>CM031979.1:12778266-13378266 GCA_018804465.1 Populus tomentosa
ACTTAGAAAAGAGATGTTGGTGCAGTCCAAACTGGAACACTGTTCAGTAATTGGATCATATCTCGAGTTCTAGATGTCCAAATGATCTCAAATGTTTACACAAATTCAATAAGACATAGGCCTACAACTTTCATGTGAAGGCCAAGATCTAAGAAGGTCATTTTCAAGTCCAAATTATAGCAACAACGGAGAAGTCTGAATCTGTCCTACAGCCCAGATACTGTTCAGTGTTCAACCCATATCTCGAGTTCTAGAAGTCCAAATGACCTCAATTTTTTTTTCCTGGAAAGTTAAGACAATTTCTTAGGCTACAATACTTTCCTTACGTGTTTTAGAGTATTCTATAATGTACAAAGGTGATGAATTTATTATCTTTTACAAAAGAGTACTTATTCTTGAACCCATTATAAATAACATTTTTATCAAACTTTTATGGTTTGACCAATAGTATATAACCCTTATGTATGGGAACAACATCATAAAACACATATAATAAACCCACACATTCCCTTGTGTTTTAACACTCAAAAGATGTGTCACTCTACTCATCTTTCACTCTTAACTTTTCTCTTCAACTCTTTATTAAACTAACAAAAATCAATAAAAGGAAATCAGATCATAGAGTTCACACCACCAAATTCAAAATGACAAAGACAAACAAAAATAGAAAAGGAATTTAGAAATAACACAACAAACATGAACTCAATATGAAATAAATAAAAAAAAATTGAATGAATAAATCAACAAACTCAAATTCAATATGGAATCTTGATTTATGATATTGTTTTTTTAGTAGATCACAATCTGGTGGATAAACTTCTTCTTTTTTGGCAAATCAAAATCTGATAGATAAATTTTTCTCTTATTTTTTTTAACTTAAAGAAATCAGAAATTGAAAAGGTAAGGAAAACCTAATTTAAGAACAAGATGAATTTTACACTAACTATCTTAAATGTGCGCACACGATGAAATAACCCTATATGGTGTGACCTTGAAATGAAAAAATAATAATAAAGAAAACAAGAACAAAATAAGATATTAAAGATAACAAACATGATTTTAAAGCCAAACTCTGATACCAAACCAATGCAAACCTGAAAAGGCTAAACCTTAGAACCTACAATCAAGAATTGAAATGCTTACCCGAGAAAGCTAAAATCAGATTAGAAAACCCTGACCCAATAATTTCTAGAACCAATAACCAAAGGTAAATGCTAGAAAGATGATATCTTTGATAAGTTTTTGAAGTTAAATGAAGAACCTAAAAAAGAAGCGCACCCATGATATTTGATTCTTAATGATGATAAAAGTTTTGTCTTTCAATGTTATTTTAGCTACTTATACAATATGGTTTACAAAATAAATCTTGATTAGCTAATGGGCTAAAATTAAATCCGCATGACTAACTAACTTAAATCCAAGATTGAATAAGAATAAAATAACTTTAATTAGCTATTAGGCTTAAATTAAACTCACATAACTAACTAACTTAAATTCAAAACATAATAAGAATAAAGTACAAAACCCATGCTTATATTTAATAAGATCCAATCCATATATTCCTGAATAGTAATCTCTGAGCCTTATTGAAAGACCTTCATAATGTTAATTACTATAAAATTTAAACTTTATAAGAAATAGAGCCTTCAAAATCTTTTAATAATTTTTTAGAATAATTCAACAATTTGATTTAAAATTATGAAAATTAATATAAATTTATGTAGTCAAGCTCTAATAAATATTAAACGACTCCTATGCTTGGGTCATATTGATCAAGGTTTGATTCTTATTTGAACTCACTTTTATATTTGACACCACCTTAGAAGAAATTCTCAAAACTTACTCAACCCAAATACCATAAATCAACTTATCAAATGCCTTTTTGATCATCTTGGCTTTTGTTGTTGTAATAGGTCCACTCGACATATATAATGGATCATGCAATGTTGCTTATTGATTCTCATCAAGGTAAGAATGTTGGAGATATTAAGAAAAATGTTTGTGAGTAATTACCTCTTGTTCAAGGACATTTATATATATAAATAATGCATTTGCATGGTTATAAGGGTAAAATGAAGATAAAACTATCACATCTAATTTAATAATAATCATGTTTTATAGATTATAGTGGATGATGGTGCACTATTCAAGAAAAAGAAAAATGCTAACATGAGAGTCATTCACTCAACATAAATGTGTTAATGTGTCCAACATTGTTTTTGTGGTAGTCATAATAGAAAGATGTAAGAGCATTAATTATACATACCAGCTATATGAAAAACAAGTGAATGTATCTGGGTCAAACGAGGTGACCGTGGTATACACCATACTCATCAAAATTTAGACTCGAGTTGGAGCTTCTATCCTGTGCCTTTGGATATGTACTAGACTTATCAATATCTAATTTTTTCATAATAATATTTAAGAATTTGTTTGATATTTTGGTAGCGTAAAATATGTTTTTATTTAAAAATATATTAAAATAATATATATTTTTTATTTTTTTATATTAGTTCATATTTAAAAATATTAAAAAATTATTTTGAACAAAAAAACTATTTTTTAAAAAATATTTTTCAACCTTAAAACAAATTGGGCATCCGTACATTTATCTCCACGTGATTCACAGAACCACACATGAGATAATTTAGTTTTTCCAAAAGTGATACCGATGAAAAAGAAAAATTGGACGGAAGTGTTAGATTTGTGCACTATAGCCGGACTTGCTATATTACAGACTGACCGCCAAGGACGCTCCATGAGAAAATTCCAAGAAATCCAAATTCTTTCGCTCTCTTTTTGTTTGGTGGGAAATAGAAGCGAAGCCACCAATAAAGGAAAGGAAAAGAAAGTCATAAAATGAACACAGAAACAATGCAGCGGAATCGTCAGGGTCAAGGGTCGAGAACTTCCAAGCCTGCCACCATTCATAGCTGTGCTCAATCGGGAGATCTTCTTGGGTTCCAAAGGTTACTCACCAAATTCTTTCGCTCTCTTTTTGTTTGGTGGGAAATAGAAGCGAAGCCACCAATAAAGGAAAGGAAAAGAAAGTCATAAAATGAACACAGAAACAATGCAGCGGAATCGTCAGGGTCAAGGGTCGAGAACTTCCAAGCCTGCCACCATTCATAGCTGTGCTCAATCGGGAGATCTTCTTGGGTTCCAAAGGTTACTCAGTGGAAACCCTTATCTCCTCAATGAAAGAAACCCTGTTGTAAGATCCCATTAGTTTCCTTTCTTTAATTCTCATCATGTTCATGATTCTGTTTTGTTACCCGGTGGGTTTTTCTAGGTTCTGTGAAAATGTTGTTCTTTAACGGGTATATTGTGAAAATGAAAGATCTTGCTTCATTATATCTGCTGGGTTGGTTCGTGTATTTTTGCTCGTTTTGTTCTTGTGATTGGTTGGTGGATCTGTTATGGACACAATTGAATGGAAACTGGTGAATTTGTTGTCACTTGTATGGTTGACTATGGTATCTGTGACTGAGTCAAAGAAAGAAGAAAAGTTCATGCATCTTTTTATCTGGCTGTATTTTTTTTCCTTTAAATTTTAACTTGATTAGCTTAATTGCAGATGGCGCAGACTCCACTTCATGTTTCTGCTGGTTACAACAGGGCTGAGATAATTAAATTTCTTCTTGATTGGCAAGGAGCTGAGAAGGTTGAACTGGAGCCTAGGAATATGGTAAGCGGAGAGTACATGCTTATGTGTCAGTTTCCTGGTCAAATTTTATAACAATTGCTTAGATCTTTCTATAAATTCATGCAAGCTTCTCTTGATTAACACATCTGATTTCGCTGTGGTTGTTATCATCCTGAAATTTGCAGTATGGAGAAACTCCCTTACACATGGCAGCAAAGAATGGTTGCAGCGAAGCTGCACGGTTGCTTCTTGCTCATGGTGCTATTATTGAAGCCAAAGCGAATGTCTGCTTTCTTGGCGCCATGTTATCCATTTTTTGTTTGTTTCAAATTAAAACTGGGAACTTTGGAAGACAATTTCTAATATGAACTGATTTTTTCCTACTTGTCTTATTCTTGCAGAATGGAATGACACCGTTACACCTTGCAGTTTGGTACTCAATCAGAGTGGAAGATCACTCAACTGTTAAGACATTGCTGGAGTATAATGCTGACTGCAGTGCAGAGGACAATGTATTGTAGATGCCAGTGCTCAATTTTTTCCATTTTAAATTAATTTTCTTTATTATAAAACACTGGTAATTTGTGTAACCTTAAATTTGCAGGAAGGCATGACTCCTTTGAATCATCTCTCACCGGGTCCAAGGAGCGAGGAGTTGTGTAAACTATTGCAGTGGCATCTTGAAGAGCAGAGAAAGAGAAAAGCACTTGAAGCATGCTCTAAAACAAAAGCTAAGATGGATGAACTTGAAGATGCTTTATCAAATGTTGTGGGGTTGCATGACCTCAAGATACAACTGAGAAAATGGGCAAAGGGGATGCTTTTGGATGAGAGGCGCAGGGCCCTTGGTATGAGAGTCGGTCTGAGAAGACTGCCTAATATGGCTTTCTTGGGAAGCCCTGGAACAGGTATTGGGCTGTTTGATTGTTTCTGTATCATTATGCTATTTCGTCATATTCCAGAAATCATTCTTCAGTCCTGAAATCCAAAAAAAAAATAAAATCTTGATCTAATATTTTAGTTTTACTATGCTATTTTGCCTTATCTTCTGGTGAATAACTTATGATCTTCCTTTTTGCAAGTGTTTCAGAATTCTCAAATCCCATTACTATTTAACAATGATTTAATGATTGCATTCTCATGTGTGTTGTCAAACTTTTGTCATTATCTTGGATTAACTCTTAACACTCTTGTGTTGTGGAGACAGACAATGGAGTTCTGAGCTAAATTTAACAAGGCCTTGTTGCCAAAAAAGGGCTCGGTACCCCCTTTTGTATTCCACTATTTACTGAACCACAGTTTTCATTAAATTATAGAGCAAAATCTCTTTCCAGATAAGTCAATCCATCCCATTTTGTTTCTGAGATTGTTCTTCTCAAACACTTATAAGTTTTCCCAGTTAATGCTACCTGTACCTTATAGTTTATGTTGCCAGTCGGCTTCCCCTATTAGATGTGAAAAGGAAAGACTAAGCTGCTCATGATGTTCTTGGGATGACAAAAAAGATTATCATTCATTTCTTCAGTTTATCAATATGTATGTCTGTTCTCTCTTGTTTAAACCCTTAATATTTCTCTTTAGGAGTCCGGATCTCAATTTTTGCTGAAAAGTGGTAGAGAAGTACAAGAATAGTCAACTGATTGATTTTAAATTATCTTGTGATTGAACTCAAATTTTTCTGTATATCTTTGATGAAGTCATAAAGTGAGATGATAATTATCATATTCTATAGGTAAGACCATGGTAGCTCGAATACTTGGAAGATTACTGCATATGGTAGGTGTTCTACCTACTGACAAGGTAACAGAAGTACAACGTACAGATTTGGTTGGTGAATTTGTTGGTCACACTGGACCCAAGACTAGAAGAAAGGTTTGTTGCTGGGGTTTCTGAAATCAAATGTCAGCTTTCTTGGCCGATAATGTAATGCTTTCTTTTGCCAAACTAATTTACAACACCTGTTGCAGATTGCAGAAGCAGAGGGAGGAATTCTTTTTGTGGATGAAGCATATCGGCTTATACCATCGCAGAAAGAGGATGAGAAGGACTATGGGATTGAAGCCTTAGAAGAAATTATGTCTGTTATGGACAGTGGAAAAGTCGTAGTCATATTTGCTGGCTATAGTGAACCTATGAAGCGTGTGATATCTTCAAATGAGGGTTTCTGTAGAAGGGTTACCAAGTTTTTCCATTTTAATGACTTCTCTTCTGAAGATTTAGCAAATATTTGCCACATCAAGATGAATAATCAGGATGAAGGTAGTTCGCTGTATGGTTTTAAATTACATTCTTCATGCAGTGGAGATGTCATTGCTGCCCTGATCCAGAGAGAAACAACAGAAAAGCAGCGTAGGGAAATGAATGGAGGTTTAGTAAATGTCATGTTAGCTAATGCTAGAGAGACTTTGGATCTCAGGCTTGATTTCAACTGTATCGATACTGATGAACTGCAGACCATCACCTTAGAGGATTTGGAAGCTGGCTGTCAACTGTTGTAGTCATGATAAGGAAAGAATGTTCGAGTAATATATTTTTCGTAGTCTGGTAGGATTCCATTGTTTTCTAATGTTTATATCCTCGTTCCTCCAACTGTCTTGGGGTCTAAGTTTGTCAAAGATTTTGCATGTCCTGTCCATGATCAGGAAAGAATGTCCTGTTTGTTGTTGTTTTAGTTTATGAAAAGAGGGAAATGCCCTCATGATAGGTATTCCCTCAATCTCTTATTAATTCATTCATCCATTGATTATGCCTGTGCCTTCTTGTAGTTGATCTTTTTCAACTTATGCTTACAAATTTCTTTGTATTGTGTAATTGTAAAACCTTTGGCATTAGTAATTCTATTATGATTCCCTTCATCATCTTTCCTATTCTCTCTCTCCCTCTCTCTTCATTGTGGGGTGTGGAGAGAAGCAATTATGGTCTCAAGTTCCCTCTCGATTATACTCTCACTGCCCACCTCTTCAATTCCTTCAATTTCAACCTCTGATTTATCTTCGACATCCACTTCTCTGAGGCCTATACTAATGTTTAAAAACAACTCAAAGCCAGTCAAAATTTCACCTTTTCTTTTCAACAATCTTCAAAAGTGTTTGCTTTTTCTTCCAATAATCAAGATGGGTCAGCAGAACAGTTAGAAAATAATTCTATTGTGGATTTCATGAAGTTCAAGAGAGGCTCTGATATTAGCAGTGGTGAGTTGCAGACTGCTGCTGTTGTTTATAGAAAGAGATTCCCTTGGTCCATTCTCTACCCCTTTTTTCAGGTACTTCTTTCTCAATCTTGGCTTGTTTCAATTGGGTTTGGTGTTTTAGTCAGCTTGCTAAATTATTTATTGTTTGCTTTTGTTCATATACAATTTTGCCTGTGCAGGTTGATTTGGTTTCTACAATTCACATTGCGGATAAAGAGCATGTCCTACTTTGTTTGAATATGGTTTTTTCATTTCTCTGGTGTTGTTTAAGATTGATTACAGACGGTGTGTCTGATCTTATATGAAGGCTACATTTATTTTTAAATTATTTGGTACTTCTGGTTGTACTGATGTTATTACAAATTGTATTTAGCTCAATCTACTTGATTAGATATTGTGATTTTTCTATCTTTCTTTATTGCACTTTTTTTTTTTTTTTGGTTCTTATACATATCTTGCCTGACAATCAATTCTGGCTAGCAACTTTACCTGATGTCTGTTTCCTAGCTGTATGGATCAAAGTTTGAGCTTTGAAAATACTTAGGCAGCTATTTTATACCGATGAAAACACTAACATAATATAAAATACCAATAGAATTATCAATGAACTAAGTTCCTTGGAAAGTTCCAAGGAGTTGGAAAAACATTATAGGACTTTGCCATTAAAAATTACAAATAAAAATATCGACGAACTATGTCCCTTCTAAGTAGGATGTATATAATAGGAAGTATGTTGCTCAATGGAAGCCTAACCATAACATGTGAAATTGTTTTTTTTTTTTTTTACATTCATGGTAAAAAAAAAACAACAATGAATAATTTCTAAATAATTAATTTCAATGAATGAATGAAATTTAAAGCTTATAGATGTGGAGGCTGTTCACATAATAACATCGGTAATGAAATTATCAATGAACATGCCTTTGTTTCGCTAGAGTAGGGTGTAGAGATCAACTACTCAAAGCTAGTCAAGTTCCTGAGCTCCAATACGGGGCTAATCATTTTTTTTTCAATGAAAAAAAAAATTACAGGCATTGTCAACCTATTTTACACCACCATGAAAATTTTTAATTGCAAATTAAAAAGTTGATGTAAATTATTAATAAGATAAATCAAGAATTATATATACTAATAAATATTAAGAAATTATTAATGTTAACCAAAGATTAAGTCAGTTAGTTAAGACAAAGACACATATTAAGATATATGATCATGTCATGCGGTGAACACTTCCAATTTGTTTTCTTAATTATAGTGCAATACAATTGCTTTTTGTAAAAATAAATAATTATTCAAACTCATTTAAAAAAGAAAATAATTTTCTAGTATAATTCCTCCTTTTCTTATTAATATATATTTTTTTCAATAAAAAATATGTTTTTCTCTTGAGTTCTTAATACAATAGAAATCAAAAGCAGTTAGAATAAATGTAAAACAAATCTAGATGATTTGAAATAAGAATAAAAGAAATATATTTTTAATTAAAACCTCATTATCTTATTAATGTGCTATCTTTTTTTGGCATTTCACCGGAATAATAGTTTTAGATAACAATTTATCATAATTAGAAAAGCAAGCTTTAATAAGCAAAAACTACTTATTGATAATCTTGACTTAAATGTATTTTAAATATAAGAACAATATATTTTATGTTCAATGAGAAAAAAAATTTGGAATTTATTTTTTTAAATTATATGATAATAAAAATAGATACATGTAAGAAAAACAACATATAAAATTCAATAAATATTAAAAAACAATAATGAAGAGTTATATATATATAAAAAAGCAATTGTTGAAAAAAAAAATAACGCGACCATTGCTTGCCTATATTTCAGTCATCAAAGAGGTGGCTACAAGTCAAATTCAAATTAAGCTTTTGGTATCCAAAAATCATTTTTAAACTTTTTCACCTAAAAGCACTCATTGAACATGGCTAAAGTATAAAGAAATCAATTTGTCAACTTAAAACACCCCTAAATCAAGCCAAAAACATAAAATTAAACCAGATAAAAAATTCTTGTCCCAACCCTGATATATTTTTTCCTGCAAGATGAAGGTAAAAAAAATACTTCAATGAAACTTCTCTTATCAAATAAAACTCATTGAAATGAAGATCAATATTTTTTGTTATCAAAAGGAGACCAATTGATAATATTCTTTTTTTTTATTATATTTTTTTACGATTTTTTTTCTTTCAAACTTAATAACCAAAATGTAAACAAAATAAAATTTTGAATCAAAACGTATAACTTTCAAATAAAAAGGACACAAAAAGAATTTGAAAAACATATGAAGGAAAACTTTTTCAAAATAGTACTGAGTGAATAATACAAAAAAAACCTTAATTTTTGCCCCATTGTCAATTTTTATCCTTTTATTTTTAATTTTTCATAAATAATAAAATTCTTTTTTTGAAAAACAAATAAGCATTAACTTAAAATCAATATATTCTTTTGACAGCAATATAATTTTATAAAAAATAAATTATTAAACCCAAACAACACTGTTGAATTCCACAGTATTCTTTGAAGAATGAAATCGTCACCTTTTTATAGTAAAAGGAACACAGTCCCTGCGACTTTATTTGTCCAATGCTTAACTCTCAACTAAAAAAACTCATGTGCAATTATTGTGCCCATCCGGAGGAAGCAACACCGCGTAGAGTAAAGAGGCGAAAGTTTTGCCTTCTATCAATCAACATCTGTAAGAGTAAATTCGTCTTTAATCCTTGATTTATGAACTCTTTTATATTTGAAAATATATAATTTAGTTGCTTGACTGACATTTACTTCTTTATTTAGTTCTATTTTGATTTTTCTCTCAAAAAAAAAAAACATGCAGTTGAGTTTACAATAACACCAGCAGCATATATTTTTTATAAAAGAGCGGTCAACAAGAACTTTAGGACAAAGAACAAAGTAAAAATCTTATAATTAACTGGGAAGAGTAGATGCATGGTGATAGTGCCCGCCTCGCCACCGTGAAAATCTGACTTGTGCGCTTTGTAGTGTGGTTTATCTGGAATCCTAGGCCCAACAAACTCCTATCTTTTCACCTACTTCCTCCTTTCACCCTCCATATTCTCCTCTAGAAACCGGTCCCTACAGATTTTACATTAGTCCTTGGACGAAGACGAAAACGGAGCAGACGAGGAAATCAACATATGGCTGACACTGAACGTGCTAAAGCCCAAGAAGCCATTTCACCGGTGGGAGTTCATAGTCATACAAATATTAAGCCTCACCGTCTCAACAACCATGCTCTTGCTTGTGCTCTTCTGGCCTCTACAAACTCCATCTTATTAGGCTATGGTAAGCCCGACTTCACCTTTCTGTCATTTCTTGTTGATGTGCCATTCCCAAACGGTACGTGCATCAAAGCACTGAATCAATTACACGAACAACCTGAATTACCCTTTTCAAAATATTATACTAGTACACTAGCTAGCAATTAATGTAATTACATCAAATGTTGGCTGGGTTAAATTTGTACTTGCAGATATCGGTGTGATGAGTGGTGCAGTGCTCTTTATCAAAGAAAACCTAGACATCTCATCTACTCAGGTAGAGATATTGGTTGGTGTTCTAAATGTTTCTTCATTAATAGGCTCACTGGCTTCAGGAAAAACCTCAGATTATATAGGCAGGCGTTATACCATAGTCTTAGCAGCCACAACATTTTTAATCGGTGCACTTCTAATGGGCTTGGCACCATCCTTCCCATTCCTCATGGCCGGCCATGTCATTGCCGGTATCGGGGTTGGATATTCCCTCATGATTGCTCCGGTCTACTCCGCTGAGATCTCCCCGGCAATGGCACGCGGCTTCCTTACCTCCCTTCCTGAGGTTTTCATTGTTTTTGGCACTCTCCTTGGTTACATTGTCAACTATGCGTTATCAGGTCTCCCACAGCATATTAACTGGAGGCTAATGTTGGGTCTTGCTGCTATACCTTCGTTGTTAATTGGCTGTGGTGTTATAGCAATGCCTGAATCCCCTCGTTGGCTTGTAATGAGAGGTAGGTTGGACGATGCAAGGCAGGTCTTGATTAAAATATCTGATACTATACAAGAAGCTGATTTCAGACTTGGTGAAATAACAAGAGCAGCTTCGTCAGATCATTTAGATTCTTCAAGTGCTAAATGGCAGGGGCAAGGGGTTTATAAGGAACTACTGTTGAGACCTTCTCGGCCTGTTCGCCGAATGCTTATTGCTGCTCTAGGGATTAATTTCTTCATGCAAGCTTCAGGCAATGACGCTGTTATATATTACTGCCCAGAAGTGTTCAAGGATGCAGGAATTCACAGCAAGAAAATGCTCTTCGGCATTAATGTCATCATGGGATCTGCCAAAACTTCTTTTGTGTTGTTTTCAGCTCTTTTTCTGGACCGCTTTGGTAGGCGGCCTCTTTTGTTGTTGGGCTCAGCCGGAATGGCGTTGTCGTTGGCTGTTTTGGGAATGGGCTCTAAGTTTCTCGAGCATTCCGACAGAAAGCCTATGTGGGCTATCTTGTTATGCGTCGTGTCTGTGTGTGGGATTGTTTCTTTCTTTTCTATAGGGCTTGGGCCAATCACATGGGTCTACTCGTCGGAGATATTTCCACTGAGATTACGGGCTCAAGGTTCGGGCCTGGCCATATCTGTTAACCGGCTGCTCAGCGGAGTTATGTCTATGACATTTTTAACCATTTCGAAGAAGATAACATTCGGAGGAATGTTTTTTGTGCTTTCTGGAATAATGGTAGTAGCTACGGTGTTCTTTTATGTCTTTATGCCGGAGACAAAAGGGAAGACCTTAGAAGAGATTGGGGCTCTCTTCGAGGATAAGAATGCGGAAGCAAGCATTGATGATGGAAGAGAAATGGGATAATTAGTTTGAACTTTTAATCCTTTTTTTTTTTTTTTAATAAAGTCTTCTCATAAAATGCCCACTCTCATCTCATGAGGTTTATTATCTCATCTTTATTTTACCAAACTCACATGAAGAGGTAAGCCCTTGACAGGCCGGAGTTTGAGAGCCAGTAGGCCTAACAATTACAACCTAAGAGGGGTCTTATCTTGCAAAAATGTTGGGAATAGCTTGTAAAATGGGAGCAAATATTAGTCCTGCATCATATTTGCACGCAAAGATATGGCTTAAAGTTACTTTGGAGTGAGTCATATATATTAGAATTGCCACTGTCGTTCTTTCTTTTGAAAATAAATGAAATTGCATGGAAAATGACCTGTGAGAGTTTGAAACGAGTTTCAAAAGGCAGATCTTCAGATGGTAAAAATCGAGTTTGGGTGGGAATTAATTGTAGATAATAAAATGGGATGAAATCTTACATAATAATGATTTAAATTACAAGGATAGGAAACAAAAGATAGGAGTAGAGTTTGATGCTTAATTAAGGGGTAATAGTTAATTTTCCAGAGTAAATTAGATAGAATAGTAACATAAGGATGCTACTTGACAGATAACTTGTGACTAGAGGTGATTATTTTCAGTTTTGTTTAGTTTTTATATATATAAAAAGTAACCAAATCGGTTGGTTTTTTCAAAATTCTAATCGGTTTAATCAATTTTTTTTTTTTACGGTTCAGTTGTTTTGGTTATTTTTTTTTCAATTTTCTCGGTTTAATCAGTTTTTTGAATTTTTTGCTCACCTTTACTTATAACGAATGAATCACAAGCATCTTTTATGTGCGTGTAATAATACGAAAATAAAAATACATGTACAACTTAAATTAAATAAAAAATAGCCCATTTAGGTTGGCCCAAACAACCAACCTAGTCCCGTGGGTCAAGCCCAAATAATCGCCAATCACATGGGCCAAGCCCATGTAGCAAATGCCTTGATGGACCCAATTTTTCTTTCTTTGATTCTAGCTTTCTCTCTTTTTTCATTTATGCACAAGTACTTATAATATTAGTACAACAATCAATAAAAATATTCGTAATATTTTAACATTATCATTTTTTATTGGATAATAACACGACCACTCGAGTGGTCTAGTCTAAAGTCAATAAAGGTAGCATTTTTCTCTTAGAATCAGCTATTTGCTCTATAAATTAAGCATCTTGAACATGCTTTCACCGTATTTCAGAAATTTAGCCACCTTCATAGATCAACATATGCTAGCTTTGCCACCCTTACTATGATGAACTACATTTTATATTCATCTTTCAAGATAAGTCAAGGTATTTATTTAAATACAAGTGGGCACAGATGACACAAAAAGAACACATAACTCCTTACTACACGTTATTTGCTCACTATTTCTATTAAACTCTCTTGCTAAGCCTTAAAATGACTAAAGCATTGGAGACTTTATTTTGCAGGTAACACCAACCCACTCCAGATCACCCAGTCCAATTGCCAACTATGAAAAATCTTAGGAAATTCATTGAAGTTTTTTATGTAATTTTATCAGCTGTGTCATCTGTGAAAAATAGAACAAAAGTTTAACCTTTTCATTTCTTACTCAAAGGACACCTTCTCTTTTCCTGTCATTAGCCCTAAACATTCATGGTTGATAACATATAAAATTCAAATGGAATAGTTACAGACCTCCCACCATCCTCATCAACTTCAATAAATCTCCACCAATTTATCGAGTAGATGAGAGCACTAACTGAAGTTGTCCTGGCCACTCCGGAGCAACTTATAGTTATGCCGCGACATATGACATGATCAATTGCACAACCCGTTCAATCTATGTGACCTTTATATAAGCAACTCCACTTTCCAGATGAGACAAGATAAAATAATATCACCACACTACTACCATACCAAGGAGTGGGTCTTATTATCATGAAGAGAATTTCTCCTTTCAGATATGATTTCCACAAGTCAAAGGGCAAGGCCACCACCAGACATGGTCATAGTCATTGCTATCACCCTCACTCTATTTCAATGTCTCATTCAAGTGGTCCTAAGCATAAAAAGCCACAATGGAAAGAAAATCAAATAGGAATTCACCATAGCCATAAAAATGAATTTAGATAATTATGATGGTCAGAATGACCCTAGAGAACATGTACAGAATGTTAAAACACTTTAAAGCTGGTGATAAAAATAACAATATGATGTGTAACATTCTCCCAACCATCTTTCATTGGTTTACTCAAACTTGGTACCATAGCTTGGAACTAGGTTCCATACTCAATTTCTCTTATTCATATAGCAAGTTCATTGCGCATTTAAGCACAAACATCCCTAAATAAATATATATTATTCTAACATCCTCGTTAAACTTAGAGTGGTAGTATATAAGCTAGCTTGATTTTGAAAAAAAGATACCTTTGTAGTGGTATGAGAAAATTATTTTGAATGAAAAAACTTGTTTTCTTAAAACTTTTTAGACCCAACTATTATATGGTATCATCACTTAAATGTGTTGAAATAAATCATGATATGAAAGAACATACAACCTGTGACCATTATATAGTGAAACACGAACCATAAATAGCATAGAATGATCATAGAATATAGTAAAATATCCAACAAATCAAGATAATCTTATTCATAAAATCCAAGATATAGGAATCTATGTAACCCAAAAATAAACTTTAAGTCAAAAGAGTATTTTACACGTATAAAATCAACCAAAACCAAGTTTAAAATGGAAAGAACATGTTTAGAAATCTTATGATCAGTTTGTGTTGTTGAAAAACTAGGCTAAGAAAAAAAAATCAAATGCTAAACTAGTACTCAAGAGGTAGAATCTAGAAAAAATAACAGCGAAAAAGAAATAGCACACCCAAAAAACTTTAGGAATCAATCAAATATAATAAAAAATTAAGTTAAAGGTTGTCAAAATACAAGACTCAATAAAGTAATGTTGTAAGTTGGTTGAACCATATAGAAGAAAAAAATAAAGTAATATGTCACACATAAGCACTTCAGAGTGGATGATGCTACTAAAACTTTTGATAAAGAGTGAGGGCATGTACTAGCTCTAATTATGATAAAAAAAAATTGCTAGAAAGTTTGTTGGAGCATAAGGAATCTAACTGTTTAGAACTAAAATATTGATATAACAAAAAGTAAAAGTTGTTTCACTGGTATAGGCAACCAATGAAATAATAAGAAAAGAAATACCAAAAGCTTGCTAAATTGAAAAACAAAAATACTTAGGTTACAAGAAATAACTTTGATACCATGATAAAAAAAAAATAAATTAATGATATAATTTATTTATATCACATGAGCATGTGAAACTATAAGGTACTACATCTTGAATAACCTTTTTTTTTTTTTACCTTAAGGATGATCTAAGTTATTTATTTATAACCTATACACCTAAATAAAAAATAAAGTCATAATTTCTAATAAAAATTACTATAGCAATTTCGTGGATTGACCCTAAGTCTATCTTATAATCATTACATAATATTATAGTATAAGTGCATAATGTTTTATTATTTACCATGTTAAGTGCATTGATCTAAATAAGATAAACAAAAAAGAAGTTTTATATTTTATTTATTTATTTTGTGTTTTTTTTGTGCTAACATTAAATTAACAACTCTTTATGGCACTAACCAATAAAAATGAATCAATCTCATAAACCATGAATAAACTTCAGCAGGAAGTTTATGATGGAAATGGTAACTTGTTACAACTATCATTAAATGTTATGTCATATGTGAGGTATATATAAAACTCCAAAGTAACTCAATTGATTTTTTTTCTTATTTTGTTTCCTGATTAATTAATAAGTGTATTAAATGTATATGCATGTTTGTAATATTGTTTGTGGTAAATTACTTTATTACATAAAATATTGTTGGTTGTCGTATATATGATAAAGAGCAAGGACAAGTTTATAGCTGTTGGAAATGGAAAGCATAATTGCTAAAATGAGAAATTTACATGAAGAATATATTGATAATAAGGATGACAAAATAAAACAAGATAACTTAAATATATGATCACAAGAACTATTGTGTTGATTCATGGATAGTATCATGAAATAGACAAATTAATTTATTGATTAATAAAGTAAAATGAGATATATATACTTGATTTTCTAAGATCCATTTTTATTTTAATGCACTTTCTCAACTGATAAAGTCGTGAAAATTTCAGGATTATATTTTTCTTCCTATGATTGTGTCTTGGAACAAAGTACATGGATTTGGATATAAGCTTTGTCTCTAGGCTCAGTAGTTCTTGTAAAACAAGCCCCTTATCAGAACAAAAGGCCATTTAATGCTTAAGTTATTAAATATAAAGTAATAAATAAAAATAGAATGAAGATCATAAAGAGTGTGTGATTGAATAAATTGGTATTAAACCCTTGAATGAGCTTGAATGGCTTTTTATGACCTTGAGTGGTGATGAAATGGCCTAGAATGGACATGAATAGATATGAAAGGCCTCAAATGGTCATGAGTGGTCATGAGCAGCCTTAGGTGGCTATAAGTTGCCATGAGTAACCAAGAGTGGCCATAAGTGTTGTGATCTCTTACATGGACTTCTATTCTAAGTGATATTCTTTAATGGATTATTGAATATCTTGAATGAACTTGTGGTGGTCATATCTTCTTAACTTACCTAGTGACCTAAGGTATTTATATACCCTAGTCTAAGAGTTTACCTCATGGAGAGTGAAGAGGAATGAGTATTATTGGTGAAGATATTGATGCTTGTCATTGGTTGTGGTGTCTCATTGCACATTGGTTGAGAAATGAGTGGTCGGTTAGCGCCTCTAAGGTGACATGTTGTAAGAAGTAACCATTAGTGAGAAATGAGGTGCCTATAGTCTCCATATGAAGTTTATATGTACCAAAAGCACTACTAGGTGGTTTAAAGGTATACAAATGAGCACTAGTGGATGGTGGGCAGCGTCTACTCCAACATTTTGGAACTTTAAAATACATTGAGGTGTGCAGTAAAAAAAATGTATTGGGCAATCCAAGGTGAGTTAAAGTAAGTATGTACTAAAATGGTTGGCTATTTATATCAGTTCTAAACAACAAGGAAATCTATTCATGCCTGACTCGAATTGCTAAAACATTTAGCCATTTAGGCATGGTAAGCCTAAATGATTATTATTATTATTATTTAATTGTTATGTAGTATGACTTGCCCTCTAAGTCTTTTAAACAATCATGTTTCAAAGACTTGACCACTATAAGTAAAGGAAAGAAAATATTTATATATTATAAAGATGATGTTACATTTTATGGCTTTTGTTAATGTGTCTGCAAAAGAGATGAGTGTATGCTTGAAAGATTGATAATTGCTTTCCTTCTTATAACTTTTGAGTGTTTACCTGCAAGAGAGGTGAGAGTTTTATCAGTTTGTTGGTTCTTTTAGAGTAGAAAACATTTTTATTTAGAAAGTAAAGAATGCTTTATGAAAAAAGAGTGTCAAAACATTGTATCAAGAGACATGAAAAAATCAATTAAGACATGAAGATCTCATAGTGAAGATCTTATTGGAAAAATAAAGATTTCACTATGAAGATTTCATTTAGAGATAAGCAATCGTGGAGACTTGGAGAGGATCCCAGATTTTATTCAGAGATAAACAATTATGAAGACTTGGAGAGGATCCCTGATCCTTTTAGAGATTAGTTATCATGAAGACCTAGAAAAGGATTCATGATCTTTTTGGAAATAAATGGTCACATAAACCTACAAAGACTAAAGTACCTACAATGGAGAGGTTAGTTACTCTCTCATGTACATGTGTTTCTAAGTTGTTGTTTTGTAAAGAACTTTTTGGGTGATATGTGAAATCAGAATGAATTAATTTTTGTTTACTTTCCACAGACAACACTACTAATAAATTTATGAAAACTTCAGGATTAGATTGGGCATTCCATAGGGTTGAAGTGTGTGAGTTTGAATATAAGCTTTGTTTTTCGAATTGATTGTTCCTACAAAACAAGTCCCTAATCAAAACATGGAACTTTCCGATGCTTAAATCAATAAATGTAGGAGGCGTAAAAATGTACAAGAAAAAGAAATAAAATGAAGATTGTAGGGAGTGTGTGATTGAATAAATTGGTGTTAAACTCTTGAATGAGTTTAAATGGCTTTTTATGACCATGTGCGGCCTTAAGTAATGATGAGCGGCCTGGAATGGATATGAGTGGCCATGATTGGCTAAAAGTGACCTTGAATAGCTATGACTAGCCATGAATGACCATAAGTTTTGTGGTCTCTTACATGAAATTTTGTTCTGAGTGGTGTTTTTGACTGAGTGGTGTTTTTGAATGAATTGTTGAATGTCTTCAATGAACTTGTGGTGGTCAAATCTTCTTGACTTACCTAGTGACTTAAGTTATTTATACACCCTGGTTACTTGAACTTGTCTTGTGGAGAGTGAAGAGAAATGAGTGCCATTCATGGAAGGTTAATGTTTGTCATTGGTTTTAGTGGGTTGTCACATCATTGCTAGAGACGTGGGTGGTCAGTTAGTGTCTTTGAGGTGACATATAGCATGAAATCACTCTTTATAAGGAAAACTTGTGTGTTTCAAAAACATCATTGAGTGGTTTGAAGGTGTGTACCAATTAATGGTGTGTTGCTCTTAATCTGATTTTTTAAAACTTGAAAATACATTGAGATGTGTACTCGGCGCATGGCTATTGAACCATGTAACATGAGTCATGTATACACCAAAATAGCTAACTATTCGGGCTAGGCTTGAAGGACAGGAAATCTAGCTCAATGACTAGGATTATTTTTATTTTTATTATTGCTATTTTTTGTTAACTATCACCATTAACTATAACTAAAAAAGGCTGATGCTTTTAGTTATAGGTTTTTTTTTCTTTTATTTAGTTCGTTAATATCAAAAAAAATTATTTCGTTATCACACTCTCATAACACGAATTCCAAGTTCGATGGGTTGATTTGGTTTGGCGGGTTAACCTAGTTGATTAAGATTTCTTTTCTTTTTCTTAATTAGTTTTTTCTTTTAATTTCATCTTTTAACATCGATTTGATTGAGAATTAAACTTTATGATTTTTTTAATTTACCTTTAATTAGATTATCATCATCTCATGAGAGGATTTTACTGTACCCCTCCTCGCAAAACACTATTCATTGGAATAGTGCTTTGCTTTGTTTTTTTTTTCTTTGTTTATTTCTTTTCAATTAATTTTTTTAATTTTATTCTTTAATATTAAATTTATTTTATATTTAGTTATCACACTTTCATGACACAGTTTTACAGCCAGACCTACATCCAAGGCTCTTGGGCCTAGCGTTACATCCAAACCCACTTAAACTTAGGTCATGCAAGTTTATTATTATTATTATTGTTATTATTAATATTAAAATATTATTATTTTTATTATAATGAATATTGCTAATATAATAATTAATAATTTTTTCAAAAAAAATATTATTTGTTATAGGGTTTTTTTTTTGCTTTTTTTTTCACGGTGGATTGCACTGTGTAAATCCATAGTAAAAGACGATCGCCTTTTAGTTATAGGATTTTTTTTTAGCAGGTTAACTCAGTTGATTCAGATTTTTTTTCTTAATTAGTTTTTTTTTCTTCCAATTTCATATTTTGATATCGATTTGATTGAGAATTAAACTTCATGATTTGTTTTTTTTTTTACTTTTTATTAGATTATCGCGATCTCATAAGAGAATTTTACTGTACCCCTTCTTGCAAAGTATTATTCATTGGAATGGTGCTTTGCTTTGTTTTTTTTTTCTTTGTTTTTCCCTTTTCAATTAATCCTTTTTTTTTTGTTTAATTTCATTTTTTAATATTAGTTTTTTTTTTCTATTTAGTTATTACACTTTCATGACACAACTTTGCAGCCAAACCCGAGGCTCTTGGACTTGACGTTGCAGTCAGATCCACTTAAACTTTGATCATGCAAGTTTAATATTATTATTAATATTAACAATATTATTATTTTTATTATAATAAATATTGCTAATATAATAATTAATAAATTTTTAAAAATATTATTAGTTATAGTTTTTTTTGCTTTTTTCTTTTTAATTAATATTTTTTTTGTTTGATTTAGTTTGTTAATATTATATTTTTTTTTCTACTTAGTTATCACACTCTCATGACAAGGATTCCATGTTTGACGGACTAACCTACTTTGATTGGTTAACAAAATTAATTCAGATTTTATTTCTTTTTTTAAAATTAGTTTTTTTTCTTTTAACTTCATATTTTAATATTGATTTGATTGAGTATTAAACTTCATGATTTATTTTGTTTGCTTTTAATTAAATTATCATAATCTCATGAGAGGATTTTACTGTACCCCTCCTCGCAAAACACTATTCATTGGAATAGTGCTTTGCTTTTTTTTTCTTCCCTTTTCGATTATTTTCTTAATTTTATTCTTTAATATTATTATTTTTTCCTACTTATTCATCACACTTTCATGATGCGGTCTTACAACCAGACCCATATTCAAGGCTCCAGACCCACTTAAACTTGGGTCATACAAGTTTAATATTATTATTTTTATTATAATGAATATTGCTAATATAATAATTGATAAATTTGAAAAAAAATATTATTAATATTGAAAAACAATCATAGATTTGATTTCAGGGTAAAATTTAAAACTATAAGAACTTGGGTAAGACATATTTAATATTATTATTATTATTAGAAATATTATTATTGTCATTATTATTAATATAATTATTAATAAATTTGAAAAAAAATCATATATTTGATTTGAAAGGTAAAATTAAAAATTGTTGTTGTCGTCGTCGTCGTTATTATTCTTATTATGATTATTAGTTTTATTCTTATTCTTAATATTTTTTTATTTTTATTATTATTAAATTAAAAAAATTTATTACTATTGAAGAAAAACTATAAATTTAATTTGAAGGGATTAAAAGCTATAAGAACTTTGGTCAGACAAGTTTAATATTATTATTATAAATATTATTATTATTTTTATTATTATTACGGGAATCAGAACCCAAAAACTTAGGTCTAGCTAGGGCGTCAGATCAAATTTATAATCATTAATATTATTTTTATTATTTTTATTGTTATTATTATTGTTATCATTAATAATTTTGTCAAACACCAAGATAATCATGGTGAATTAACAATTTTGACACATGTTATCAGCCAAATGTAAAAAGACAAGCACACATAAAGAGGGACATGCACAAACCCGAATTAATCAGAGGTCAATTAAATTTGTCAAACACCAAGTCCAATCGAAATTTTCAGCCCCTTTCTAGTCATAACCAGAGCAAGAGTAGGCTCAAGAAATCTAAGTCAATGCAGTAGTTTCCTGTTGTCACTGAGCTGATTTCGTACTTCGACAAGCTGAATCCAACTTGCCCAAAACTGTCTGTTAGCTTTCGGTGCCTTTGATGTGTTTTTGTGCTGTTGGAAACTTCTCAGGCTTTGAGATGCTCTTGGCATACAAAGAGGATTAAGCCGTTGACAGAGAGATGGGAGTCCTCTCTTTAGATTCATTTTCTAGATGCAGCCAAGGACTTAGAGCACTTCATTTGTCTTTTGCGCAGTGAAAAAAGTTCAGGCCAGACAATAGCATGTGGACAGAGCAATACAATCTAACTCAGATTCAAACATAAAGAATGTGTACCATTGCCATTTTTCAGCAAGAAACATGGAAAAGGTGACGATGCTACCTTTGTCATCCACCCTGAATCTCACATTTCAAAACTCTCTCTCTTCCTTCCCACCCACAATTTCCCCTCTCCTTTTATGTTTGAATTTTGAGAGGAGGATTCTGGGTTCCTCTCTTGATGCCTTTTGTTTTCTTTTGTAATTGCAAGATTTACCAAATATATGATCTGATGGAATGAACGTGGAATCTGTCTGAATAATGAATACATACAGAGCAGGCGATATAAAGTGTACAAAGCAAATTACAAGCACTGCCTACCAACCCCTCCGTTTCAATGCTTCGCATGCACAACGCCCCTTTCAATTTTAGTGTAATAGAAACAACAGGGAAGTGAAGGACTGGCCAAAACCTTGACAGATAAATTTATCTACAAAAAGGAAAGAAAGGAATTGTCCTAACTAAGCCTTACATGTCGAAGCTATCAGTCCTGGTGGAAGAAAACGAAAAGAAAGATAAAAAGCGCTACTCCTCCAACTCCATGGTAGTTGTAAGATATTATAAAACAGCAGGTTGATGCTTCACAGCTTCAACACAATTAATTGACATACTTCCCACGCTAAGCTGTAGATTAGACTAAAAGATTTTTAAACATAAGAAAAAAATAAATTAAAGGATTAAAAAAAAACAAAGAGAGAGAAGGTGTGCAAGTAGAAACTATCTTTAAAAAAAATCAAGATGATATTTTTATTTTTTAAAATATTAAAATAATGATATATTTGATTAACTTGAATTAACTCATCAAACCCAATAAATTTAATAATTTTTTTATTTAATTATATGATATAAAATTAAAGACCAATTCAAAATAAAAAAAATATTAAATGATAAAATTTAAAAATTTTTTAAAAAAAACTCAATATTAAAGGATAATTTTTTAAAATAAAAAGCTATACAGAGCGCGCAGGGCTGGGTGGTCCAGTGTATTAGGGTCTTAATAAAAAAAGCTCAAGCTTGCATGCTTAGTGATACTATCCAAGAAAAGATTGAGAGAAAAAAAAAATATATAAAGTGCGCAGGCCTGGGTGGTCTTGTATAATTGTATCAAAAGTTGTCAATTCCGTTTCGATAGGTGTTTTATTTTTTTAATTGGAATAAAATGTTTTAGTTTCGGAGTATTTCAGTGTGCCGTTTCAGGGTTGTACTGTTCATATATATATTCAACAAACATAATTCAAATTCAAGATAAATTAATTATAAATTATACAATACGAACACAATGCCAAACAAATATAATTTCAAAATTTAAAATATTTCTAAATAGTCTAGATTAAATAGATCTTTAACTTAAAGTAATTCAACTTAAACAAAATATCAAAATATTATGAAAGTGAAATGTTTTAATGAAAATATTTTAAATATAAAGTTAGGTCAATGTTATCAAGGCTAATGAAATCTAAAGCATCCATTGTTTTGCTCAAATTCCTACAAAGTATAAACATGAAAAAAACAACATGAATATAAACTATATATATTAGTGATAAATCTAATTTTAAAAAATTAATATCATTGTTAATGAAAGTAGTAATAATAATTTTTAATATTATTATTAATATCATTGTTATTGAAAATAGTAATGAAATGAAGCTTTTTATAATTAGGTGGTTTAATTAATTAAATTGAACAAGGTTCAATTTAATTCAATGGTTTTTCAAGAGCGGAACAGAACATGTGGAATAAAACCGGAACGTTCAGGGAAAAATTTAGCCAAAAAATCCGGAACGAACCGAAATTTAAAATGAGATGAAATTTGTTCCGTTTTGTTCTGTTTTTTGAATTGGTATGGAATGTTTCGGCCATTCCGGGCGAAACGGAACGGAATTGACAACATTGATTGTATTTATTGTTTTAGCTTTACGCTATCAAACATAACTCTCAATCTTATTATTGGATTAAACTAAGATTTTACCAAGAGTTTCCAAACTTATTGTTCGGATTTTAAAAGAAGAACATAGCAAAGAAGACCAAAGTTAAATAAAAAAAATGTTGAAAAAATACCAAGTTAGCCCGAATTAATGATTAACCCATACCATGGATAACCCTATAGAAACAAACCCAAGAAAATTACAAAACCCAATGACCAATAATTTAATGCCAAAATAATGAAATTGAAAACAAAATCAAATTTAAAAAGGTCATCAAGGAAAAACCCTGAGTGAACTCGTGTTAACTCGATTAACCTATTACTTATGGTATGAGATCAAGAGAACCCAAAAAAAAAAAAAAAGTGGAACAAATAATGAAGTGCAAAGTCTAATAACCAAAATATCAAATGATGAACTTAAAAAAAAAAAAAAATTTAATGAAAGGACAAAAACAAACAAACTTAAATTGAATTTGAGTTATGAGTTGGAGATTACCTTATAGAAAGGTAAATACAAAAAAAAAAAAGTATAACTTCCAATCACAAAACAATTTAAATCCAAACAATGATGATCAAATCTGATATAAAAAAATAAATAAAAAAAATAATTAAGGACTAAATTAAAAAACAAAATAAATTAAGAAGGGGATAAAAAATAGTAATTAAAAGAAAAGGACCAAAATTGGATAAAAAACTAAATAAAATAAAAAATTAACAATCAAAAGAATAAAGATTAAAATTGAATAAAAAAAATAAATGCAATAAAATGACTAGTGAAAAAATTGAAAAACAAATCAAGGAAAAGATAAAACACCAAAAAAGAAAAATAAAAAAATAAAAACCAAATTGGATATAAAAATCAAATTAAATAAAATTTTCATGGAAGAAATTGAAAACAAAATCTAAAATATAAAAGGTATCAAAAGAAAAACAAATAATAGAATAAAGGTCAAAATTAATAGAAATAAAAACTAAAGGATACATTTGTATTTTGGAGAGGTTGGTGTGAATTTCAAGGTTAGAAGAAAAAGAGCATGTTGGAGGCAAATTGTACCTCCGCATCATGCACACTCCATGCTATTGGAAATTTTTAAATTTGAAGGGTAAATTTGTAATTTTAATGTATAAATAAAAGGAAAAGATAAAGAAACCACTTTGTGCGATTCTTTTTTCTTTTTATTTGCTTTTAAGGGTATTAGAGTAATTATAGTGTGCAAATAATTTTAAAAAGATAAAAGCCCTTGATCGAAAAACATTTTTTTTTTTTTACTTTTAAGAATAACAAAATAATTTAATTATCCTTAAAAAAAATATCTGGATCAATTTATTCCCAAGTAATCTTAAAATGCTTAAATGGATCCCCGTGAAAACAAGATTTTACTTTCAATTATAAGCTTTGTAAGTTTTGATGAGAAAGGCAAAATAATTATTATACTGTTCTAATAAGTAGTATAATATATCTAGGGTCACATGAAAATATTAATGACTTTTTTTTTTGTCTAATATACCTATTTATTCTATTATATTCCAACTCCAACGCTTTTAATTGTTCCGTAGTGTTTGTTTTTTTCTATAAGAAAAATCTCATGTGATAAATATTATCCTCATTCACCAAAAAATAAAATAAAGAAGTAAACAAATGTTCTCCTCTTATATTTTAGGACTTATTATCACATATGTTTTAGAGTGTGTGTGTATATATATGAGAGCTTTTAGTGATCTATTTTAATTAATTTTGGTGTTAATAAATAGGATCATTATTTTTTTTAATAATTCAATATTTATATATTCTTAGATATATTTTATTTTAATTCCAACAATATTTAAAATTTGGATTTTATAAGAAGTTTTTATTTTTTGTGTTATCTCTAAACAATTACTAGGACTATCGCAAATTCTTGTATAAAATATTGTTGGTTATGTGTTTTCTGAGTTCATATTTAAAATTTATTTTAATTTATGTTTTGCTTTTATATTTAGTATAAAATAATATTATATTTTAGAAAACTTTTGTTTAATAGATTAGAAATCAAAGATAATATTATATAATTTTAAATATGAGTTCTATAATTTTAAAGATAATATTATCATACTCTAATATAATATCATATAATTTTTTTACCATAACACCATTTTTATTTGTGAAGAAAAATGATAGAACTCATAGTATTATTTATTAGCTGATTGAGCTAATTTAGATTTAGTCTAGGATTGAAATAGGATATCTTATTGAGTTGAAACAGAAGTTAATTTAAATATATTTATAACTATTTAATTAAAAAATATAAAAATTAAATAAATAATATCTTTTATTTTAAAAAAAAAAAACATGAACCGACAAATTGAAAGAACAGGTAGGTATGCATTCGTGATTCATTATCATCTTGCCTAATTCTCCTATTTGAATTTCGAATACCAAAAGATTCCCGCAAAAGTGCTATATTTTTTTTTTGGATCCCCTACTCTCTCTCTCTCTCTCTCTCTCTCTCTCTCTCTCTCTCTCTATATATATATATATATATATATATATATATATATATGAAAGAAAAACTGCTAATGGGTTTGTTGGGATTTTTCTGACTAACATATATTGAGTAAGTTTGCTTTCATAGTGTTTGTTATTATGATAAAAATTATTTTTTAAAATATTTTTTTATTTTAAAATATATTAAAATAACATATTTTTTATTTTTAATTTTTTTTATATCAGCACATCAAAAAGATATGAAAACAAATAAAAAATTTAAGTTGAAGTAAAGAAAAAAATAAAATAAATTTAAATTTTTCAAAAATATTTTTGAAATACAAAAATAAATGGGATCTAAATCAAGCTATTCATGACCATTTCTTTATTAGTACCTGTTTGTTTAATGAAAAATAATTTCGTTTACTGTTAGAAAAGTTAATCAAGAGTATTTTTCAATGAAAAAATATTGACAAGTAATTTTATTTTTATTTTGAACAAAAAATATTTTCTAGAAGTTTTTAAAAAAATTAAAAAATATGTAATTATTTGTTAATCATATCAAACTTTGTTTTTAATCTTTTGATGGCTATATATTTTGTTTTGAATTTTTTTTTTAATTTTATTTTTGAAATTTGATTTAGTTTGATTTTTATACAAAGTTTGATTTTTATTTTTTTATTGTTATTTATTTTTCTCTTATCATTTTTTTAATTTATATTCTTTATCTATTAGGTTTGATATCTATTTTTTTAATTATTATTTATTTTATTTTAAATAATTTATGAAATTGAATTATTTTTTCAATTTCATCCTCTTTTAATTTGCCTATCTATTATATTTGATCTCAATTCTTTTTATTAGTACTTGTTTTATTTAAAATAATTTATAAAATTAATTTTTTTCAATTTAATCATTCTTTAATTTTTTATCTGTTAAATTTAATCAATGTTAAAAAAAAAACAATTGAGAAAAAATTAAAAAATTAAAAAATTATTTTCCAGCTTATTTTTCATGACATAACCAAACACTAAAAAATATTTTTTAACTTATTTTTCATGATACCATCAAATAAAGAAATAACCCACTTTTAAAAAAATTCATTTTCTATAGAAATTATTTTCTAAAAAAATTACTTTATAGCAAATAAGTAACGATTAAGTGAGGTTTTTTTAAAAAAATAATGAAGTTAATGATTATAAAGAGTAGCTTATGATCTTAATTTCATAAGAAAATATTATTTTTAAAAATCTATTCTCCTAAATATATTATGATGTGAAAGATAAATTCTTAAAATTTATGAACAAGAAAAAAATAGAATTCAATCATAAAATACCTTTTATGGTGAGTTAAAAAAAAAAAAAATTGCACCTAGAATGGCTTTTGAACTTCCAAAGGAAGTCCATTTCAAAATAAAGTGTTGGAGTAATTTATATATAATATAATAATTTATTAATCATGCATGATGAAAAAAAATGTAATAATTAAATAATAATATATTTGAGGTCGTGTCCTCTATCAAATCTTTTCCAAGAAAGAAAAGACGAAAAGATTCATTTATGAGTACGCTAAAACCCCTAATTATTTTTGTCCTAAATAATAATATAATAATAAACTTTCATTTTCGGTTTCTCATGTATTTATATCTCAACCATCCTTAGCTTATACCACCACTCCCTTCACAAACCTATATCCCTCTCCCTCTCCCTCTCTCTGCTTCTTCTGCAATATTTCTCTCTTTCTCTAATGGAAAACCGATTCAGGTTGCGAATCTCTCGCATCTTTCGTGGCTCATGTCGGACCCGAAACTTATCGGACGTGGTTGAAAAAGCTGTGTTATTGCCTCAAAACCATAAAAACTTCCACTTGAACGACCATTTACCTCCCAAGGCTCGACCTTTCTCTTCTATTTGCATACGCAAATGCCCTGAAGCAACAAACCAAGCCATCAATCCCTCTATCATCTCCAGGAAAAAACTATCACACCGTAATCCTCCTGCTTCCCCCACTTTTTCTTTGAATCCATTCTATAAAGAATTGGGTTTCAAAGAGAAAACGAAGGGTTGTAGCTCAATTAGAAACAGGAGTAAAAAGAAGAAGAAGAACATCACTAACAAAAAAGACCAGATGAGTTTGTTTAGCTCATCTTCACATGACAGTGCATGTTTTGGAGGTCGCTATTATTGGTTCAGCAGCGAAGATGAAAACAAGAGAGAGGATGATGAGTCGGACACTCTTTTCTCTTCAAGAAGTCTTTCTTCAAATTCATCCGGATCTCTCAGGCAGCCTTCTTCTCGCCGCAGAAAGTACACTTCTCGGAGGAGAAGGGCAAAAGTGAAGAGTTCTCAAGTGGGTGTTTTGTCATTAGATGGAAAAGTGAAGGACAGCTTTGCAGTGGTGAAGAGTTCTAGTGATCCTTATAACGATTTTAGAAAATCAATGGTTGAGATGATTTTTGAGAAGCAGATATTTGCAGCTAAGGATCTCGAACAGCTGTTGCAGTGTTTCTTGTCTTTGAACTCTTATCATCATCACGGGATCATTGTTGAGGTTTTTATGGAGATTTGGGAGGCTTTGTTCTCTAATTGGACTGCTTGTTGATTTTCTTCCATCTTTGTTTTAAAACATGTAGCTTAGAGTTCTAACTCTGATAAACTGTGTTAAATTAATAGATTAGTTTTCCATTAATTCCCATAGTCCATTGTCATTTTTCTCTTTCTTTCTCTCCGTTATTTTCTCGATGATCATGCCTGCTCCACTAACTTTTCTTGACGGCTTCTTTCTTTCTTTCTTACTGTAAAACTTGACATCCACTAAGGGTCATTTTCTTAATTAAAAAAAAAGAAGAAGAAAACAGTTAGGTGAAAAAAAAGTTCACGGGGACATATAAAAGGTGACAAACCAAGTCTTTGATATGGTTTCCTTAACTTTCAGAGAGGTGCTTTAGACTTGAAAGATGGGATAGCAACTTTTTTGATACGAGCGCAAATGGAGTTAAAATAAATCAAAAGTTGTCTCGGACTTTCGGATTTCTTTTCCAATTAATACACCAAAAAGAATAGAAAGAAAATAGAGAAGCCTATATACTATAGTTTCACCTACAGAAGAAAAGAGAGTGAGGGAGCTGTTTTATTATGGTGAAAATATGCTCTATTAGCTTTTCTAAGCAACAATATCTTGAACATCAAGCTCTTTTCATCAATTAATTATTCGAACTTACCATGGAAGTTCTCCTACGTCCTAACAGTTCTTTTTTCTTATTTTGTTGTTGTTGTTTTTGGTCAATGTATATAATTAATTATCAGAAATTCTGGGAACAATTTCCTGTTAAATGAGGTTGAGGATTGGATTCTTTCTAGTCTCCGTTGTTGAATCCACCAGACCAACAAAAAAAGAAGAAAAAAGAACTGTTAGGACGTAGGAGAACTTCCATGGTAAGTTCGAAAACGAAGAAGAAGATTTATTTACAAGAACTGCCACATGATATGTACGAGACCAAATGCCTCACTCTCTTTTAAGAAGAAAATAAATTCTACCCTACTAGTACTAATCATTTACAGGACTACAAAACCTGGATGATTCCATCTAAATCTTTTCTCTATTAAATTAAAAAAAGAGAGACAAAAATAAAGAATAAGGTCATATTATATATGTCATTGAAATGATGAAGCAATAGGGTTGGCATGATGCCCGCGGACAAAGAACCAAGTTTTGAATTTTTAGGTAATAAAAGGGACAATTTTTGGTAGCCAAACACATAAAAAGAGACAAGTGTTAGGTACATCTATTTCTTGTTGTATTATTAACCGAATCAAATTAATTAATTAATGGGATTCATTTGTTTCCATTATTACATGGTAACACAGGCAAGACAAAGCAAACACAGCCCCCCACCACCCTAACATCGAACAGAGCAGACTTTTAGTTCTTGCGTGGTGTCCGTCCAAAACCTTAAACCTTGTTTTTCAAAAAATCGAAGAGAAGTTGTTCTGATGGGGGCTAGCTAGGCTTAGCAGTGCTGTGGCATTCCTAAAAAGACTGAAAACTGATATGTCGGATGCATATAATTTTCTGTGAGCACTCGTACGTTCATTAATTTCAAACAACGGTTGTACATAGCTTAAGAAATAAAATATGAGAGAGGCCATAGTGGACGGAGAAAAATAGGGCATATAACAGAGAGAATGTGTGCCAAAACCATGCAAGAGCAAGAAGTGGGGTGCAGTGATGTAGCTTTTAGTGGGAGTAGTCTCTGGATTTGGTAACAATGTCAAGTCAGATTTGATTCTTAGCTCGGTATATACACTCTGTTCTAATGCTAAATGAGTTCGAAAGCCTTTTGTAACAATGCTGATCGTGACAAAAGGTTGAACTAAAGATCAAGAGTAGGATTGTAATTATAAGTACAAAAAAATATAAATAGATACTTGGCTTCCTAAAAAAAAATCAAGTTGGCCAGTCGCTTGATGGAGAAAAAAAAAGAGAAAAATTGAATTAAATTTGTGGGAAATTCTTGCTAGAAAAAGTACCAAAGAGAGATAAATAAAAGTATCAAAGGGGGATTAGGAAGAGATTAAACAAGGAAATTAAAGATTACCAGATTTAATAGCTTCTAAATAAAAATATTGAAATAATTGGTATTTGAGTAAGATATCAGATTGATGGGTGTCTAATTGAGATTACCGAAACTATTAGCTTTTAAATGAGAATATCAGAATAACTAGCATTCGAGTGAGATATTGAATTGATTAGTATCTAGTTAGGTTTACCAAAAACTATTGTATTCCAAATGAGAATGCCAAAATAAACTATATATATGAGAATTGTAATGTATCTGGGTAACCAAACGAGTGATTACAAGATCATTTAATACTTGAAATGAATGACCAAACAAATTAACTATGAAACAAAATAGTCAATTTATTTAACCTTTCAAGTAGGATGGATGGATGGAAATAAGAAATTAGTGCAAGATTTTATTTAATTTATTGTTGAATTATTAGGACAAAATAGAATGTAATAGAGATGAAAATGAATTCTAAAAAAGAGAGACTAATTAAGATGGAATAAAATTATAGTAAATATTAATGCACTCTAATGTTAATTTCTTCTTTAAAGCCTTTACAAGAGCATCAAGAATGCACTTTTAACATTGCTTTCCTATTCTAGTTAATAGGAAAGATATGTATGTAATTTATTAGTTATGGATGATGTATTGTACTATTTTAAGTACTTCCTTTTGACATGTAAGTTAGAACTTATGGACTTTAATGTTTTATTAGAAAAAAAAATTGAAATTTAAAATAGTGAATATGTTTTATTATATGTTCTTTTATATTGTTTAAATTATCTTATCATTTTATTGATATACTAAATTGATTAGGTTGAAATGATATGGTGAGTATCTTGAGATTATTGATGAGATGAAAATTCTAGATAAGTTGAATTGACATTTAATATTGGATTGATTAAATCGTTTTGATGTCGATGCTTGGGATAATGATATATTAGAAAAAAAAATCCCTTGTTTTGAGAAATCATCATTTGACATGTTTATTATAAGTAAAAAGATTTGGAATCGTTATAGTTGATATCAGAGTTTTTGCCTGATTCAATAGAATTTGAATGATGATTTGAAGTTTATTGAATTTATTTTTGTGAAAATTACAATGTAGTCTTTTCATAAATGATTGGAGCAAATTGATAAACATTGAAGCAAGAAGATCAAATTACCACAAACACAGGGCACAAAAAGATAATTTTCTTTATATATATTTGTTATATTTTAAACACATAAAAACAAAATCTAAAGTTATAACTTCACTTTATAATTGAATTTAAATTTATAATTATGAATATATAGTAATGAAAAATAATTATTAACTAACAACTTTTAACAGGATGCTATTGTTCTTTAATATTATACAATATACTAAAAGAGATCAATTTTTTGTGTCAATTTTCACTTCCTTACATAACACTGTGGATTGGAGAGATAATTGTTTTTTCACTTTGGTCCTCTAATTTTTATTTTGCGCAATTTAGCTTTTTTTAGCCAAAATTAGTACCCAATTGCATATATTTTTTTTGGAAGGAGGTTGAATTGAAAGATAGGGTACTAAAGTGAAAAAAGCAAGTAGAATAAGTGGTGGATTTGAAATTTGTTATAAAAGCTCATTTTAGTCCCTCATAGTTTTTAGTTATTAGGTAACCATTCCCTTTAATTTTTAAAAAATCAATTTTGATATTAAACTTTATTTTTCAGTGTTTTTTGTAGTGGGAGAAGAGAGAAAGTTATCAGATTCTAGTGTAGAGAGATAAAATGATCGTTAATGACAATTATAGCCACCAAAATAGTCGATTTTAATGTTAAATAATTCCATATGATAAGGGGAGTAAAAATAAAGCATTTTTTTTTTTTACCTTTAAAGTGTCTAAACAAACTTATCTTAGTTTAAGAAGATTTTGGGTTTCAAGTTGATTTACATCTGAGATTTTTTTAATGTAAAATAACAAGTTGAAAAATTCCGCATGTTCAATTTTTGTTATTATGTTTTGATGTTATAGATTTGATCTTTATTCTTATGATTTTTTTTTCTTTATCCTTTTATTCTTATGATTTTTTTTTCTTTATCCTTTTATGTTGGATTCAGGTTTTTTTGTTTTTGTTTGCTTTCCGGGTTACTATCTTGATAACACGTGCGACCTCTTTTAGTTATTAAAATTTAAATTTTTCTTACTCATTTTAAAAATTTTATATCACATGAATAAAGATACTAATTTTTTTTGTGGTATAGTGTGGACAATTTATCTAGTTATATAACTAGTTGTGAACCTAGCCTTTGCCCACGAGATATATTCTTATAAGGCATATAGAATTATTGACAACACTCTTTCAATCACTTTTTTTTAATTGCAAAAAAAAAGAAAACTAGATAATAAAAGGTATTGACTGAAATTGCATGGCTTGTATTTGCAGAGGTTGTTCATTTTTGTTGTTGAAATGATGTTTCATAATTTTTTAAATTTTGTTTCGCTTGAAATTATTATATTTTGGTTTTTTTTTTATATATCATTTTGATGTGCTAATATTAAACATAATTTTGAAAAATAAAAAAAATTATTTTTATGCATTTCCGAGCGAAAAACACTTTAAAAATCAACCGCTGCTACATGTCCAAACACTACTGCAAGACATAACACACCATAGATAGGGTTGTTTTGTGTTTGCATATTTTACTTGTCAATGATTTTTTGGGAAAGAAATTAATCAAGACCATGAAGTATGTGTGGGGGTATACTGGAGCAAAAATAAAAGTTCCATGAAAAATAATAAATTTTTTTAAAAATAAAAAATATATTATTTCATGTATTTCCGAGCAAAATACATTTTCAAAAACAACAACTACCACATTTCCAAACACTAATGCAATACATAACTCCACCACGGCTAGGACATAACATGCCACGACTAGGGCTATTTTATGGTTATATATTTTACTTGTCAATGATTTTTTGGGAAAGAAATTAATCAAGACCATGAAGTATGTGTAGGGGTATACTAGAACAAAAATAAAAGTTCCTTGAAAATTAATCAATTTTTAAAAAATAAAAAACATTATTTTCATGCATTTCCAAGTAAAAGTCACTTTGAAAAGTAACTACTATCACCCTTCCAAACACTACCGCAAAATATAACACACAACAACTAGGAAACAACATATCATAGCTAGGGTTGTTTTGTGGTTACATATTTTACTTGTCAACAATTTCCTAGGAAAGAAATTAATCAAGACCATGAAGTATGTGTGGCATAAGTACTTGTATGCTGGAACCAAAATAAAATATCTTAGAAAATTAATTATTTTTAAAAATAAAAAATAATTTTTTCATGCATTTCCGAGTAACAAACACTTTAAAAATCTACCACTATTATACTCTCAAATACTATCACAAGACATAACACATCATGACTAAGATTGTTTTGTAGTTGCATATTTTACTTGTAAACGATTTTCTAGGAAAGAAATTAATCAAGACCATGAAGTATGTATGGTGGAAATACAGGGGTATACTGGAACAAAAGATAAAAAAATCTTTGAAAATTAATTATTTTTTAAAATAATTTTTAAAAAATAAAAAATATATTTTTATATGAAAAACATTTTGAAAATTAACTGCTATTATATTTTCAAATATTATGTCAAGACATAACACACCATATATAAAACTGTTTTATAATTACATATTTTACTTGCCAATGATTTGCTTGTAAAGAAATTAATCAAGACCATGAAATGTTAAAAACTTATCATCATCATCAAAGACTTTAGACAAAATTAGGATAACATATAAACCCTAGGTAAATTCAAATGTTTATACTTATCATCATCATCAAATAAACAATAATATTAAAAACTAATTTAATATTATTATATATAATAATTTAATATCTTAAACAAATTCGATGTAGCATAAAAAAATTATATATTTTTTAAATCAACCCTCCTAATACATTTATTATTTATTTTATAGGACTCTCAATATTTTTTATATTAATTCATATAAAATAATAAATCAAGTTTAGGATATTTTTTGATAAATTGCAGAAGTTATATTTGTCACAACTAAATGTTACTTTCTTAATTAGTACTTGGAAAAGGGTTTAAAATTATCATACATCCCTTTAACATATGAATTTGATCATATTACCATCTCCATGTTAAAAAAAAGGGTAAAATTGAATTCTCCGTCGTATGAATTGGGCCATTTTTAGCTTATTTTTAATTAAATTATGACACATGTCAATATCTAATTGGCTAGAAATTGTCCAACTGACATCATTCCTTCTAAAATGATCAAATTCATATGGCTGAGGGGTATTATACCTTTTTTTTATTTTATTTTTTTATGTAAAGAAGTTGATGTGACCAAATTAATATAGTAAAAGGATGTTTGGTGATTATAGATCATTCTATTTTATAATAAATTAGATAAAATTATAAATTAAGTTTTGGAGTATTTTGAAAATATATTATAATAATAAATATATATTTATCAAAATATTAATTTTTACTCATACAAGGAAAATAAGATTTCTCTTGTTAACGAATTGTTTTCTTGTCATGAGAAATTAAGTAATTCCAACTTGACAGATTAACTTGAAACCAAGATAATTAAAAATTTTGGTTGGATTTTAAATGGGTAAAACTTGAACTTACAATTAGTCCGATCAAACCTGAACCCGGGTGACCCATCATATAACTTGGATGAGACCTGGCTTTTATATATATATATATATATATATATATATATAAAATAAACCCAACAAAAACATACAATTAATTTATGAATATATAGCTCATATAATTCTTTTTTATAGGATACATTTATATTTATTATTTTTTAAATTTTCAATGTAAAATAGTTATATATAAAGTCTATATCCACATATCTACATGAAATATTTTTTAATTTTTTGATATAAAATAACTATATAACTTATATTCGTATAAATTATTTTTTAATTTTTCAATATAGAATAATAATATTATACTATACATCATATTTTTTTATATATATATTCTATATTCAAAATATACTAGTTGGTTGACATATGATAATCATCTGGATGATATTCTAATGACTTCATATATTTTTAAGGATTAGTATATATATTGAAATTAATGATTAGATTATAGTACTGAAAAAGTTAAAGTTCAAATATCTCAAATTAACTCAGTGAATTGGTATAATCTAAGTGTATATGATTTTAATCTAAAGATAAAAAGTCTTCACACTACGAAGACATGATATTTAAGATAACACTTTGAGATACTTAATTATTTTATTGAATTAATTTCTTTACAAAGAGATGTGACGTTTATGTGATTATTGTTTAATCAAATTCAATTTCATAATTATAGATCTAAAGTCCATATATAGTTTGGAATTCTTTCATTACAATAAATGTTACGTCATTTAATAAATCAAAATTAGGGGAAAAAAATTAATATCTCAAGCATCGCATGTTTATTTATTGACACAACAAGGTCAAGGTGTCGTATTTTACGTGAAAGGTATGTTTCTTCGACATATTACATCAGACACCCAAAAAAAAAAGAAAAAAAGAAAAAAGAAAATAGTAGGAGAACCTATCGGCTAACTAGACGTTTCACTTGTCCACCAATTGCAGGATCGGTAGGCTGACAGCCCTAAGCAACGCCCGAACGTTGTTCTTCGAGCCCTTGCTTTTCTGTAGTGACTGAAAAGTCATAACTTGCTTCAACTGCATCTTCCATGCACAAAAATATGGATTCCTTCCCGATCTTATCTACGAATTGTGATTTCATCATTTTCTCCAAAACCTCTAGCCTGGGGTTTACAATTTTCATCTGCCATAAACAATTAAGGGATATACTTATTTAATTGTCCAGCAGAAACAAACAAACAAATAAATAAATAAAGAGAGGATGTCTTCTCAAGCAAGTTTTAATAAAAAATAATAATTAATATGATAAAATTATATAAAACTCTATTATAAAAATCATGTTGAATATTTTGTTTAGAGTGCATTTTAATAAAAATCTAGAAAAAAAAAATGAAAAAAAGATTATAGAAAGAGACCACGTGGTTGTGCCTAAAAGATTGGTCCTGAGTTTCCTGACTACTTGGCTTAACATAGAAAAGGTCCAATATATGTGAGCCTACAAGGCTTAGATCAATGCACCTAACTTTTTTTTTTTTTTTTTAATGTTTAAAGGTAAAAAACTATTTTTTTTTTAAAAATAACACAGATGACGTAACAAAAGGAATGGTTGTTGGAAAGTCAAGTCATATATTTTTTAGACTAAAAACCTAATTTTAAACTATTTTTATCTTAAAAACATGTAATAAACACATTAAAAATCTTAATAAACTAATTATTAATTTTAAAACACTCTTAAATTAGTCCAAAATAAATTCATCAAACAAATAAATTATTTTTTAACATTAATCTTCTTTTTTCAATAAAATAAAAATTTTAAAAATACTTCAATGATATACTTTTCTTATCGAGAGAAATCTATTAATAAATATCAGTATTTTTAATAGTTAAAATGTGATGATGTAACTATGGTCTCTCTCATCTCAAATTTTAAATAGTGAAATATAAAATCATTGAAGCTCAGGACTAAAACATGAAACCCCAAAAAACTAGGGATCAAAAAGTAAAAACTTCATAGATTAAATTGTAGTTTTTCAACAGCACACAAAACACCGAGGCCTGCATGAACTACACAAGAAAGAGCAAAAAGCTTCCTCTTAATGTAATTTTACCTTAATGTGTATGACTTCTAACATTCTGAGCACTTCAGCTAAAGTTTCGATTCCTGTCGTGTCAATGGATGTAACTCCTGTTGCAGCAGTATTTATAAATTTTGGATCAGCATTGACATGGAGTCGTCAAATTTGGAATGTAGCACTAGCTAGATTGAGGCTGCACGCAAATTAATTACCCTTACCCGTCAAATCTAGCAAAACATGCTTCACAGCTTTCCCATTACCCTCGTCATTTCGAATCCACCGGAGAATCCTATTCACATACAATTAATTAGTCACTAATTAAAATGCTGCGCACGTGTGTGATGAACCGAAGATTATTTCTTCTTCTTACGAAAGCATGTCAAGTGTGATTACCTCTCTCTTATATAGTTGCCATTTGCATAATAAATAGGAGAACCAAGTTGTATAGCAAGAATTCCAGGGGGGCCTGAGGCTTCAGCATACTGTTCGGTGTCGCGGTACAAGGTAGAGTCTGGCAATTTTCCAAGCTTACAAGCAGCAGGTCTGGCCACATATAGAAGTGCCCTCAACAAAGCAAGCGCAACCTGAATCGAAGAATGGAAAATTAGCTGTTAATTTCCTGTGATATATAAAGATATACAGGTGGGTTGAAAATCCTTACTGATATCATGAGGCCCATATCCATGGTTATGAACGCAACACCAAAAAAAGCAGCTAAGCAAATGCAGAAATCAAACTTGTCAACCTTGAACAAGTGATAAGCCTCCTCATATTTGATGAGGCCTAACATCGCAGACATGATAATGGCAGATAGAGCAACGAGAGGGGTATAGCTAAAGAGAGGAGCCAAGAATAGGAGAGTGAGCATCATGCCAATAGCCATTACTAAGTTCGACGCTGCTGTCTTACACCCAGAATTGTAATTCACTGCAGTTTTTGAGAATGGTCCTGCAAATTAAAGCACTGCTCATATGAAAAATGCTCTACTAAGTCTTTCTTTTCTACTTTCATTTCTCAAACAAACCAAGAATTAAAGAAACCAAAAGCTAGATACCAGTGGTCAAGTAGCATGAAAAGCAAGACCCGACAATGTTCATGAAACCAAAAGCTACCATCTCCTTGTTTCCATCAACTTGTTCATTATTCATTATGGCAAAGCTTCTTCCAATTGCAATCCCTTCCTGCAATAAGTATCGCTTTATATAGTTCGCTCTCGATTAATTAATGATAATATACGGTTTTGGTAAATGAGTAAAAGAAATTTAGCGAGCTTACAGCCAAAGCAATTATGCCAGTAATGATTCCAGCTTTCAAAGTGGAGGGCAGATACTCAGCGTCAAAATTCAAGTATTTGATGCTTATCGGATTTAACCCTTTATGCAGGTTCCCAACCTAATTAGTGATAGAACACAGACAAGAGGGAAGTCGTAAGCATGTTCATATATTTGACAAGAACTAATTAGACATGGTTTTTGTAAGTTAGAAATAAGTCAATTTACAGTTTGGATGCTGTATTTTCTGTCGCGAGTAAAGTAGGCTAACAAGCAGCCAAGTACAACGACCACCATCGGAGCCATAGCTGAGACCCAAAATAGCTTGGGTTTTCTTTGCCTCTGAAAATCCACCATTTTAAAAATGTTATTAGAATTAGCACAGTAAGAATTAGAATACTCTCAGCCGCAATCCCATGCATGCAGGTACCATAATGAGATAAAGTACACACGCCCCGAAAAAACAACAATCGATCGACTAGTGTGCATAGGAGCGCATATGCACAGCTCCTTCTGTATAGCTTCCTCTTCCTCTCCTTACATGTTCATGTTGGTTTCAATATGTCATGGGTCTATTTTTCTGATTATCATTTCATGTAGAAAATTAGTGTTTGATACCTATTGGATTCACTCTCTCTCAAACTAGTGATATCATAATACATGCTTATATATATCATGTTAGTTTAATTTGAACTCCTTTTAATTAAATGAAGAGCTAAGATCGATGCTTGGGTGATTTTATCTAATTACTTAAATGCTTTTCTCTTTTATATTTTAATTTAATCTTCCCTTTCATAAACTACCAAAATTCATGCATATCCTATAATTAATAAGGGTATGCTTGGTGTTGTTCTGCTTTGTTGTAATGTATTGGGTGGTTTATTGCTGTGCTATAAAATAAAAATAATGTTTCGTCATTGATTATTGTAATACATGTGTAAGTATTTAAAGTAGTTAAATAATATTTGGCTGAATTTTTATTTTTATTATAATTTTTAGATATAAAACAACCAATAAGAACTGTAACACAATAAAAATATTAATGTATTTAATTTATAGTGAATGTTTTACAATTTTTTTGTTTTTTTTTGCTTGTCCATCAATTGAAATTAAGTTTCTCTTTTGAGGTTTTTGATGGTTCAATCTTGATGTTATCCCAGAATTTGAACCCGAGAAATCAAAAAAGAGAATAAACCTCTTTGATCCCATAATAATAATAATAATAACAATAATAATAATACTTGGATTCATGGTTTACAACTTCTTAACCTTATATGAAAAACAGGGATGTTTTGTGATTAAAAAAAAATGAAAAAAAAATCCCATTTTTTTTTTAAATAAAACTCAAAATAAGCAGTTTAGCTTTCGATTGTTAAAGCTAGAGAAAAGAGAGGGAACAAAGTATGATGTTGACAAGTGTTCAAAAACTACTTTTACATTGAAAGCAACCACTTTAATAATAATACGAAATAGCCGACCTCGCCATCAATTTTGTTAGTGCAGACACAAGACTTGATAATACATGCATGGCATCATATGTTGATGTCATATTAATGGAGAGTGCACCACTCACCAGATAGCGGGTGAACAGCAGGAAAACAAGGAAGGCGATGCCGACAACCGCGGTTTCCCATTTCCACTAAAAAGGACAGAAAGAAAAAAAACCATTAGCCTATGTAAAGTAGGAATAGAATCTTTTCATGGATATTGATGAAGTGATAGTTATAACCAGATTGGATGATCCAAAATATAGCACCCTTTTATGCCAAATGTTTTCCACTCTTAGAACAACAAGAAAGAAAGAAGGAAAGAACGTTTTAATTTGTTAATCTTCTGCAGTGCAAACCTCATTCCTATTTTTGAAAACTGCATGCAAAACAGAAACCACATCTGTTTTGGTGGTGAAATGGCTCACTCCAAGCAAGCCCTTCAATTGCTGTAGGCAGATAATAATCGCCGTGCCTCCCATGAAACCAGTGATTGTGGAATGCGACAAGAAATCCACCAGAATCCCCAGTCTGCACGTATTCAACTCGGGTCAAATAAAGAATTATACAATGTTTTGAGTGCATTATCTGTTTTAAACTCGCCTTAGAAATCCTAGAGCAGCCTGGAAAACTCCAGTGATGAAAGCGGCTGTGAAAACTAAGTGGAGGTACAATGTTGGGTCATCTTTGGATGATACTTTGGATCCAATTGTATCTGCTATGAGCAATGAGCACGCAGCTACCGTCCCCACCGCCACATGCTTCGAACTCCCGAGAATCGCATAAACTAAAGCAGGCACAAAGCTCGAGTCTGCAACCAGAATCGTGAAAGAAATCAATTAGCCTCGTTTATGATTTTTGATACAAAAGAAATAATTACAGCAGCAGACGGCCGAAAACAGTGAGATTACTTACACAGGCCAATGATTGGAGGAATTTCAGCGAGTTTGGCATAGCTGATTCCTTGAGGAATGGCAAGGGTGGTAATGGTGATACCAGCAAGAAGGTCGAATCTAAACATCTTAAGATTGTATTGAGGCAGCCATTCAAAGATTGGAACGAAATATTGAAGGGTTTTCTTGGCCTTGCCGAGAGGCTTCTCATTCTTGAATTGTCTAAAAGGGTCGTCGGGGAAGAAGGTCTCTTTACATTTAGATTTCAATGTTGTCCTAAACTTTCTCGGGGAGTTGAAATTCACCTGGGTAGGATTCATGCTTGAATTGTGTGTGGGCATATGAAGAATATTATGGAGAAAGTAAATATATCGGCTGACTACTCCAATTTAGGTGGGGAGCGCTAATAAAAAGGTGTGCTTATCCTTTATATAGATAGATGGATAAAGATGCTAGTAATACAAATAGAAGGCTCTTTCTAATATGTGCCTTGAGGGTAAAACGTTCGTTAAAGTCAAAAATAATATTTTATTAAGATAAAGATAATGAGACTTTTTCAGATATCGTCGTTATCTATTAACAAAAAAGGAAAACAAATTACCAAATAAACTAGAGCTAGCAAATGTTCTTCGCTGTCACAGTGCACCCAAATAAACTAAAACAAGTGATCATGGTGCTCTTTTGCCACCTTTTTCTAAGCATTCAACAACTGGTTGTAAATGTGGATATCCGACGTCTTCACCAAGATATATATTACCCAATTTATATATTTTTTAAGTAGCAAATTAACCAGTATAATAATACCTGTTTTTCTTACTAGGTTAAAACCCAAAAGCTTTAATGGATTTCCAATTAATTAAATTTCCCGTTATTAATTGATTTTTAAATTAATTGGTTTTACACTCATAAAAATGGTGATATTACACACACATCAACATTATTATTTAATTATGCTACATAATTAAAAAGTGACAAACATATATAAATATTTTCATAAAAGATCAAAAGTTTACGAATTACCAAATGTATAGATTTTTACCACATCAACTAAAAAAAAACCATAGTTTGCATGTCTTGGCTTATCAGCATATTTTGAATTAAAATAATTAGCTTTTAACATAATTTATACACACGTGTGTATATTTGATGTTTCCGTTCTCTCATAGAACATGTGTCCAGCTACTAAAGACAAGAGGTTGTTTTTTTTTATAATTAATTTTTTATGTGAGTTAAATTCATTGTGGGATGGGAAATAAATATTTTGTATTATAAAAAAGAAAAAAAAGAACTATATATTAACCATTCTGCGATCACTTGCAAGAATATTGCTCAATGAATGTTTAGAGGAAAAACACTCTTCAACCATTCGATTAAATCCAAATATTGCAATGTCTAGGTTGATGAGAACTGTTTTTCTGTAAGAAATGTAGAGTAAATTGTAAATTAGTTTCTCCAGTTGTGCCAATTGAATTAAATAGTTGATTTTGTTTTTAAAACTAATAATTTAGTCATTGGTTGATTTTATATTATTTTATTAATAAAAATCCTCTTTTATCATCAATCTTTTCTTGTTATTTACTTCTTTTTCCCCTTTTCTACTTTTGAAATCAAAATTAAAATAAATTGAAAAGAAGGAAAAGTATCAAGTTAGAAAAAGATTTGAAAACATATATAGGAACTAATTAATTACTTCTTAAAATTGAGGGACTATTTGATTCATTTTGCAAAACCAGAGGAGCTAATTTATAATTTGCTCAAGTGATGTAGGATAACAATTTAATGTTTGATGGGGAGGGAATTTCTCAAAATAAGAAATTCCATGTTTGATTTCTCCTCTCAGATTTCTTGTTTCTATGTTTTTTTTTTTTTTAAAAAAAACACTTCTTTGGAAAATGGTCTATCTTTTGAATAAGAATTTTTACAAGTTAAAATCTTCGAAATTTTAAAATAATTATCTATTTGACAATAAAGGGATCAATAAAGTTTTTTAAAAAATGTGATGGATTTGGTGGATTAAGCCAAGAAACTTAGATTTATCTAATAAATTACCATTTTAATATTAAAAAAAATATCTCATATTGATATTTTTTAAAATCAAACTATTTTTTTGACAGTTATTCATATTATCCTTAAACCCGTCAAGTTGATTATGTCATATTAAAACAACTCTCACGAGGTTAATTTTAAATTAAAGCCAGACAAAAAATTAAATTGTAAGAATTCAAGATTAACCTCCTAGTTCAGGTTTAATAACAATGTCAAATAATTCATTGGATCTTAGATATTTTTTTAAAATTTTAAATTTTTTTAATTCAACTTGCAGCGTAACATGAGCCATAAAGCTACTTATATCTAAAAATAATATTACAATCATGGAAATATTTTTAAAAGTAGAACTCATCTTATAATTAAAACTCCAAAACAAAAGTTTTGTTCTATAAAAGCTATCCAAATTCATAATTTAAACTATTTTTTTTATCATCTCAATATCATTTTATATGCACCTATCCCTCAAACTACGTTTCAAATTATATATATATATATATATATATATATATATTAAAACTTTATACGCAAAACATAAATATGAGAATGTATGAAAACAATTAAAAATATTTATATATAATACATCTTGTGTTCTTAATGCATAATCAATTTAAATTCTTAATTTACTTTGGATTTTTTAATGAGATACTATAACTATATATCAAATAAATTTTTTATTATAAAGAACTTAAGTTTTTTGATAATTTTAAAAGGATTTAATTTAAAAATAATATGGATGCAAAACAATACACAATTCAAATTATACTATTAGAAATTTTTAAACAAATTAAGAGATGAACTGAAATAGTATTAGAGATGTATAGATACACTTTTATATGTCTCTTACTGCTTAAAAAAAATTTGTGAAATACACTTAAATTAAAGATTACAGCACAAGCTTTCAATTAAACAAGTAAAAATATTTAGCAATAAGCATTTGTAATTTGTTCAGATTTGTCCATTTAAAAAAAAATTAAAGTTTTAATTTCTCTTTCTGCAAATTATCATTCATGTTTTTTTTATTCGAGTGTGATAATGTACTTGTGGAATTGATTTTTTTTTCAAAGCACAGCAATATGTGATTGGTTAATAATTCACACTAGCTATTTGATCCATGTTCCGCCACATGTTGAATATTTTCTTAATAGAAAATTAAACATGCAAGTTTTTTCAACATATTTTTTTAAATAAAAAATATTAAGTGTAAATAAAAAAAATTATAAATACATTCAATTAAAAAAAAAATCAAGAACCACATGTTTTATTTAATCAAATGATAGTAGAAATAAACAAACACATAAAATTGTTTTGGTAAAATCAAAGGAAAAAAAATATCTTGTGAGGTTGAACTTATTAGAAATACTATCTAAAAATAACTATTTTTTAAATTTTATTAAATAAATCTCAATTATACGAAACATTAAAAAATTATAGATGAATTATAATAATATTTTAACAAAATAAACATATAAAAAATAAATAAAAAACAATCATTTAAAAGAGACTTCATACAAAAAATAAGAAATAAGAGATAACATGTATTAATTTAAATATAAATAATAGAATCATTTAAAAATATATCTTTTTAACATATCTTTAAATAAGAGATAACGTGTATTAATTTAAATATTAGTTTTTTCAACATATCTTTTTAAATAAAAAATACTAAGTGTAAATAAAAAAAAATTATAAATACATTCAATTAAAAAAAAATTCAAGAACCACATGTTTTATTTAATCAAATGATAGTAGAAATAAACAAACACATAAAATTGTTTTGTTAAAATCAAAGGAAAAAAAATATCTTGTGAGGTTGAACTTATTAGAAATACTATCTAAAAATAACTATTTTTTTAATTTTATTAAATAAATCTCAATTTTACGAAACATTAAAAAATTATAAATGAATTATAATAATATTTTAACAAAATAAACATATAAAAAATAACTAAAAAACAATCATTTAAAAGAGACTTCATACAAAAAATAAGAAATAAGAGATAACATGTATTAATTTAAATATAAATAATAGAATCATTTAAAAATATACATATAAGAAAAAGCATGATTTTTTAAAACGTAAAGGAAAAAAAAAAACAAAAGAAGAAGAAGAAGAAGAAGAAGAAAGAGGTTCGGCACCACTAGGCCTGATGCAATTAGAAAGGCCCCGTTCGTGGGCTTTATTTTTTTAAAAAATTGCAATTTAAGTGAATGACATGTTATTCGTCTCAATATGTTTTGAAATTCTTTTTCCAGAAGATGCATTATCTGGTTTTTTCTCGATTCTAGGCGTTGTGATGGCCAGAAAAAATGGTATATGTTTTTTTTTATTATTATTATTTAAAACTCATTTTTCAATTTTTTTTTTTTTTTACCAAAAACACCTAGAAAAGAGATTAAAATCCTTGATAAATCCATAGATGCCTTTAAGAAACCAAAAACACCACATAAAAACTAGAATTCAACCCGAAACCAAAAATCTTCTCAAGTTTAGATTTGATTTTTTAGGTAATTTCATATTGAAAAAAAATACCTTAATGGAACTCTCTTCATCAAACAATAAGATCAACCATTTTAGTAAAATTGATGTTTATGTTGATTTTCGCTCTCTTTTGTTGGAATTCGGTGATCTCTCTCTCTCCTCTCTTAAAACAGGGATTAAAAAATAAAAATAAAATTTTATAACAAAATAGTTGAAAAATTATTGAGGGACCGCATGGGTATAATTTGTAAAATTTGAGGAATAAAGTAAATTTTTTATGATAATTTTAAAACCACCATCCATTTGTAGTGCATTTTTTACTTTGGTTCTTTGTCTATTAATTTTGTCCTTAATCAATAAATTTGATTAGATTATCATTTAATTTTTTTCAAAAATATGCAATCACACAAAAAAAAGTTTAGAGAGCTAAAATAAAAAAATAAAAAATTTGAACAAAGAGCTCATAATAAAATGTGAGAAGGTAAATTGTGTATCTATAGATAGTATTTTGGCCACAATAATTAGAGTATTGTATAAAATGGTCCGCCCCATGCATATCTCATTGAGAATTCATCTGTTTTGCTAGTATTTGTGGATTATTGATTAAGATTAATTACTCAGTAGATGCTTCGGATCCCTTATTAAATTATCATATCGACACCTTCATGAGTTCAGCTACAAACTCAAGACATTCTATTACAAAAGCTCCTAAAGAGTAATAAAGAGGGAAAGGATATGATATCCAAAATTATTGCTGTAACTTTTAGAGAAGAAAACTAGCAGCTGCATATCTTCACGTGTGTGTAGAAATTAGGCATGAATCTTTGGATGTTTGCTCAAACATCACTCCCCAGATAAGTTCATACGGAGAATGTCTAAATCCAATGAAGAGACAGTAACCATTGGCAAACATCCAAAGAACACTCCATATATCAACTTACCTGGGGAGTGATGTTTGAGCAAACATCCAAAGATTCATACCTAATTTCTATATATATATATATATAAGGATATAGAGCATAATTTTAAATGATCTCATGGAACTTTATTTACTGGTTTAAGTTTTTTGTTTTATTTTTGTTTTTTATGTTTTTTTAACATGGTATCTAACCAATCTAATTTATAGGGGATTCATCTTTTACAGGTATTTGTTTTGTATAAATTATTTTATTAAAAAACCTATCAACATACTGTTTTATGATCGACCTATGAATCTAATTCATTTGATGAAAAACATTTTCAACTTATAAAATTTTATAAAATATATTATAGATAATAATACTTATAATTTAATCCAATTATTTCAACCTTCCTCGTTATCTTCACCCCTCCACCACCTTCATCCCCTATTTCTACAGTACATCATCATCGTTTTACAACCATTGTATTTTTTAAATTATTACTTACCACACATTTTAAAACTTTTTCCATATAAAAGTTTTTACAATAAAATATTTGACATGTAAAACTATCTCATGCAAAACAAACACTTCTTAATAAAATAAAAACAGCAAGATATAGTGATCAGTCTACAAAATTTTAAGTCAAAATATTAAATATTTTACATGATTTGTCAATCATTGATTTTTTTTTTTAATGAAAACCATTTATATTTTTAATCTAGTGGTTCATATAACACAGAAAATTCAATAATTCATAAAATTTCATGTTTCTTAATTAACTTGCTTGCTTACTTTCTTTCTAATTTTAACTCTCACTTGACTAATTTACATCGCATTTGATTAGTAAATGTTTCCAAGCATCAAGATAATTTTGTTTTATGAAAATTGAGTTATGTTTCTTAATTTTTTTTTTTGAGAAGAATAGATTTTTGAATAGGATTTCATAATTATTTTTTAAAACTAATTTATTTACAAAAAAATTCTAATTTACATTCAATAATAATAATAATAAAAAGAATAGCATGTATTCTTAGGAGTCTTAGGTGTCGTTTGCTTATTATAAGTGAAAGTTTTAAAATCAAAATGTAGGAATTAGAATGAGAATTAAAAAAATTAAAATAGCATTTTAATATCAATACTATGTTTAAAAAAATAAGAATCAAAATAAAATTTATAATTTTTAAAATTTGATTATTAACATGAAAAAATTCATTATTAAAAAATAATTTTATCAACAATAATATCATCATAGAAGATGATTTTGGTGGAATAATAATAATAATAATATTTGAAAAAAATATATAATTCATTACTACCACCGGTAATATAACAATGATTACAATAGTAAATATAGTGATGATTATAAAGTAGTTGATATGTAATAAATAAAAATAACAAATCATTTTTGTTTTGAAGAAAAAAAAAGTCTTATTCGTATTCCTTATTTTTATTCTCAACCTTGAAACTATGTTTAATTTTTATTTACAAGCATATCCTTCATTCTCCTTCTTTATTACTAAAAATCCATAGACAGATTGTATCTATGAATATCAGTTAAGTGTAATTATTGTTGTTTTTCAAAGTATTTTTCACTTAGAAATATATTAAAATAATATATTTTTTATTTTTTAAAAATTATTTTTGATATCAGCGTATTAAAATGATTTAAAAATACCAAAAAATATTAATTTAAAACAAATAAAAAAATAAAATATTTTTAAAACATAACAGACGGACAGAAACATCCCATATATATATATATATATATATATATATATATATATATATATATATATATATATAGCTGTGATATAAATGAAGCACCAAATGAAGCCTCCCTCAGGTACCCAAAATCAAAGAGGGCTGAGCAGCAGCTTCGATCGACAACTTGGAAATATTGTGAGGACTGCAATCAATCTCTACTGACCAAGTTGGAAACGGAAGTCTTGGGGTAGTGTTTGTCGTGTCAATCTCTAGTCACCACACTAACATGTCTGTTTCATTTCAACCGCATCAATCATTGTTTCTTACATATGCCACAAAGGAAGGAAGGAAGAAACATAGATGATCTGGTGAAGGGGTTATCTTGGTCCTGTCTTAACCATTAATTGCAGCAAACCTTTCCTTGATCGCTATATACCAAAATAATTGAGTCTTGCTGTTCCCCCGGTACTTATCTTGGCGGTCCATGTCTTTACCATTATTATTTTGTACTCAACTCCTTTTCTCCACGCAATGACTCTAGTTTCATATTATGCATCCTTTCTTGATTATTATTTATCATAAAAATTTAATCATCTCTTATCACTTCTCATATTTCGACGTCAAATGATGATCGAAATTCAAAATCTTCAATCTCTCTCTTTTTTTTCTTCAGATTTTGTACGGGTGTAAAATGAGATAAAAAACAAAAAAACCATTTGTAGATGGATTTACAGATAGAATTTACGCCACAAAAAAAAAAAATTTCTGCTTAAAATATACCGATGGATTTTATTCCGTCGGTTATATCGTGAGTTACCGACAAAAATATACCGTCAGTAAATGTGTCGGCGAGTGTTTAAAATACCAATCGAATTTATCCGTCTGTAAATTCGTCGGTAATTGTGGCAGCTACTGTCAAATGTTGACGGATTTAGGCCGTTAGTAAAGCTGTCGGTGAAGTATGAAATACTGACCGAATGTATCCATTTAAAAAGTCATCGGTGATTGTGGCAGCTATTGTCAAATGCCGACGGATTCATTCCGTAGGTAAAACCCTTTGTAATAGTTTTTACTAAATTTGTTTTTTAAAAATTATTTAGAATACAAAATATAAAATTATATAAATTAATGGTAATAAAAACCAATTATGCAAATAAAATTTATATCAAACATCAAAAACAAAAAATCAAAGTTAAATAATATTCATTACAAAATGAATGTGTTTCAAAAAAATATTAAATGAAATTTTAAAGGTAAATAATATTTATTACAAATTAATATAATGGTGGAGCTGGAGGAGGAGGAGGAGGTTGGTGGTTATATGACCAAAAAGGATTAGGCGCACATGTTCCACTCTGTGATGCCATGCATGTTCATGATCATTTTGCGAAGCTGTTCATTATCCGCTTTTTGTTGTGCAAACTCCGCTCTTTGTTGTGCGTGAGACGCTTTGAGTTGTGCGTTCTCCAATGATAGGTGGTTGTATTTTTCGAGGAGCTGAGCCGTGTGTTGTTGTAAGGCTACGAACTTCTTAGATTGGGAGCTCCCAACGGTTGAAACACTACGGGCCGACCGCAAGTTGTTGGCTGTAGTGTTGGAGAGGCCATAAACCTGATTTTTATCGGGTCCACCTGACGATCCTACCTCCATCCACAAATCCGGATTGAATTTCGGATGGGTCAAAGGATCGTCCCCATAGCTCTCCCTCAACCAATTATTATAGGTCTCCTGAAAATAAAAATAAAAAGTAATCATCACTTCCTTAGGTTGGGATTATTATTTTTTTTCTTTTTTCTTTTATTTATTTATATACACATACAACTTGAAACACAATGTATCTTTAACCTATGTAACGAGTTTTAGGCTAATAACTCCCAGACCAGTTGGTCTTAGGGCATTAGGTGTTGAGACACCCCTACGAGTTTAGCAACTCGGGTTGCAGATACTGATATGTAGATAGTGCAATGTTTGATTCCCTTAAGCTTTTCTCCTCAACCCATGTAACAAGCGTTGGGCCAATAGCTCCCAAGTCAATTGACTTTAGGGTATGAAGTGTTAAAACACCCTTTCGGGCTTAATTGCTTAGGTTAGGGAGGTTACAAAACCAAACTTATCTATCTTTTTATTATCATTATTTTTTTTGTTTTTTTTTTTTTACGAATTATGTACTATCCCTTTCCCTTAGTTGTTACCTTTAACAAAAGAACATAAATAATGTAATAATCCAATGTGCAACCCACAATCATATGTTAAAGTGTGGGTGAGAAAATAAAGATTTAAAAATACTTGTTAAATGAGCATATGAGCAGAATCAAGTACTACCAATACGAGAGTTTGTAAACCTGAATATTTCAAGAAGTATTCTGATAGACCTTGTTAATAATGTTTACTAAGATGCGTCTTAAGAGTCACTTTAACAAAAAAACTCCTTTTACTCTGCCATTCTAGTAACAACAGTTTTGCAAATAGTTCATGAAATAAAAAACACAGTTTTTTTTTTCCAATATCAACTACTACCCTTTCCCCCCAACCAAAATGAGACATTGTCCTCAATGTCTTAAGGTAGAAAGATAGAGTATAGAAGACATCACCTGAAATAGCGAACACTAACAAACCTGAAACACACTTAAACAAATATAAGAAACAACAAAACACAAAAATAAAACCAAAAGGCACAAAGTTTTTACAAACAAAAGCTCAAATCCAATCTAAGCTTTTTACGGCTTTTCTTAGTTGACCAATTTATGCGACTCATGGAGGGATTAATTACAAGGATGAAAGATTGTAGTTGGTCAATCAATTATTCAGCAGTAGCAATAGAGATTATGATTTGTCGTGTTGAAGATGTTAGAAATTCCTATTCCACAGCATGATCAAGAAAAGACAACAACTTATCATAAAAACCATTAACATTTAACAAACCTATGGGTTTATGGTGAATGTGCAGTTGGGCCCAAGAGGAAATATGAAAGATCTCTTCCAATGTGCCTAGACCACCTGGTAAGGCAATGAAGGCATCAGCATGGTTAAACATTGTATTCAGTCGATCAGACATTGTGGGGACCTGTAATTCCTCTCTAGTTGTTTTTCCAATGATGTCCCCTTTTGCTAAATCTTTAGGGACAACCCCCAAATCTTGACTACCTCCTAAAAATGCAGCTTTTGATACTCCCCCCATTAACCCAAGGTTGCCTCCTCCATACACTAAATGAATCTTTCGCTCAACTAGTACCTGACTAAGATGATTTGCTGATTCTAAAAACTCCTTTTCTTTCCCAGGACTGGATCCACCGAAAACACAAATATTGTTTATGTGATGACTTGAGAAACCTGCCATTTCTACACACTTCTATATTTGATGAATGTATGGGTTGAGTAGAAATGAAGGGAAGAATTTATAGAAGAGAAATTGAAAATGCAATCATACCACCTATATGTAGGCTAGCCGTAGTCTCACACTCTCTCTCTTTATTTATTTATTTATTTTGAAAAAACATGTATATGTACAGGTAGTTATGATTGTAGCTCACATCTTTCCTTGGTTTTACGTCCAAAAATGGCTTAAACACCCTTTATGGGTTGAGGATAGGCTTCCCATCTAGTTTTCTTAAAAACTAGCAAACAGGATCTTTTTTAGTCAGATTCCCAAGACTAAGTCGAGCATGTTCTTTATGGAATTGTGGCCATAAATCATAAATTGCATGATGCACATCTCTACTAGGGTGTGTCTCAAGAGTCAATAGAAGATTATCTAAAGACCCCTTACTCAAGCCATCCTTGATGAATTGTATTTTATCTTCACGGTTTATAGATACCATTCCTAAAGAATGACATGTGGCATTACAAGTCCATCTAGCACATCTGTGACAAACTTTCAGTCATTTTGCACGACGTTCCTTTACAAAAGTGATTTTACCTGTTCTAGGCATGTATGAAATGAAAGAATTGGAGGACTCACCTGATAATTGAACCTTTGCTTCAATTAGCCAATGAATATCTTCAGGAATTCCATGATTCATTAACAACCTCAATCTTGCACATCTAGCACGGTAAATTTTTGTAATCGCATTTTGAGGCAGAGCGGGAAAATACTTTTTCAATTTTTCAAGAGTGGTGTCCATTTTCAAATGAGAATTGGATGAGAGATTCAAAGAAAGAAGAAAGAGCAGAGAATTGCACAAATATATACACAGATATCAGTTATCATGGGAAACTGAAAGAACCGACTTAAAAGTCACGGAGTACCGTTATCCGCCATTTAACTAGGGTGAGAGACACTAATAAAACAAAAGTCACACAAAAACAATGTGAGAAAAAGCATCAATCTTTATATACAGGATCGCCCAATTCAATAAAGTCATTTTCAACTGAAAAATTATCAAAATAAACTTTCAAACGATGACCATTTACCTTGAAAACATTACCATTCTTTGGATTTTCGATATCACAGGCCCCATTTGGATACATTTCACAATAAAAGGACCGCTCCATCTTGATCTTAGTTTTCCAGGAAATAAATGGAGTCGAAAATTATAAAGCAAGACTTTTTGACCAACATTGAATGTTTTTCTCAGTAATTTCTTGTCATGAAAGTCTTTAAGTCTTGCTTTATTAATTCTTGAATTGTTATATACATCATTTCTTATTTCCTCAAGCTCATTTATTTGCAATTTTCGCAGCTGACTAGCATCATCAATGTTTGAATTGAAAGCTTTAATAGCCCAATAAGCTTTATGTTCAATTTCCACAGGCAAGTGACAAGGTTTTCCATATACTAGTCTATAAGGTGACATACCTAATGATGTTTTATACGCAGTTCGATAAGCCCAAAGTGCATCATTAAGTCTTAAAGACTAGTCTTTCCAATTAGGGTTCACCGTTTTCTCTAAGATCTGTTTGATCTTCCTATTAGCAAGTTCTACCTGTCCACTCGTTTGAGGGTGATACGGGGTGGCAACTTTGTGTGTGATTCCATATTTCTTCATTAAAGACTCAAATGGCTTGTTGCAGAAATGTGTTCCACCATCACTTATCATGGCTCGAGGGATTCTAAATCGACTTAAAATGTTCTCTTTCAAAAACTTTATCACTGTTTTGTGATCATTGGTTCGACTTGGAATTGCCTCTATCTATTTTGAAACATAATCTACTACGACCAATATGTACAAGAAACCAAATGATGGAGGAAATGGACCCATGAAATCTATACCCCAACAGTCAAAGATCTCAATGACAATAATAGGATTTAAAGGCATCATGTGACGTTTCGAAATAGATCCCAACTTTTAACAATTTTCACAAGTTTTGCAGAATGCATGTGAATCTTTGAACATGGTGGGCCAGTAAAATCCATTTTGTAAGATTTTTACAGTTGTCTTTCTTGATGAGAAATGACCCCCACATGCCTTAGAATGATAAAATTTAATGACACTACTTACTTTATTGTCAGGAATGCATCTTCGAAATATTTGATCAGGATAATATTTGAATAAATAAGGGTCATCCAAATAAAGGTTCTTCACTTTGTTCAAGAACTTTCTTTTGTCTTGGGTACTCCAATGAGCTGGCAATTGTCCTGAAATAAGAAAATTAACAATATTAGCAAACCAAGGCATTATAGAGACAGAAAATAAAGATTCATCAGAAAAGTAGTCATCGATTGGTGTGATGTCAGATCTCGAATCGGTTGTCAATCTTGACAAATGATCTGCGACAACATTTTCGGTGCCTTTCTTGTCTTTGATTGTGATATCATATTCTTGAAGTAACAAAATCCACCGCACCAATCTAGCCTTAAAATCTTTCTTAGAGAGAAGATATTTCAATGCTGCATGATCACTAAAAACAACAACAGGTGAGCCAACAAGATAAGATCTGAACTTGTCACATGCAAATAATACTGCAAGTAATTCTTTTTCAGTGGTAGTGTAATTCATTTGAGCACTATTTAAAGTTTTACTTGCATAGTAAATCACATAAGGTTTCTTATCTTTTCTTTGTCCCAAGACAACACCCACGACATAATCACTAGCGTCACATATTATTTCAAAAGGTAGTGACCAATCAGGAGGTTGAATGACAAGAACAGAAGCAAGCAAGCTTTTAAGTTTAACAAAGGTTTTTTCACATTGTTCAATCCATTCAAAAACATTTTTCTTTGTTAGAAGGTTACACAATGGTTTAGATATTACACTAAAATTTTTGATGAACCTTCTGTAAAAACCAGCATGTCCTAAGAATGATCTAACATCTTTAACAGATTTTGGTGTTGGTAAGTTGGCAATTAGCTTGATTTTAGATTTGTCAACCTCAATTTCTTTCGATGAAACAATGTGACCAAATACAATGCCGTTTGTTACCATAAAGTGATATTTTTCCCAATTCAGTATAAGATTCTTCTCTTCACACCTGTTTAAAACCTTTTCCAAGTTAGTTAAACAATCATCAAATGAATCACCAAAAACAGAAAAATCATCCATAAAAATCTCAAGAAAGCATTCAACCATATCACTGAATATGCTAAGCATGCATCTTTGAAACGTGGCTGGTGCATTACATAACCCAAAAAGCATTATTTGATATGCAAAAGTACCAAATGGACATGTGATAGTAGTCTTCTCTTGATCTTCCAATGCAATTTCAATTTGATTGTAACCTGAATAACCATCTAGGAAACAATAAAATTCATGACCTGCAACTCTTTCTAGGATTTGATCCATGAAAGGTAAAGGAAAATGATCTTTTCTAGTAATTGAATTAAGTTTTCTATAGTCAATGCACATGCGCCAACCAGTAATAGTCCTAGTTGGAATTAACTCATTTTTCTCATTTGTTATCACAGTAACTCCAGACTTTTTGGGTACAACTTGGGTAGGACTTACCCATTTGCTGTTAGAAATAGGATAAATGATTTCATTATCTAGAAGCTTAATGACTTCATTTTTCACTACTTCTTTCATATTAGGATTAAGTCTTCGTTGCATTTCTCTAGATGGTTTAACATTTTCCTCTAAATAAATCCTGTGTGTGCAAATCAAAGGACTCATTCCTTTTATGTCAGCTATGGTCCATCCTAATGCATTTTTGTGCATTTTCAGAGTTTGTAATAACTTACCTTCTTGTTGTGCATTAAGTTTGGAAGAGATTATTATCGGAAAAGTTTCATTTTCTCCCAAAAATGAGTATTTATGATTGAATGGTAATGGCTTCAAATCAGGTTTTGGTGGTTGAACACTTGAAGCTATAGACTCAATTGATTGTGGTGGCAATTCTTTAATTTGTGGTCTCCAATTACATGCCTTTGCTTCTTCCTGAAAATAAACCATTTGCAACTCGTCAGGTTCATCAATCTTAGTTTCACTAGAAATGGTTTGAAATTGATCATGAACTAATTTTTCAATAAAGTCCACTTCCTGTAAATCATTATCATCTCCAGGTTGCTTGTAAATGTTGAAAATATTCATCTCCAATGTCATGTTTCCAAATGATAGCTTCATCAGTCCATTCCTACAATTAATCAATGCATTAGATGTGGCAAGAAATGGACGTCCTAAAATGACAGGAATTGAATTACATGCTTCAACAGGTTGTGTATCCAAGACAATAAAATCTACAGGGTAAATGAATTTATCAACTTGTACTAACACATCCTCAACTATTCCTCTAGGCATTTTTATAGATCTATTAGCAAGTAAAAGAGTTACAGAAGTTGGTTTTAACTCATCTAGATTGAGACTTTGAAAAACCAAATATGAAAGTAAATTCACACTAGCTCCAAGATCAAGTAAAACTCTTTCAATTTTATGTTCTCCAATAAAGAAAGAAATGGTAGGACAACCAGGGTCTTTATATTTCAAAGCATTATTATTCTGAAGAATAGCACTTACTTGTTCGGCTAAAAAGGCTTTCTTTTTCACATTCAGTTTTCTCTTCACAGTACATAGATCTTTCAAAAATTTAGCATAGGAAGGTACCTGTTTAATAGTATCCAACATAGGTATATTGATCCTTACTTGTTTGAAAGTTTCAAGGATTTCAGAGTTGTGATTGACTTTCCTTTTTTTGGTCATGGCATGAGGAAATGGAAGTGTTGGCGAAGAATCAGTCTTTTCTTTACAATGTTCAGATTCAACCCCTTCCTTACCCTCAGAGATTGACTCATCATCTTTCTCACAAGGTTCAAGAGTGGGTTTGTCAATAACCTTACCACTGCGAAGAGTGATGACTGATTTGACTTGATCCATATGTTGGCTTCCGGAACTACTTGCATTTGCATTGTATTGCCCCTTTGGATTTTGTTGTGGTTGAGATGGAAACTTACCTTTCTCTTGGAAACTAAGAGCAGATGTTAACTTTGCAAGAGCATCTTTAAAATTTGTCATGCCTTGAGCAAGTTGAGTGTTGATTATCTCTTGCTTTTCAATGAATGCATGCAATGTTTCCTCAAGATTTCTTCTAGGAGGTGGAGCATAAGGAGGTGCATATCCATGAGAATTTTGGAAATTATGGTGTGCTTGAAACTGTGGCTGTGAAGTTTATGCATTATTGTTATCACTCTTCCAACTGAAATTTAGGTGATTTCTCCAACCAGGATTGTATGTTTGCGAGTATGGGTTATGATTGGGCCTTTGAAAACTGTTTAAAGCATGGGCTTGCTCACAGAGGCATTCCTTGAAAGAAGGTAAAGTTGGACAGTCATTGGTTGCATGTTCTTTTATTTCACAGATTTGACACACAATGTCTTGAACAGATTTTAATTGACCATTTTTTTTTCAATTCTAGTTCCTCGACTTTTCTAGCTAAAGATACAAACTTGGCTTGGAGGTCATGATCTTCCCTAAGGTTATACATACCTCCACTAGATGTATGAGGTTGGGTTTTAATTGGTTCCTCATAAGTGCCTGTAGTGTCCTAATTTTGCGTATTTTCAGCTAGCAAGTCTAGGTACTCCATTGCTTCATTAGGGTCTTTATCTTTAAAAGTTCCATTGCACATCAATTCAACCATTTGCCTATCTTTAGGTGTTAATCCTTCATAAAATTGTGAAACCAATCTCCATGTTTCAAAACCATGATGAAGGCAAGTATTAAGCAAGTCTCGATACCTATCCCAACATTGGTAAAATGTTTCACCTGGTTTTTGAGTGAAAGTGGTGATTTGTCTTTTGAAAGAGTTGATTCTGTGAGATGGAAAAAACTTCTTTAAAAATTGTTGTTGCATTTCATCCCAAGCACGAATGGATCCTGACCTAAGATTTTATAGCCATGTTTTAGCTTTATCTTTTAATGAAAAAGGAAAAAGCTTTAATCTAATGGTATTCATGCTACAATTTAAGTCATTATAGTTGTTACAAACTTCTTCAAATTCTCTCAAATGCAAGTATGAATTTTCTAGATCTAAGCCATGAAAACAAGATAAAAGTTTTATAATGTCTGGCTTAAAATTAAAATGGGATGCATCAGGAGGGAAAACTATGCATGAGGGTGCACTTGTTCTTGTGGGATTCATGTGGTCTCTAACTATCCTAACACGGTTATTCTCATTAATATCATTATGAAGTGAATGGTTATCTTCTTTGGCCATATTTTCTAAAAATGATGAAGATACCTTACAAAGTCTACCTCTTAATGCACGTGACCAAACACTCATGCACGTGTAGAAAGAGAATAAAAGGAAGAAGAAAACAAAAGAAAAGGAAACAAAACAAAAGAAACAAAGTTAGATACAAGAAAAGTGAAAAGAGAAAACAAAATAAATACTATAATTTGTACAAGAATTTACCTCCCCGGCAACGGCGCCAAAAACATGACACGACCAAAAAATTGATGTCTTCTCCTAAGTGCAGGAGTGTTAAAGTAATAAATAACCCGGCAAGACCGGGGTCGAATCACAGAGAGGTTAATTGTATAAATTATAAATAACAATACAACAACAACAACAACAACAACAATAATAACAATAATAGTAATAGTAATAATAATAATATTAATAGTAGTAGTAATAATAATAATACTCAGTACGTGGCGTTGTTATACCTGAGAATGATGTAAAAGATCGGGTCACAGGTTTCCAGCCTATATACTGATTTTATGAAAAGATCAAAGGGATATATTATATAATATAAACAGATTTCTGATCTGAATGAACAAGGCAAGACCAACAATATCAGGATCCTTGATCAAACACAGAGCATACTTAACGTACATAAAATATAACAAGAATGTAAATAATAATAATAGTAGTAATAGTAGTAGTAGTAGTAGTAGTAGTAGTAGTAATAATAATAATAGTATTATTAGTAGTAGTAGTAGTAGTAGTAGTAATAAGAAGAGGAAGAAATTAATGAGAACTTTGAGATAAAAGATTAATGTAAGGATTAAACAATGATAAAAACAAATGTCAAGGTTAGAGGATCCACCAATGGTATTTCAAACAAGTATAGTATAAACTCTTATTACTTAATTTGGAAACCACACACGAAGGGGGTTCCAATCGGATGATTTGTCATTAATAGCTCATTATAAATTATTAAAATGATCATATTAATTATCTTATTTACATAACACCAAACTTTTAAATATTATCAGGAATTCATGATGTTAACTGATGTTAACAACAAATCAAGTTCCTTTCATAGCACAGGTGTAGGTAATACCATACGGTTGGGCTATGAGAGTGCCAAGCATTTGTTATACCAAGTGTTATACAACACAAATCTAGATTAACCATTTAACAAGCAAGGTATTAAGAATTAGTAAGATAAAAAGATAAGACATGTTAATATTAAACATTAAGGTCCATGTTGAGTTTACACCATACTTATTCTTACACCATTAGTGTTACCTTTTCACCTTGACATAATAAACTTAGCTATACATAATGAAGAAAAGAAACATAAATAAACAAAACAAGAACATAAATAAGATACAAGTTAACTAAGGAAAAGAAACGAAACGAAAAACATAAACAAGATATTAATGAAAGCAAAACTTAAGAATTACAAAAAAATATAAAGAGAGAAATAAAGAGTATGAACTTGATCTGAACAACCAAGCCCCTAAATACATGGCAAATACCTCATTTTATAAGCCAAAATTCAGAATTATTGATTTGATGACTAATTGTTGAGTGGGTGGCCAACTCTTGACTTTGTGAAAATCCTTATCTTCTTGTCTGAATAAAATGAAAATGCTAGCATCAGAACTGGGTCCATTTGAAAAATGAAAGTTGTAGGAAATTGACTCAGCTTTCCAGGAAAAAAAATAGAGGTCATTTGGACTTCTAGAACTCCAGATATGGGCCAAACACTGAACAGTGTTCGGGTTGTAGGACAGATTCGGACTTCTCTATTGTTGCTATAATTTGAACTTGAAAACGGCCTTCTTATATCTTAATGAAAACATGAAAGTTGTAGGCCTATGTCTTACTGAATTTGTGTAAAAATTTGAGGTCATTTGGACATCTAGAACTTGAGATAGACCCAATTACTGAACAGTGTTTTAGTTTGGACTGCACCGATATCTCTTTTCTAAGCTTGGCCCTCTCTTTGTCCTTTCAATTTTCATACTTGAACTCATCAATCAATCCTTTGATTTATGTGATAGGCCTGCATTTAAGATGAACATTTATCATATATTAAGGCATTTTATAGTATTAGACTTGTTATTATAAAACATGCTTTAGTTAAGGAGTTATTGATACTTTAAGTGCAAAATGATGATATAAAACCTTGATAAATATGCACTTTTAAGTACTAATTAGTCGTCCTTCCACTGTGCCTCATACTTGCAGGTAAATTAATTCCGCTGCGAAGGCATGCCACCTCTGTGCTGTGAACTAGCGATGGAAGAGGCAGCATCGGTTGACGGCGTAGGTGATGTAGGTGCCTCTTTTTGAAAAATATCATCCTCGCTGCTAGACAAACTAGCTGCGACCGTACGTGAACGACCAGCTCTAGTTTTCATTCTACGCATCTACCCAATTTTATATAAATAATTATATAATTAAATTTAAATGTAAAAAAAATTCGACAGCACCTCTCCTATACTGGATACTACCCAAATCCACAAACCTGCAAATATTAATAATAGCCACAACCAATTGACCAAGTCTATACTAATTATTCCAACATATTCAATTACTAATCCTAAGGTAAATTCAACATTAAGAATTACAATTCAACAAATTATTCAATAATTATGCCAATATAACAATAAAATATATTCAATAAATAAAAAAAAACTCTAGACTAACAATTAAAATAAATGGAAAAAAATTAAACATAAATCATGCAATAATAGAGTAAAATTAATAATTATTTCAAAATATTCAATTACTAATACTAAGGTAAATTCAACATTAACAATTACAATTCAAAACATTATTCAATAATTATGCCAATATAACAAAACAATAAATTCAAAAAAAAAACTCTAGACTAACAATCAAAATAAATGGAAAAAAATAAACACAAATCATGCAATAATAGAATAAAATTACTAATTATTCCAACATATTCAATTACTAATTCTAAGGTAAATTCAACATTAACAACAAATAATCAACTAATTAACTAATAATAATTATGCCAACACAACAATAAAAAATATTCAATAAATTAAAAAAAAACTGTAGACTTTAGGAATGAAATATGCTTACCTTAATAATGTGTTGAATTCAAAACTTTATCTACATTACAAAAAATACACCAAAACAAAAAACATAACAAAAATAAAAATAGCTAAATAAAAACCATTAAAATAAAATGAAATAGAAGAAAACACATACCTTTTAATCTGATGAAGATTCACAAGAAATCTTGCTAGAGATTCTAGGTGAAAGCCTTGAAGAATTGAGAGGAAAAAAATCAAAATATAAGGTGAAAAATAGAGGAGAAGAAAAAATGAACTGAAAGGGCGGTCGCTGGAATTTACGGGGCAGTTTTATCGACGGATTCACCGACAAAAATAAAAAATTATTATTATGTTAATTTATTCTGTCGGTGAAGTGTAAAAAATCCGTCGGTAATTTTTGAATTTCGCACCAAAATTTTTAATTGCCCTCTATTTTTTTCACGGTCCGTCGGTAATTCCATCAGCAAGCTAACGCGGTAAAAGATGCATTTGATGCACCACCCTTTGAAATTCGAACATTTTGTTGATATTTTTGTCTGTAACAATGGCCCACCGAAAAATTACCGACGGACATGAATCCGTTGGTATTGTCGTCGATGATTGTGGCATTTCAAGTAATTATTTTCAAACTCTTTGTAAGATGCCGACGGACGTGAAGCAGTCGGTATTGTCATAGGTGATTGTTGCATTTTGAGTAATTATTTTCAATCTCTCTGTGAGATGTCGACGGACGTGAATCCGTCGGTATTGTCGTCGGTGATTGTGGCATTTCGAGTAATTATTTTCAAACTCTCTTGTACAAGAAATGTTGCATTTGTATTGCCTATTTACCTTCCTGCAAAATCTTAAATGATAAACTGTCTATCGTACAACACAATAACAATAGTTCTTAAACAATAAATATTTCGTGTTACAAAATACATCATCCATAATCTAAATTACATGAAAAAAGGGGTTTTACATAGGGCTTCATTTTGATTGTTAGTCAGAATTTTTTTCTTCTTCGTCATCAATTGAATAGTCATCACCTTCATCGCAATCCTCAATATAGATATCATCTTCTCCATCAACATTTGCTTGTCCGCTAGAACTCAAAACAACATTCAACCCCTTTGTGTCAACATCAACAAGACTATCATCAAAAACACAAAAATTTGAATTTTCTTTCAATTTAATCGAAGGAGCAACTCGATATAGTTCAACCAGCTCACTAACTTGAAAGACTTTATCTCGCACACTTGTGTCTTCGTTCTCATCCTGAAGAACCTCGACACGACCATGAGGTTTCGTTTTTAAAACGGACAACCAATCTACTCTTGGTCGATCCTTTCTAAATGAAAGGGTGTATGTGTAATAAACTTGTTGACATTGCTTTGCAAAAACAAAGACATCGTTTATGTTGCGGAGTCTAGCTTTTGAGTTGATTTCAACCAGATCATAGTGCAGATCAACTCTGATTCCTCTGTCAGTCGTGTCATACGAATAGCATTTGAATAAAAACACTCTATTCTGCTCGCTATGATATTGCAGTTCGACGACCTCTTATAATCTACCATAGTAGTCAACTTCTAACTCACTACTAGTGGATCCTTTAACATAAACACCGATGTTGTATGTCTTTCTTCCTTGCCCGTATTCTTGAGTATGGAAAACATATCCATTGATAAAATACCTGTTGTAGCATTTAACTTTTTTTTTAGGCCCTAGGCTTATTGAAGATAATGATAAACCTTGTATGTAATGTACATCAATAAACAGTAAATGAACGAGAATCTCATAATGACATGCATACGTACAATAATTTTGCAAGTTAGAATGAGTTTGTGATAATGCTTACATTTGTTCTGAACCACGTGGCAAATTGTTCATCTTGTAATTGAAAGATCTGGGATTCGGTCAGCTGTGAGTTATTGGAGAGCAAATATTGTCGATATTGCCTGCAAGTGATAATGAGTGTATGATATTACAATATATAATTAACAGTATATTACTGATAAAGTTTAATTAGTATTACACGTATATAAACTTACTGAATAAAAGGTCTCAACTCATCACAATTAAATAGAACATAGTTGTGTGCTTATTTGAACTCTATTTTCGACAAATATCTTCCTCTTAAAGCATTTTTAGGTATGGGTCGTCCAGTATTGGAGAATATTGGCAAGTTGCCACTGGAAGGCATTTCACCGCCATCATCATGCCATGGAATGTGATTTATTCTCGTTCTTAGATGAGGTTCGAAATAGTATGAGATGAATGTTGAGATCTCCTCAACAATATAGGCCTCACATATCAAAGCCTCAACATGCGCCTTGTTCTTAACCTTTTTCTTGAGATTAAACAGGTACCTGCATTGAATTAATCAAGTATTTTCAATTAAGAAAAACATAGAAAATACTTTTATACATGAATTACATTGCAACTGTAATATCTAACCGTTTGAAAGGGTACATCCATCTATACTGGATCGGTCCTCTAACTTTTGCCTCGAACGGTAGACGTATTGGGAGATGCTCCATTGAGTCAAAATATAATGGAGGGAATATCATCTCAAGTTTGCATAGTGTCTTGACGATATTCGTTTGAAGCCTCTCAATGTGCTCAACATTCAACTTGTTGAAGCATATATCTCTGAAAAAATGACTGATCTCTGTTAATACATCCCATATTCCCTTTGGCAACAAATCACAAAAAGCTAATGGGATGAGTGTTTGCATAAACATGTGGCAGTCATGACTCTTCATTCCATACAATCTGCAGCCCTCTATATTAATTAGCCTTGATATGTTCGATGCATGTCCATCCAGAAAACACAGACTCTTAAGCCATTTGTAAACTAGCAGTTGTGCGTTTTTCTCTAACATGAAGCTTGCTCTTGGTTTTGTGACCCGTGACTCATCATAAACCAACTCCATATTTTTACGGTTATAGTATAAAGCTATATCCATTCTAGCCTTGATGTTGTCATTTGTCTTCCCCGTCACATCCATGATGGTGTTGAAAATGTTCTCAAATACGTTCTTTTCGATGTGCATGACGTCAAGGTTACGGTGGGGCAGATTGGTCTTCCAATAAGGAAGTTCCCAAAAGATACTTCGCTTTACCTAATTACGGGTCAAACTAAGACTAGGAAACTTTTGCTTACCTAATTGAAGGCCAAACATAATATCACCGTACTCTAATACAACATCATGCAATTCTTCACCAGAAAGACATGGGGATGCAACATCTTTTTCAACTCTGCCAATAAAGAAATCTTTTTATTCTTTCTGTACCTGTGATTAGCGTGAATGCCTTGTTGTTTTCCATGTAGTATGGACATGCGAGTTTCCCATGCGTGCTTCAACAAGAAAGCATTCCATAAGCTGGAAAATCATTGATAATCCACATTAAAGCTGCCCTCATAAGGAAATTTTGTTTCCTCGATATATCATATGTTAGACTCCGGCGGACCACAACTGCGCCAACTCATCAATCAACGGTCGAAAATAAACATCTATATTCCGCTTCGGGTTGCTTGGACTGGTATGACAGTAGATAAAAACATGAACTCCGGCCTCTTACACATTCCTGGTGGCAAGTTATAAACTGTGAGAATGACCGGCCAACAAGAATAGAGAGCAGCAAATGACCCAAATGGGTTGAATCTGTCTATACACAACCCAAGACGCACATTCCTTGATTCAACTAAAAAGTGAGGATGCATACTGTTAAAGCGTTTCCACGCTTTGCCGTCAGAAGGATGCACCATCACACCATCAATCACATCATGTGCTTGGTGCCATGTCATCTGCTCAGCAGTCCTTGGTGACATGAATAACCTCTGCAGTCTAGGTGTGATAGGAAAGTATCTAAGTTTTTTATATGCCACTAGAGTCTTTCCCCTGCTAGTTTTGGGTTTGTAACGGGAATGCCCGCATGTCATGCACTCGGTCATCTCAGTATTTTCAAGGTAGTATAACATGCAGAAGTTAGGGCACATGTCAATTTTCTGGTATCCTAAACCGAGGGGTTTCATCATGGACTTTGCAGCATAGAAGTTCTCTTTCAGCCTGTTCCCTTCAGGTAAAATGCTTCTAGACCATTCAATAATTTTGTCATACCCGACCTCACTGAACCTGTGATCTGACTTGATGGTGAACACCTCTTACTAACAAATACTTCTCCAAGTGCATACCAACACTGGTAATTCTCCATAAACGCTTTGTGTAAAAGATGCATCATTACAACATCTGAATGCAAATACTTTTTATTTTGACACTTCCTACATGGACACCTAATATCGTCTCCAGTAAAATTTTTAGGAATAAATGTTGCAAAATTAATAAAACCTTGAACCCTTTGCAATAATCCATCCTCCGCAATCCTTGTGGTAAATCTCGATACATCCATGAACGATCATCCATGACTTATATCGAACCTTTATAAAATTATGATGACATCATGTATTAATGAACTAAGCTAGGTAAATAAACTTACAAAAATATTAGTTTACCTCGAGATTATCCAACAAACCAATCACAACTTCTCATAAATATTAAATATTTATTATCATTTATCAACGTCCATACAAACTAATATATATAAATTTACAGAAATTACCACTTCGCAGTACCATTGATAAAACTTAAAACGGACCCATTAAGTAAGCTATTAATTATTTCAAAACAACGCATGTAATTTGGTAATTCCATAAAGTTTTAACAATTTACAAACAAATACAATCTTACAAAATCTAAAACAAACCATAATAGGTATAAAATTATACATTCATATACTACAAGTTTGTTTGAGAAATAACAATAAAACATGTACATCTACTAACAAAATACATATATTAAAAAAACAATAAAATTGACATTTAAATGTTAAAATTTAAAAAGATAGAATTATTTACAAAAATTGATAAAATCTGTCGGCAAATCAAAACACGGATGCTATGACCACAAAACTTCAAGAAATATAACTTGTTGTGCTGAGATGAGGGAGATTTTTGTTTGGGGGCTGGTTATTTGCAGATGGGGAGAGTTGGAATTAGGAAGAAAAAGGAGAAATAGGGTAGGAGAGGGTCGGCAAGCAGGGAATTATATTAACTTTTTCCAACAGGTTCACCAACAGAATAATTCGTCGGCTATTCTAACAGAAAAATCGACACGTCATTGCACGAATTTGCCATATCTAATCCCTCGGTGATTCCGTCGGTATTTTAAACGGTGAACCGGCCACGTCACCGTACGGGTCTATCATTTCAAATCCGTTGGTGATTTCGTCGGTATTTTTAACGGTGAATTGGTCACGTCACTATACGGGGCTGCCATTTTGAATCCATCGGAAAACATCACCCCGCCAAAACCTCCACGTCAACGACCCACCTTTTTTTTTTTAATTCTTAACTTTCCGTCTGTAATTCAATCGGTAACTACTGATGAAAGGTGTTCGTCGGTAGTTACCGACTGAATTATGAATGGAAAAAGTTCTGTCAATAATTTTGACCTCAATTTACCGACAGAATTATTCCGTCGGTAAATCCGTTGATATTAAGCGAATTTCTGGTAGTAACTCTTCTATTGGTGGTATTATACCAATATCATTTAAATAATAATAATAAAAAAAAACTATATTCTACTTACTATGATATTGCAATTCAATCACCTTTTCTAACTTTCCATAATAATCAACTTTAAACTCATTAGAAGTTGATTTCTTAACATAAACTTCATTGTTCCATATCTTTATATTTTGACCATAATCTTTAGTATGAAAGACATATCAATTGATGAAATACATGTTATAACACTCTACCTTTCTTTCAGGATCCAACCATAGCAAATTCAAGCTAAAACTAGTATTTCCTCCCATTTTATAAATGTAGTACATGATTATAATCATTAACAATTAAAGAGAAAGTTATAATAAAATTAAGTATTATAGGAGTTAGGAATTATTAAGTACTTCTTACATGTGTTTTAAACTACGTGGCAAATTACTCATATTATAATTGAAAATTTTGAGATTCAGTCAGATATAAATTTTAGAATAGTAAAAATTGATGATATTACCTATAGGGAATTATTCAATAAATTAGTTTATATGAGAGTGTTAGAGAAAATTGTTTAAAAATAGCAACATGTTAATTTGTACTTACTGAATATAATGTATTTATAGGGAACAATGTTAAAAATTCCTATTATATCCCTTTAACCCTTTTATTTTTCACGGGTAATATTTCTCAGGTCCAAACGCTCGTTATACCAGACTTAAAATAGGTGAATTCGAATTCCATTAAACTTTATGGAACAATAATTTTTTTCTAAAAAATTATGTTCATTTAGTTTTTATCTGTGTTTCTGTATTTTTTATTTTCAACTATTTTTCATAACTTATTTTTTAAAAACCCATACCTAAACATTTTATTTTAATTTATTTCATTTTTCATAAACCTCATGAATTGATTATCATTATAATCCTTTCATTAATTTTACACATTTCTTTTCATAGGTTTACATAAGGTCTTCATTCAAGAATGAGAGAATGGGAGAATATTAAAATATTGAAATATTTTTAGTTTTAGTTTTCAAAATTGATAGGATCCTCAATACTATAAATTGAACCATAAGGAAAGAGATAGAAACATTAAGCACACGTCAGATAATAGGCTAAAAAAAAAAAAACCTCCCTTTACAAAAACAAAAAAATCACTCTCACATAAAAAAAAAAATAAAGAATAGAAAATAAACCCTCTCATATCAAAACTAAACCTAAAATCACAAACCTATTGCTACCAATCAACACCTAGAATCTCTTCATCACAACAGCTCTAACCTTGCTATTTCTCCACCACACAACAATCCCTCCCAACAACACCAACGGATCACCATATACCTCAACAATAGCAGCCCCTCCACATTATAGACCAAAAACCATCACTTTCTTGATCAACCCAACAACAACCACACAACCCATAACCAAACAACCTGTTGGAACATCCTTTCTCTTTCTTATAGAATGTCATGTGTGGATATTATGTTTTCTTGTTGTGGAATTTGTACATTTATTTCACTAAAAAAAAATATGAATTTTCTCTTCTTCTTTTTTATGTAGTTATATATTGATTTTCTTTTCTTATCAAAGAATCAATATGAGGATGATATGATCCTGAAACGAGTCATGTGCTCTAGAAGTCGAGAATTTGTTATTTACATATAAAAATAACAAGTTTTTATTTTTTATTTTTTTTTACCAATGAATCAACCCTGAGATGATATGATTCTTAAATGGATTCTATCTTTATTTTCATATTAAATAAAAATAAAAAAACAATTTATTTTTATTGTTTACCAAAAAATCAACCCAAGAATGCTATGATCTTTAAATGGGTTGTGATGCTTAAACGGGGCATGATTCTCGTATGTTGAAGGACATTATAACTAGTCAATATGACTTTATTTTCAAAATATGTAAATAATTTTTAAGAAATTTATCTATTTGTAAATATTATTCAGTTGTTTTTTTAAAAAAAAAATTTAATGTGTGCAAATGTTTGTTTAGGAATTTTTTAGTTTCAAGATGCATCGTGTTACGTCAATGTAATCCAACAAAGACTCATCAAGAACATCTAGTGGCCTTTGAGCCCATTTTGAATATAATAAAAAACAATCTTGAATCCCCATTAACCATTACCATCCTAGGGTTCATCTAGATTCCAAATCACTACTTAGATCCTAGTAGTTTTTATCTTTAGTAAAAAGTGTATATATACCAATTTAGACAAATATTTAACATATAAGCATAATAAGCATCTATATCATAAAAAAAATAAACACCAAATGATTTATCCTATGATGATTTTCATGTTCTTATGGTATAACCAACCCTTACTCAATAGTCATTTAAAGATTAATTAGAATTTTTTAGTTGCTATAAAACAAAGTGGCAATTCTTTTTTTTATTTTCTACAACAATAAGAAAGGAATTAACTAACCGAGAGCTTTGATCTTGGAATTGAGTTGGCAATTTAGCTTCTAACTTGAAACCAAGTGCAAAGAATTGCATGCAGGCTAGTTTTCCTTACCAATATCACTCGGTATTTTCCTGGTTTGTTTAGGCTGATAGCAAAATGATTGCAATTGCGAAGCCAATATTGGCAACAACAAAATTCTTCCATATGATGAAACTCAAATTCAGATTGATATTTTAATAAAATTGAAAAAGGAATAACCAATCGATTTCCTTTTAAAAAACATTTGATGGCATTCAAATTAGTGGGATCCAATATATTTAAAGTGTGTGTGTGTGTGTATATATATATTGTATCAATTGTCTTAAACACACATAGTTTTGTAAATCTATACATGAATATCATCAATATATAAAGGTATTCAATAGGCATCAAATTCTCCAAATTCTTCTATTGTTTTCATGGTATTAGAGCAAGATCCTTTGGCCCCCAAAATACTACATTTATCTAACATCAATAGCTACCTCTTTTGCTTCTTTTTTCTTTTCTTCTTCTATAACCTCCACTACTGCATCACGACTGTTCACTTCACTCTATTTGAACCAGTCATATTTACCGTTTTAAGCGCAAACTCTACTTTCTGGCCACTCTAATCAACAAAAAGCAATAATCTTTCTTCTCTTTTTATCTACTAATAAAATTTAGCAAAAATACTAAAATCTTATTTAAAATAAAAAATAAGTAAAGCAAAATTAATGATAAAAAATCCATCAATTGAAACATAAAATCAAAGTTGTCCTTGTAAATAATTATGAAAACCCATCTACATATAAATATAAATACAAAACGTTAGCCAATTTCAAATTAAAGGTATATAAACATAAAAAAAGATGGTACCTTGGCAATCTTCATTTCCTCTTCAAGCACATTGGTAATCAACAGCAGATACAATATTAGTAAAATGTGGCTTTCTTAGGGTGAAAGCTAAACCACAATTGTTCAAGAAATTCTTTGTTATATTTATTTCATGCTAATGTTTCAATAAATAGAGTTTTAGCTTAATAAATCAGCCTTAACTTTAGAAACTATCTAATCTTATTTTAAGGGAAATATGTAACAACTTTGAATGAGTAAACAATGCAAAACAATAGCAATGGAAAGAAATATAAAAGCTGATACTTGGTCTTCACTTCAAGCTAAAAACTTGGGATTTTTCTTAGGGTATCTTTCAGATCTTCTTGGCCTATCACACATAGAATCTGTCCCTTGATCTGAAAGTTGGAGGAGTATTTGTTTTGAATATGGGTGGGGGCTGCGAGCAGTACAAGTGGAATTGCCATTTTGAAGAGAAAAGAAGGTACAGAGAAGGAGGGTGAATCATCCCATTTCAATTTTCAGGGGATAAGGAACACTTACCTCTAGAATCAGTTCCATATGGAAAGCTGAAAAATCTCATAAAAAAACAAAACAAAGGAGCAAATAACACAAAAAATGGATAACACCAGGCAATCTTCAAAAAAGATAGCCATTGTTTTGCCCGAAACAAATGGATTTTGAACATAAGCTATGTTTGAAAATAGTTAAAGAATAAGAAATTATAACAGGGAAGAAGCGTGAGTGCGAGAAGAAACTGCCAAAGCTGCCACTTCTGTGTGCAATTAATGAACTAGGACAGTGGAAAATCGAAGAGACAATATTGTAATATTCTAAAAAGCCTGTTACTGTTGACATAAATATAAAATACTATAAATTAGAATATTGTAATCACAATCCAGCCAAGGCCGAGTCAGAAATTTTTTCTATCTGGACTATTAATTAAATATATAAATATTTTTTAAAATTAATTATTAATTTATGTATATAAATTTTTAAAATTAACAGTGAAGTTTTAATTTAAATACATTATTCAAAAATAGAAACAAATATTGAAAATACATAAAATTAAAGTAAAAATAAAAATAAAAATAAACTTACTATTAAAGTTACATCATTCGATATTTTGTGGAATATAATCTATAATCAAATTTGAATCAATATTGTAATAACCCCTCAACCGGGATAAAATAACAATCTCATGTCAACTGGAAAACAAAATAATTAAATTTTCTCTCTCTTTTAATTCCTTCTTCCTTCACTTGATTCTTCCTTAGATTAGTGTTTTATAACTTGAGCTTTGTAAGTTTGCAAGGTCTCACTTTTCTTTTCTTTTTTTCCTCTAATTGTTTTTAATGTTTTCCCCTTACTTATCTCTCTTTCTCGCTTGCCTGTTCTTTTCTTTCATATTCGACTTCTACCCAGTCGGTAACATATAAAAGAAAGGAATAGCTTATTTGTTTTATTTCTTAATTGAAAATAACCATTTTACCTTTAATGAGTCATTTTGCTTTTATTTGACGATCCTTTTTTTTTTTGTTAGCACTACCAGGTTTCGCTCATCCTAGAATTTTAACCAGATTTTATTCAATATATTTTAAGATCCCTCGTAAAAGTTCAGCTTGATTTGATGGTCAGATTGAAAATTACATCCAATAATGTAAAACTGGTCAAATTATAATTTTTCATCAAATTTCTGAAATTTTAACCCAAGCTAAAACATCATATTAGAAGGCTCCACATAAATTTTTAGAATTTCTTGATAAGTCAATCAAGAATTATGATTTGTTTTTATATAAAACTAGTAAAAAAATATTAATAAAATCTTGACCTAAGCTATAGCCCACCCAAGCCTTAAACATGCCTCCGCCTTTGAGCCTAGCCCTTGACACAAAGAGTTACAAAGGCAGCAGGTGAGGGATGGGTTTGTTTTTTTGCTGGGGTGCATTTGGTATTGAATGGATGGTTGAGTAGAAAATGATCAGCACACGTTTTGGTGGGATTGTAGGCTATGGGGAAAGGGCACCTGGCACTGGCGTTGCCCACGCAAGGACAACTGGTGCTTAGGCTGTCCGGTTGGCTATGAAAGCCCAAACTTCACATGGCACTTAGGCAAACCCGAGCACCATATGGCGTATGGGTAGCCTGCCCTTGCTCGGGCCAGACCCGAGTGCCACTTGGCATTGGGGTCTTGACAAAAAACCTAATTGTCTTTGGCAAACCTGAAGTTGGGTTTAAAGGCGTCTACGCCCATCCCCAAGTGGGACTGGCCCCAGCCACGCCCAAACCCAAGTTGGGGTTGGATGCATCCACGCCCAACCTCAAACCAAGTTGGGTTTCGACGCGTGCTAGCCCAAACCTGAGCGTCCACGCCCAAACCCCAGTTGGGTCAATACGTGTCCATGCCCAACCACATGTATTAATATAATAATGTGTTTTATAAGTATTATTTTTTATCTTATAATTCAAAGTGTTCAGATAAAAATAGTATTATTTGTGCTATAAATATTATTGTTTTTATTATAACTCAAAGTATTGATATAAAAAATATTATTATTTGTGTTGTAATCTCCTTGAAATTCTTAATACAATTATTTATGTTATAAATATTTTTATCATAATTGATAGTGTGAATAATAAAAATATTATCATTTGTGTTATTATTATTATTATTAATAAATTTGAAAAAAAAAATTATTAATATTAATAAAATTATTTGTGTTATAATTATTTTTATTTGTATTATAATTAAAAGTCTAGGAGCATCTACGCCCAACCCTAAGGTAGGCATGGACAACACCCATCCACGCCCATACCCAAGTTGGGTCTGGCTGTGTCCACTCCCAACCCCAAGTTTGGTTTGGCCGCGTCAACGCCCACACCCTAAATGGGCGTGGTAATTTCTGGAACAATAGAATAGGAACTTGTGTGTGCTTAAGACATTTGTAGTAAAGAGTTATGTGTGATTACTAAATATAAATGTACTGATTTGTGGTCCATAAATTAACTTGTATACTTCGACTAATGGCATCCTAAGTGAATAGCTGGGATGAATGAATGATTAGTTTTGACTAATGATATCCTAAGTGGGTAACCAAGATAAATGAACAATTAACCTCAGCTAATGGTGCCCTAAGAGGTTAGCTGGATTTGAAAGTTATGAGTAGTTGCAAGAATTGATGCGTTCATGTGTATTACGAGCTGTATATACCAAGTATATGAAGGAACTATGAATGTTATGCTTAAAACAGAGCATAATGTTAATGCTTCATTAAACTACTTGACTACTTATTATTAATTAACTATATTCTTATAAATATTTATACTGCAACAGGGATGTTGACACGATCAAAAGATTGATGTCTTATCCCAAGTACACGAGTGTTGAAGTAATAAATAACCTAGCAAGACCGAGGTCGAACCACATAGAAGTTAACTATAACAACAACAACAACAATAAGGATGATGGTGATGATGAGTTAAAGAGGACTTTGAGATGTAAGATTAATGTGAGAATTCAATGATAAAAACAAATGTCAAGGTTAGAGGATCCACTAATAGTATTAGAGATAAGTAAAGTATAAACTCTTTATAAATTATCAACATGATCATATTAATCATCTTATTTACATAATACCATACTTATAAATGTTATTAGGTATTCATGATGCTAACTTATGTTGATAACAAATCAAGTTTCTCTCATAATAACGATGTCTGTCGAAGACTATGAAGGATCAAGTATTTGATGTACCAAGTGTTATACAACATAGATCTAGATTAACCATTTAACAAGTAAGGTATTAAGAATTAATAAGATAAAAATGATTAGACATATTAATAGTAAGTTGTTTAGGATATAAGTGTTGCGATGTCGTGATCGCACAAATTAATTACCCTATCTTAAAACACAACACACAAGATAGTATAGAGCAAGCAAGGGATCGATCCCACGAGGAAGGTTCAAGTCAGATACTTATGCTAGATAATATGCAATTTGGGGGGGGGGGTTTGGACATTATCTAGGCTAAAGCAAAAGAAAACATAAAACTATCAAACAAAATTTAATAAAATCAAAAAATTATCAAAAGAACAAACCTTGGTCGCAAACACACATCCACCTATAGAAATCAGAACTAATCATGGAAACAAAACATCAATTTATATTCTGAATATTTATCTCTTCTTAACATTGGTTAGTTAACGGATCAGTCGTATAACTAACCCTAACCATCAAACAACCACAGTGTCCGCACTAGTAATTTAATTCAATGGTAGCCTTAAGAACTAGATAAGTTTATTAATCAATAAAACATAACTGTCTGCAGTCTATGTTTGATTTGATTGAATGTTCTTCCTAAGATTAATAACATAGATCCGCCACAATTATTAAACTCAGTTACTTCACAAGTTCATATACCACAACTCCGGTTTTGATATCAAACTTAGCAATAGATTGTCTACAATAAAAACTTAGAGTCCGCTCTAGCAATTAAAATAAACAATCATAGGAAAAATAAGCATAGGAGAACAAACATATTCATCATATAAACTGAAAAGAAAAGGTAAAATAAATCTCACAGTTCTTAAAATCTGAAGGTTTCCGTGTCCTTGCAACTAAAAAAACGAGTTTAGCCTTGCATGTTTGTTGAATAACTAATGTTTGTTGAATAACTAATCAAAAAGATGGAAGAATGCATGATTTAGGGTTTCTTAGAGGAGGGGGGTGTTTTTCTCATGTTAGCTGGTTGCCCCCTTTCTCTTCCCTCATTCTTTTTATATCCTATGAAACCCTAGTCTCTATTTTACAAAATTATCCTCTCTTAAGTAGGTTATTTACATTTAAGTACTTCAATAACTATTTTCCTAAAAAAGAAGAAATAATCTTTCATGAAATCTTCAAGCTTTGACTTAGAGGGGCTAAATTGCTGAAATAAAAACTTGGATATCGGTTTAGATGCTTCGGAACGTAATTTGGACTCGTTTCTTCACAAAACCTGTTTGCTGGCAGAATTCAGTTGTTATCTTTGAAATATCATATTTTCCTCATATGAAATCTTTTTTGGCTGAAATTGGGAGCGTTTATAGTAATTTGAGTCAGGAATCCAACAAAATTGAGTTTGCATCAATTGGACTTCTGTAGTTTCAGATATTCAAGTCGGAATAATCAAAGGTCAACACTAGCAAATTACGAGATTTGACTTTGAAAGCTGCGATTTTCATGCTCTTCCTTATTTTATTGTCTTGCCTTAGATGTCCAGAAAGGTATGGATGTTAGCTTTTTAATGCCATTAGAATCACTTTGTTTCGACCTTTAGAGCTCACGCTCTGCACAAAAACATCAACTGAAGGTCAAATGTGCCAATTACCTCTAATTTACTTTTTTTTGCATCTTTCATCCAAAAATGCCTTCAAAACATAAAACAAAGAATATCAAGGTATTATATATATAAAACATATGCAACACACTAGTTGAATATGGGTGAAACTATCGAATAATATGGTTGCATCAAATACCCCCACACTTAGCTCTTGCTTGTCCTCGAGAAAGGATAAGTAAAATCAAATTGAAGTTAAATTAAATCAAATCACTACGACCAATCTCCTAATCTCCCATCAATATCCAAGAATATATGCATTATAAAACAAGAACACAATTAAAAAGGATAAAGAGTATAAATTTTCATGAATTTATTTACATGCAAACTTCGAAACTCAATTAATCGTCGGGATTTAAATGAAATCTATGTCATGCCAAAGTGATAGGTCCTCTCATTGATATACACTCCAACACTCATGTGTTTAAGGCTTATGTGTTTAAATCCCTCAAATTCAATCAATGAATATGTTCTACCATAAGCTTGCTTTTTAATCTAATCTCCATTACTAACATATTACAAACAATGCATGAATCAAAAGGTCTTATTTTCTGGTTGTAATAGGGCTAAGGTTAAGGTGAGGTAAAAGAGAGTAAAAGAAAAGGTTCAAACCAATGAAAGTAGAGCATTTTGAAAAATAATATTTCAAACAGGATAATTCCATCAAAGCACATAAATTTTCCATCTTTAATCACCAATGCTTAACTTCTTTTGATTTCAAGCTTTTTCAACATAAAATCTTAAGAACATAAAGGAACATTTTTTTTTCTTTTTTTTCTTTACCCATCTTTTCATTAAGCATCACTTCTTCTTTCTTTTCACATAATTTCCAACCATAATTTCATGAAATATCACAAGTATATGCTCTACCAATCCTTGGCTAGGGAAAAGGAAAACATATATAAAGTTAAGGCTTATACATGGATAAAGCAAAGAAAAGAAAAAACAAGCTCAAAAGGGGCTCACTAAGGATAATATGCTTTAGGTTGGCTTTTTGGCTCAAGTGGTTAAAATTCCTAATGCCTTTATCATCTTCATGTATATGTGTAATGCGAATGTAATCTCAACAAGATATGAAGCAAGTTCTAAAGATACATATCATTGAAAGAATGCACAATCAAAGAATATAATGTTGAAGGCTCAAAAGCTTGCATTGGTATAACACTATAAAGTCAACATGGCATATTCTCAAAGTCAATCCCTAAACCAATTAAACCTTACAACTTACATGCACACTCCTTTATTCGATTCATATCTCCATCTATCTCAATTAATTCTCATATGTAATACTCGCATTCTCATAAACTAATAAGAGTTCAAAAGATCAAACATAGAAATTTGTTTTTTTTTTTTTGGAACAATAAAGAAAATCAAAATAAGAAAACCAACATTCTCCCAGTACCCCCGCACTTAAAATACAACATTGTCCTCAATGTTGAAATAAAAAAATAGGTCTATAGGAGAATGACAAAAGTAAAATGCGAAAAATAAAAGATAAGGGAAAAAGAAAGTAAATCTGTTTTTTTTTGTGCTGGGTTGCCTCCCAGTAAGCGCTTTTGTTTTATGTCATTGGCTCGACATGTTGCATGCTCATTATTCATATATTGGTTCGGCTAACTCTGCAGAAGCTGTGAGTTCTACCATCCAACCTTCATAGAAAGGTATCAAGTGATGCCCATTGACCTTGATTATTTTGTTGGTTTCTAAACTTGTAATTTCAACTGCACCATAAGAAAAAAATATTAGAAACAACAAAGGGTCCAATCCAACGAGAGCGCAACTTTCCAGGAAAAAGTTTCAAACGCGAATGATAAAGAAGGACTTTGTCTCCAACATTAAACTCTTTTCTTGTAATCATTCAGTCATGGAGACTTTTAGTCTTTTCTTTGTAAATCCTTGCATTCTCATAAGCATCATTTCAAATCTTTTCCAACTCTTGCAATTGCAACTTTCTTGCAATCCCGGCAGCATCATAATCCATGTTACATTTTTTAATGGCCCAAAAAGCTTTGTGTTCAAGCTCCACCGGTAGATGACATGCTTTTCCATAAATCATCTTATAAGGTGACATTCCTATAGGTGATTTGTAAGCAGTCTGATAAGCCCAAAGTGCATCACCAAGTTGTAGACTCCAATCTCGCCAGTTAGGTTGCACTGCCTTCTCCAAAATGGACTTGATTTCTCGATTTGAAATTTCAGCTTGGCCATTTGTTTGAGGATGGTATGTTGTGGAAGTCCGGTGAGTCACGTGATATTTGCATAATAATGCTTCCATTGAACGATTGCAAAAATGAGTGCCACGATCACTAATGATAGCTTTAGGGATTCCAAACCTGTCAAATATGTAAGTCCTGATAAAATCTAAAACAACCTTAGCATCGTTAGTTCGTGTGGCTTTTGCCTCAATCCATTTGGACACATAATCAACAGCAAGAAGGATATAAAGATTGCCAAAAGAAGAAGGAAATGGACCCTTAAAATCAATACCCCAAACATAAAAAATTTCACTTACAAGAATATTCATTAAAGGCATTTGATTCTTATGAGTGATATTACCTGTTTTTTGGCATTTTTCACATGATTTGCAAAAATGATATGCATCCTTAAAAATAGAAGGCCAAATAAAACCACTTTCAAGTACCTTGTGGGCCGTTCTTTTTGCTCCAAAATGCCCACCACAAGAATGAGAATGACAAAAGGTAAGAATGGAATGAAATTCATGTCAGTACATATCTCCTAACTACTTCATCCACACAAAATTTCCACAGAAAAGAAGTATCCCAAAAATAATATTTAACATCAGCTCGTAACTTGTCTTTTTAGGATATAGACAAACTGGAGGGAATTCTTTGGTGACTAAATAGTTTACCAAATCAGCATACCATGGTCTTGTAGAGGAATGTAACACATACAACTACTCATCAGGGAATGTCTCTTATATTGTTTTGGTTTGTATATCCTTAGTCCTCAGTCGACTCAAGTGATCATCCACATGGTTTTCGACACCTTTTTTGTCTTTAATCTCAAGATCAAATTCTTGTAAAAGCAAGATCCACCTAATCAATCTTGGTTTGGACTCCTTTTTCTTCAAAAGATACCTTAAAGCTGCATTGTTAGTAAAAACAATGACTTTTGTACCAAGTAGATATGACCTTAATTTTTGAAGAGCAAACACTACTACAAAAAGTTCATTTCCAGTTGTATGGTAATTGCATTGTGCTCCGTCCAACATGCGAGAAGCATAAGCGATAATATGCAAATTCTTCCCTATTTTTTGCCCAAGTACAGCCCCTATTGCATAGTCACTCGTATCACACATTATCTCAAAAGGCTCATCCCAATTTGGTCGTTGGACGATAGGGGCAGATGTGACACGCTTTTTAAGCTCATCATGGGCATCTTTACATGCTTGATCAAACACAAAATCCACTTCTTTGGCTAATAGTTTGCATAAGGGTGTTGTACTACAAACATTAACATAGCTTCCACTATCCATAATTAAACCACACGCCTTGCTTTATACATAACAACGCGTATGGAAGATGTTCTCCCTTTGTTCATTAGTTTCATCTTCCTTGACCTGAACCTGAAGTGTTCGCTTTATAACCAAGGACTCCTCAACCAGTAATGCTAACTCATCCCCATCACTATCCTCCAATGGTGGCATGCCTTCACAATCAGATCTTTCACTTTCAGAGTCCACATCACCATTATCTCTAATCATCATGATTCTCTTGTTTGGAGACTCTGAAGCATAATGTCCATGTCCCTAACAACTGAAACATTTACATCACGAGTACATTTAGGTTGAGTTTCAGATTTACCTTGGGCATCAGTAGGGACATCAACTTTAGCCTTTGGTGGTTCAGTTCTAGAAGGAACAAAGGATCTCGGTCGGGCAGTACCCTCTCTTTTTAGATTTGACTTCCAAAATGATGACGAACCCGGATTAAACAATGGCCAAGCATGCCCCTTCCTAAGTTGTCTCTCCACCTTCGTCGCTATGTGAACCATATCCTCTAGCTCCTCATAGTGCTATAGCTCAACCACATTAACAATGTCCCGATTCAACCCATTAAGAAATCTAGCCATGATGGCTTCTCTAGCCTCAACAACATTAGCCCGAATCATTGCTATCTTCATCTCTTTGTGATATTCATCTACTCTCTTATAACCTTGATTCAGACCTTGGAGCTTCAGATATAAGTCTCTGTAATAGTGGTTTGGCACAAATCGTCTCCTCATTAAGACTTTCATCTCCCCCCAAGTCTGAACGAGTCACTCCCCATTTCTCCTCCTACTGATCACAATCTGATCCCACCAAATCAATGCATACTCTGTAAACTCAATTATCACCAATTTCACCTTTTTTTGTTTAGAATAGCTATGGCAATAAAAAATCCAATTTACCTTTTTCTCCCACTCCAAATAAGCCTCGGGATCATCTTTACCTTAAAAGTTAGGAATTTTCAATTTAATGGTGTCCAAGTCCCCATCCATATCTTCATAAGTGCTCATGCCACAGAAATTCACATTCCTCCTAGCCATGTTTGGTCCAGACTTGATTCCTTGGCTAGCTGATGCAAAATCATAGTCATCTTCACCCCCATCTGCGTTTTCATTAACAAATTGACATTCTATGTGGCCATACGGACCGTAATTCCCCGACGATCAGCCCCACTATTTTGTTGCTTTATCAAATTCACCTCATCTTTTAGATCCTTGTACGTCCCAGACAACAGCTCAAGTTGTTAGCCTATGGCTCACAATTGGAAAGCTACATCAGCGTTTTGTGTCGCTGATTCGTTGTTTTAGATATTCTTTAAATTTGTAAAATTTGGTTAGTAGCCTAAAATATATCCTCACAACTCTCGTGTATCACATAAAAAATGAAGGCTTTTCACTCTAATAAGCTCATTACGCCTTTTACCTCACAATTTGCTTTCTTTTGATTCTTTAGGGACTGAAATCAACAAATCAAAGTCAGTAACCTTCACAGCGCATTCTAAATATAATTTTCAGACTCAAGAATCAATAAATATACTGAAAACAAAGCAAAATAAACTACGATTATGATTTTGCGAGTAGCAATACAAATTCATACGAATTGTGGATGAAACGAAGACATGAAATAAAACGGAAGCGAATATTAAGGAAAACAATTACTTGACTCCTAGATAACCCAAATATAGTAGAAACAAAAATATTTGGACAAAACTAAACAACAAAGATCATGTTTTGAAACTTGAGGCAAATCTAACCTATTACACAATTTTTACATAACAAAATTGAAACCCAGACCAAACGATCTTGAAATGACCTCAAATTCAATAGTTAGTGTTATAATACTATGAAAACACCAAAAATCAATTTATAGGTTGTTATCTTATGTCTAGGTACCCAAACCCGTTGTATGACCAGTTTGCGGTAGAATTAAACCTACAATTAAAACCTCCAGAAGCCGATATCAAAATAAGCCCAAATTCAATATATGGTGCAATCTCATCCCCAATACATAGAATATGAAGTTTCAATTGATTCAAAGCTAGTTTTCTTATGTTTCACTAATAGTAGTGTTTATACGACAGAATTGAACCTCGAATTAAAACCTTAAGCAAACAATATCAGAATAAGTCTAAATTTAACATATGATGTGATATCACCCTCAATATACTAAATATGAAGTTCAAATTGAATTTGAGGTGTTTTGGTTATGGTTCTTGAAAAATTAACCCTAATGGACCCCTTATGTCAACTTATATGAGGTCCACTCAAAACTGGCCCAAAACCCTAAACTGAAAAGCCCATAACTTAATCCAAACAAGCCTTTGATCCTAACTGGAAAAAAAAGTATGAATGAAGCCCAAACAAGCCTTGAGCTATAGCTATCAAAATAAAAATAAAGCCCCTAATATTAAATCCTTGTTCTGCCATGAGAAGAAGAGAATGAAGTAAAATATTACAGAACTGATTCAAGGCTTATTTATAACCTTCCATGCAGCCTCTTAATCCTTGAAATAAAAGAAAAAGGTAGCCACCCATGTTGTTTACAAGTTGTAGTTGGATTCTTTTGTTTCCTTTGTTGTCCTCACTTCATGACCCAAATAAGGTTGTATTGGACCCCTCTTGCACATGGATAGATGTACTAGGGTCTCCTCTTGATACTCCAATGGATCTTTCAATTCTAACTTGGTGGAAACCTTCAAAACTAATGCATTCATTGCCTCTTTCAATGTCTTTGTCTTGGACCGAGTTATTGGACCATTTGGAACATGTAATTGGTCCTTACTAGTGTTCCTGGGCTGGTCCACATCATCAGCTGCAATGTATGAATTCATAACTAGATAGGTGACTATGGAGCTTAGAGTATGAAAGAGGGTCAGCTTTGGTTGACAGACTCGTAACCAAATCATGAAATTCACCGCGAAGTCCCCGAAACACATATAAGTTGAAATCGATTAGAGAAATAGGTATGCTAACTGCAACTAATTCATCAAACAAACCTTTAGCACAGTAGAGAGTGATAGTATCATCACCTAGTCAAAAATCTTGAAGAGAGCCATGCAATTGCATGATCCGAGAGTTGGATGGGGAGGCAAGAGCAAGTTCAAGGGTGCTCCAAATACTGGTAAAAGTCTGACAATCAACCACGAGATGAAAAACTTCAATCAAAAGAGAGGATAGCAGAGCATTCAGGATGAGCTAGTCTTGTTGTTTCCAAGTCAAAAATGTTTGGTAGGGTCCATAATTAGAGGTAGTAGCAACAGCAAAAGTCGTACTTGACAGATTGTGCAAAGAGGGGCATGGAGTGAAGCCGTCAAACAAGAAAACTCCCTGACTAATTAGATCCAACTTCATCTGTATATGCCAAAACAAATAATTGTTGGTGGTAAGTTTAAAGATTAATAACTTGCTGGGTGTTGGAGAGGGGAATAAGCATTGTTGTCGCAACAGTGGGAAGCATGACATTGGTGTTGGGAGAAGAAGAACTGCCAGTGGTGTCGGCTGCAGCAAAAACCTAAGGATCCATATTGCAGAAAATGAGTGGAAAATAGAAGCTGACAGTAGATAATTGCAGGGAAGGCGGAACAGTAGCAAAGAAAACAGCAGAAAACGTTGACTTTGGAGCAGAAACAGTAATCATAAATCAACAATAACACGATGATGGTTGAAGTAGAGAAGCAGTAGCAATCGAAAATCAACAAAAGAAACAGAATCAACATTACAGTTCGTGAGGCTAATTAATAGTAGCACAATGCAGTAATTAATAGCAAAAACAGCAGCACAATGAAGCAAGTAATTAACACACTGATCGTGAGGCAAAAAGTCAGCGTTGTAGAGAACAATATCTTTGCTAATGGATTTTGTTTGAAGCAGTAGTAATAGAAAATAATTAAAGGGGCTTTCATTTGAAGAATAATTAGCTGATAGAGGAGTAGCAACATGTAGAGGAGACGATTTAGTTACAAAGCAGTAGAGGGGCTGTTGTTTGAAGAATAAATTTGTTAAGATAAATCAGCTCTGATACCAAATTGAAGTAAAGATTTGTTATAATTTGATTAGTATCTTAGGAATGGCAACTCTTCTACTATTTATATAAATAAAGCATTGTACATATGTTATTGTGTAATCTATTATACATGATAAAACTGTTGGAGTATGCTGCTTTAGATTGTGACACTTGTCATAATCATAATATAGTAGTCAGTTAGTTAGTTAGCTGAAGGTTGTTAGTTTGTTAAAACTATAACTATATAAACAATTATATCGTGTGACAGAGGTTAAGCTGAATAAAAGAAAAAAGGAATTCATTTAGTCTCTTTACTGCTTTCTATTTTCTCTCTATCTGATTGTTGTAGTCTCTGTTTTATAAAGATTAACATGGTATCAGAGCACATTGTTGCTCATGCTTGAAATTCCTGATCCTCTATTGCTTCCGCATTCTCTGTTACCTCTATATCAAGTCTGTTCTTGCTCTGCTATTCTGCTTACAATTGAAGTTTCTAGTGCTTCGTGTTAATCTTCATTTCTTGACTGGTAATTTTTTTGAATTGTGCACAACAAGTGTTTGGTGTATTGTCTCACTCACAGATTGATCCAAGACTTACAATGGTGACTACTTCACAACTTCAACTACTTCAATCTCCAATTACATCTCTTATTCCCTCTATTTCTACATCAGTTAATGTCAAACTTGATGATTCGAACTACCTCAATTGGAACTTTCAACTGCAACTGTTGCTTGAAAGTAATGGAATTATTGGTATGTTGATGGTTTGCTCCCTTGCCCACCTCAACATGATTCAAACTCTGATGAATCTGGTATTACTTCTTCTTCCCCTACTAATGAGTATATAATATAGAAAATGCATGACTGAGCTATTATGCAATTGGTCACTGCCACATTATCACCTATTGTTATGTCATGTGTAATTGGTAGTATCAGTTCTAAGGATCTGTGGACTAGGTTGAAGGAACAATTCTCCACTGTATCTAAGACTAGCATTTTTCTAATGAAATCCAATCTACAAACAATTAAAAAGGGGTCAGATTCAATTTCACAGTACCTTCATCGAATTAAAAATGCTAGGGACTACCTTTCTGCGGCCAGGGTCTTCTTTGCAGATGAAGATATTTTTATTCTTGCTTTGAATGGTCTACCTGTTGAATATAACACCTTCAAATGTGTTATTAAAGGGCGTGAAAGTGTGATCTCATTGAAAGACTTTAAATCATAGTTACTTGCAGAAGAAGTGATTGTTGACACTTCAGTTCATGATAACTATGGTTGCCAATACAGGTTCCACACGAGGGGCTCCTTTTCAGTCACCAAGTTTCTCTCTAAACCATGGTCAATCTCAGGTGAATAATAGAGGCTTTCAATCCCATAATGGAAATAAGAACAGGGGTAGAGGTCGCTTCACTTAGGAATCTAGATTTTATTCTTCTAGACCAGCATTTTCTCCCCTGCCACATGTGTTTCCCAACTCTAATCCTGGAGTTCTTGGTTCATCTCCTAATAACCAATTTCGAACTCCTGCATCAATGCTTATAATTTGTCAATTATGCAACTCTGAGGGACAAACTGCCCCATTTTATGGAAATTCATCTCCTTAGCATACCACATATCACAATTGTGGAAGAAATAATTATACCACCTGGTATTGCTTTTATAATGATAAGGGTCCTAACTACATTGGGGAGCACACCAATGCTTCTTATTCTCCATAGCTTTCTTATCATTTGCCACCACAGAACTTATAGTATAATTCGTCTCCAGCTCTTTCTCAGTATGTATCAGTCACATCTGCACAACACAGAGCCGCTCAATAGCCTCTTATACAAGCCATGCACATGGGGCTTAACTCTACCTCTTCATCCTCATGTTCTTCAAGTCCTCTAGAAGTATGGCTGATCGATTTTGGTGCCACCATCCATATGACAGCTGATTTGGGTAATCTGTCATTGGCCAACAAATGAAACGATTCACACTACCAATGGTGAAGGTTTGACAGTGTCTTATATTGGTCATTCTACCATTACTTCATCAATTTCCCCAATTAAATTGAATTATGTGTTTTGTGTTCCTCAACTCACTCAGAATCTCTTATCAATCCATCGACTTTGTCTTGACAATAATTGCTTATATTTGATGTCTTCTATTTTTGGATACAGAACAAAGCCACAGGGAAGATCATTTACAGGGAATTGTGCAGTAATGGATTGTATCCTATCCACTTCTTCTCACCTTCAAATTCCCAGCAGCCATATCTAGCTCAAGTTTTTCTTGGTCAACTTGTTCAATCTAATCTGTGGCATCATAGGTTAGGTCATCCTATAAATACCACTGTCTCTTTGATGTTACATAAAGAAAATATGCATGTTCCCAAAACTACCTCACCTTTAATATGTCATCCATGTCTTGAAGGGAAATTTAGCAAACTACCTTTTTCATAGCATGTCAATATAAGTCTGTAATTCCTTTCGAAACTATACATACTGATTTGTAGGGCACTACACCTTGTATATCAGTCGATGGTTATCGATACTGCACCATCTTTGTTGATGAATGTACCAGATATTACTAGATTTTTCCTTTAGTAAACAAGTCTGATTTGTTCTCTATATTTGTTCTTTTTTATTCCTTTGTTGTTAATCAATTTACATCCATCATTAAAACTCTTCAAACTGATGGAGGGGGAGAATATACCAGCACTAGATTGAAGAATTTTCTCCTTGACAAGGGCATTTCTCATCACCCCTCATGTCCACATACTCTTAAATAAAATGGGGTAACTAAGAGGAAACATAGGCATATCATTGAAACCATTATCACCTTATTACAAACAGCCAAATTACCATCTCAGTTTTGGTCCTATGCTTGTCAAACAGCCATATATTTAATCAATCGTATGCCTACTGCTGTTCTTCATCATAGATCCCCTTTTAAGATGTTATTCGGTTCATCTCCAAGTTTTACTCATCTACAAATGTTTGGATGTGCTTGTTTTCTTCTCCTCAAACCTTATAATAGCACCAAATTGCAGGCTAAAACTACAAAATGTGTGTTTCTTAGATATGCCATAAAATATAAAGGCTATTTGTGTTATCATATACATACAATGAGATTGTTTATCTCTAGGCATGTTATCTTTGATGAACAATAGTTTCCATATCCAGATTTAGTGTCAACACATTCCAACACACTAACTTTACCATCACCTTGTGATTAGTACTTAAAAGTGCATTTTATCAAGGTTTTATATCATCATTTTGCACTTGAAGTATCAATAACTCCTTAACTAAAGCATGTTTTATAATAACATACCTAATAATATAAGATACCTTTAATTTATGGTAAATGTTCATCTTAAATGCAGGCCTATCACATAAATGAAAGGATTGATTGATGAATTTAAGTATTGAAATTGAAAGGACAAAAAGAGGACCAAACCTAGAAAAGAGATGTTGGTGCAGTCCAAACTGGAACATTGTTTGGTAATTGGGTCATATCTCGAGTTCTAGATGTCCAAATGATCTTAATTTTTACATAGATTCGATAAGACATAGGCCTACAACTTTCATGTGGAGTCTAAGTTTAAAAAGACCGTTTTCAAGTCCAAATTATAGCAACAACGGAGAAGTCTAAATCTGTCCTGCAGCCCAAACACTGTCCAGTGTTCAGCCTATATCTCGAGTTCTAGAAATCCAAATGACCTCAATTTTTTTTTCCTGGAAAGCTATGACAATTTCCTATAACTTTCATAATTTCAGGTGGATCTAGTTTTGATGCTATCAATGGCATTTTATTCAGACAAGAAGATAAAGATTTTCACCAAGTCAAGAGTTGGTCACCCACTCAACAATTAGTCATCAAATCAATAGTTCTAAATTTTGGCCTATAAAAGGAGGCATTTCCCATGCATTTGGGGGCTTATTTGTTCAGATCAAGAACTTGTTCTTGCTCTCTCTCTTTATATTTTTTTTGTAATTCTTAAGTTTTGCTTTCATTAATATCTTGTTTATACTTTTGATTTCCTTTCCTTTACTTAGTTAACTTGTATCTTATTTATGTTCTTATTTTATTTATTTATGTTTCTCTTCTTCATTATGTTTAGCTAAGTTCATTATGTCAAGGTGAAAAGGTTACACTAATGGTGTAAGAATAAGTATATTGTAAACTCAACATGGACCTTAATGTTTAATATTAACATGTCTTATCTTTTTATCTTATTAATTCTTAATACCTTGCTTGTTAAATGGTTAATCTAGATTTGTGTTGTACAACACTTGGTACAACAAATGCTTGGTACTCTCATAGCCCAACCATATGGTATTACCTACACCTGTGCTATGAAAGGAACTTGATTTGTTGTTAACATAAGTTAGCATCATGAATTCCTGACTATATTTAAAAGTTTGGTGTTACTTAAATAAGATAATTAATATGATCATGTTAACAATTTATAATGAGCTATTAATGACAAATCATCTGATTGGAACCTCCTTTGTGTGTGGTTTCCAGTTGAGTAATAAGAGTTTATATTGTACTTGTTTGAAATACCATTAATGGATCCTCTAACCTTGACACTTGTTTTTATCATTGTTTAATTATCACATTGATCTTCCATCTCAAAATTTTCATCAACTTCTCCCTTTTCTTCTTTATTATTAGTACTCCTACTACTACTACTATTACTATTATTAGTAGTAGTAGTAGTATTACTATTATTGTTGTTGTTGTTGTTGTTATTGTTGTATTATTGTTGTCTATAATTCATACAATTAACCTTCCTGTGGTTCGACCCCGGTCTTGCCGGGTTATTTATTACTTTGACACTCCTACACTTGTGAGAAGACATCAATCTTTTAGTTATGTCACCTTGTCAGCCTTTCACTTGTCTTGTGCCTTTAGTAACTCCAGAAAATGTCATTGTCCCAACCATCCCAGCTTCTCCATCTCTTCCTCCTCACACCCATACATATGTTCCTTCTGTCATCTCTGCTCATTCCCAGTCCATTGCTGCTCCACTCTAAGCCTCTTTTCTGTTTCCTATAGCACCTGATATCAGCGTTACTTCTTGTTCAAAATCTCATGGTTTTATTCCTGATAATTTACAAGTGGTCTTGTCTATTCCTCCCCTCAATTTACATCCAATGCAGACCAGAAGCAAGAGTGGGATTATTAGAAAGAAGGCCTTCTTAGCTTGTATTCAGGACTTGGAAGGTGCTGATATGTCATTAGTTGAACCAGCTAGTTACAAGTTTGCTGTTAAAATTCCCGTGTGGTTACAAGCCATGAAAGAAGAAGTGAATGCTCTAAGTGATCAAAGCACTTGGAGTCTAATTTCATTACCAGCAAACAAGAATCTGGTGGGCTGTAAATGGATTTTTAAGATCAAGAGACACTTTGATGGCTCTATTGCTAGACATAAAACAAGGTTGGTTGCTAAAGGTTTTAGTCATGAACCTGGATTGGACTATAGGCAGACATTTAGTCCTGCTGTGAAACCCACAACCGTTAGGTTAGTTCTTGCTCTTGCTGCACATTTTAATTGGTCTCTGTGACAATTAGATGTCAAAAATGCTTTTTTGCATGGCATTCTCCAATAGAAGGTTTATATGTCTCAACCTCCTAGTTTTGAAGATTCCACTCATCCTCATCTTGTGTGTAAGTTGCATAAATCTCTCTATGGATTTAAACAAGCTCCTAGGGCTTAGAATGATCAGATTACGTAATTTCTTTCTTCTGTGGGGTTTAAAACCACCTACTCCAATTCATCTTTGTTTGTCAAACATGTTGGTCCTACGATTATGGTCCTGCTTCTTTATGTGGATGATATTATTATCTCTAAGAGTGCATCTGGTGAAATTCAGCAAGCTATCTGTGCTCTTACTACTGAATTTGATATCAAAGATTTAGGATTCCACCACTATTTCTTAGGGATCTAGATCATTCGAACTACTACTGGTTTGTTTTTATCACAGAGCAAATATGTTGAGGATATGTTGACTAAATCTGAAATGGTTGCAACTAAACCCTATGATACTCCATGTCTCCCTTACCATCGACTACTCAAAGAGGATGGGGAACCTTACTCAAATCCTATGTTGTTTAGAAGCATTGTTGGGGCTCTGCAGTACTTAACTTTCACACTGCCTGACATTGCTTTTTTTGTGCATCAAGTATGTCAGTTTATGCAGAATCCCATGGTATCTCATTTTACTGTTGTCAAATGTATACTATGATACCTTAAGGGCACTATACAACTTGGTTTATCCTATTCTAGAGGTGATTTGCAGTTAAAAGCCTTTAGTGATGCTGATTGGGCAGGGGATCCTAATGACAAGCGGTCTACCACTGGTTTGGTGGTCTTCTTGGGCAACAATCCGATTTCGTGGTCCTCTAAGAAGCAACAAATTGTTTCTCGATCCTCGATTAAAGCTGAGTATCGTGCTTTATCATTCACCTCCGCTGAATTGGATTGGATAAAACAGTTATTTGCATTTCTACACATTTCACTACCTGGTGTGCCGATTCTTTTTTATGACAATCTACCATCCATTTCCTTGTCTTTCAATCCTGTTCAGCATCAAAGGACCAAGCACATCAAAGTAGATGTGCATTTTGTTCGTGAAAGAGTTTCACGCAACCAACTCTTAGTGTAGTTTATGTCTTCTCAAGAACAGTTTGCTGATATTCTTACCAAGGGGTTGAGCGCTCCTCTATTCCGCACCCTTTGTTGCAATCTCATGCTTGGTGTCTCCAAGTCTGATCTTGAGGGGGGATGTTAAAGTATATTGCTTTAGATTGTGACACTTGTCATAATCATAATATAGTAGTCAGTTAGTTAGTTAGCTGAAGGTTGTTAGTTTGTTAAAACTACAACTATATAAACAATTATATCGTGTGATAGAGGTTAAGCTGGATAAAAGAAAAAGGAATTCATTTAGTCTCTTTACTGCTTTCTATTTTCTCTGTATTTGATTCCTGTAGTCTATGTTTTTATAAAGATTAACAAAACCTATATATAAAAAAAAAAACACAAAAAAAAAATATTTTTTATTTTACAACACATCCCATAATATGTATTAAAGATGTAACATAACATTTTTCTCGTGGTTGGGATTTCATTGGTAGCGTAGACTCTTGTCTTGCTAGCTAATGATAATCTTGTCGGTTTATGTTGTTATATACTTGCTTTTAAGATGCCACTATCATGTAATCTGCTTTTTCATGTATGTGAATGTGATTCTGGCCCATACTGAAAATAAGAAAGTGATTGAAAAAACCGGGTGCTTTAGTGGCCCATAAATTACCTATTATTTTCTGTGGCCGAAGATGGTATAATCTCAAGGTTTACAGGCATAATAGAATACAACAGTAGTAACAGTGTCAAAAACAAGCACCGTGGAATACATAGATACCAGCATGGGCCCTTCCCAAAAACTGATGCCCTTGCTCATCTTAAACTCAAACAAACACTCAACTAGTCCAAGTCCCATATTACTCAACAAAGCCATAACTAGAGCTGTTTGTTGTCTCCCGGCCATCATATTACTGGCCTTAACTAATGATTTAAACCCACAGCATTCACTCTCCAAAACTGCCAAAACCTTTGCTAAATTTGCTACAACCACAAGATGCGCAAATGCCAGACAGAAGGGTGCTCCAAGAAACCCTAGAATTACCCGTAATCCTAGCATTCTAGAACATATTCCATAAGCAAACAGTGTACCAGGAACTGACACCAAAGTAGTAACAAAAATCACCCAAAGAGCAAGCAGGATAAGTAACTCCCAAAAACAAGTTCGGAGAAGCTTAATCCAAGCTGCCCCGCTTCTCACAAGTAACCGTCTTCCGTTGAGGTTTATTCCATTGTAGCTGTCAGAAACTAGTTGAACAGTAGCGGCTTGTCCAAGGAGCCCGAATGTTATGGAGGAGGGGAAGCAAATGATGATGTGTATTAAGGTTTTGGAGGCCAGTTGAGGGAGAACTCCATAGTGTTCAAGTAGATGATCTGTTATGCTGGTTGTTGAGAATGGTAACTGGGGAGAACTGCGAGTGAGAAAATGGGAGATGAAGAGTGAGATTGGGAGAGGAGAGAAGAGAAAAATAGAGATTGAATGGAAATGAGTTGGATGTAGAAGCATAACTCTAATGGATTCTTTGAAGATATGAAGTGTGTTTATCAGATAAAATGAGTTAGGCACTTGTGCTGTCCTTCTGGGCATTGTGTTCAGAGGTCCGAGAATGGCTGTAGGTATTTATGTATATATAATAATTAAGAGGCATGTGAAAGCTTGCTGGTTAATCAACTAAAGAATTTGGTTGCTTCTATGCTAATTTATCATCATTGAAGAGGTTATAATTGTTTCATTGCTTCTTTGCCTTTGATTTTATTTTTAAGGCATTCAATATTTGCCACGCTTGCAAGGCACTGATTTTTCTTCGTTTTTAAACTGTGTCATCACGGATGGTCCCCTTTATTATTATTATTATTTTAACCCATGATGATGATTGTCACCAAAAGGCAAAACATTAATTGAATTACTTGGGTTGTTTGTGCATCGAATTTATACTTTTCAGATATTTCCAAGTTTCAGAACAGCAAGTGGCTATTATTTACCTAATTCACACCCCCCCCCCCCCCCCCTCTAAAAAATATATGCAGAGATCAACTAAGAAATGATTGTTCCATGAGGGTATTTAAGGTTGAATACACATGTATAAATAATGATTGCCTTGAATGGGATGACATGGTTTTGTGCAACCAAGAAATACAATTAAGAGTTTTTTCCTGGGCTCATTACATTTATGCTATGGATATATGATAGCGTTGGGTTTGTTGAAACGCGTATACACAACAATGAAAATGATAAATTTAAAGTTTTTCAGGAGTTTTGAGAATTGTATTAGATAAATGTAAAGTTTTTTAGGGTTTATTTAAAGATTGCTTGAAAATTAGATGTTATTTTCAACTTTAAATATTTGCTTCAAAATAGTTGTTGCAGACCACAAGTCATTTAAATGTTCAGCCTCTAACAATAATCTACACGAATCACTAATAAAAAAATCTTCTAAACTCTTTTAAAAGAGAGAGATTGTTATAACTTAAAGTGCTATCTCTTTTATTTTATGTTTTCTTATCACCTTAAGAAATAAGAGGCATAATATTTTATTTATAAGGAAACCTAAAAATTATATTAATAGCAAACTATCAATTTGCCCCTTAAATAATATCACATATATTATTTTAAGATAATTTTAAAATTTTATTTAATCAAGTCCCTACTTGATTTTTTTTCGATGTCTACAATTATAATCTCATCTATTAATTACATTCTAGTCCTTAATTTCTAAAATTTATTTACAATCAAGTCACAATTAATTAATCATTCCATTTTAATTTCTGACCAATTATTCTTATATGTGTGACCTATTAGGTTTCCTAAAGAGAACTAGATTTGACACAAAAAGAAAATAAAACCAAATAATAAGGGATGAAATTGAAAAATAATTTCAATTAAAAAATGATAAAAACAACTAAAAATAACAATAAAAAAATTAAGAACCATATCTAATATAAAAATCAAATGTCAAATGATGAAATTAAAAGGGATGACCAAATCTAATTCAATAAATTATTCAAGACCAAAAACATTATAATTAAAAGAATAAGGACCAAATTTAATATAAAAATCAAGTGTAAAGAGATGAAATTGAAGAGAAAATTAACTTAATAGATGATTAAAGATCAAATACATTGCAATTAAAAGAATGAGGATCAAACTGACATATAAATCAAGTGTCAAAAGATAAAATTGAAAAACAAAATTAACTCAATAAATAATTCGAGATCTAATATATTACAATCAAAAGAATGAAGATCTAATTTAACGTAACAAACAAATAGCCAAACTTTTTTTGTTTGTTTGCAATAGTCAACATGTTTTTCTAGGAGGGAAAAGAGGAAAGAGAGAGGGAGGGGAAAACTTATGGTCGGAGCTCTGCTGCAAGCTAGATGCGAACATGCGCCTCACCACCGTGATGGAGGCGGTAAGGCTCATCGAACAACCCACGAAAAAGTTGTGTTCAGTGTTGTTTCGATGCCGCACGAGCCACTTGAATGGCATAGATGACATCTACTTGCTAACAAGTGCTTAGTAGGCACCAACTATGAATTAAAATAATAATTTATATATAATAGAAGACACAATTACCCCTGAACCCACATGAAAATTATAAAAAGTAATATTTTGAGGAAGATAATTTTTTAAAGGCATTTGAGTGATTGAGTTGTACAAAAAAAAGATGAAAAACCTGAAAAGCCCATGAAAACAAGGAAAAAAAATTTTCTAAGGGTCATTTAGTAATTACACTATGGAAAAAAATGTCAAAATACTGATTAACTCCCTTCTTTAATGTAATTACTAATAGGTCCCATTAAAAAGACTTTCATACCCCTAAACCTCAGATTACCCATTAAGAGTAAAATGAAACATTCATTGTGCAAATCTATTTCTTTTAGTATAGAATATAATAGCATGGAGTATGTCTGTTTTGTTAAATCATGTTAACTCTAAACATTATAGTCATTAATTATTTAAATAAGATTGAGAGAATCTTCTCAAAACTCTTTCCATCTTTGCTAAAGATTTCATAATTAACATTATTTGAAAACAAATTAAAAAAATAATAATTATAATTCACCTAAGATAATGAATCATCTCTTGATTATTTAATCAAAGTAACAAAAATAGCAGATATTGGGTATAACATGAACTATATGAAGATACTTGAGTGATCAAGAGATGATTCATTACCCTAAGTGAATTAGAAAAAATATTCTATTTTTTTCTCAAATAGTATTGATTAAGAAATCCTTGGCTAATATGGAATGAGATTCAAAAAGAGTTTTAAATCCCATTCAAACGATCAATGACTATTATGTAAAGAACAAAAAAGATTTAGCATTACAGACATACTCCATGCTTTAATGTTAAATCCAAACATTATTGATGAAAGAATATTAATTACACTAAGAAACCAATCTCTAAAAGGTTAAATCAAACCACTAATGACTTTTCTAATATTTGAAAGATCATGACACGTTGTTAGACGATACACCTGAACTTCGAATATAAATTAATCAATTGTTGAATTGAGAATGAATTAAATTTTTTAATTTATTTAATTATAATTATAAGTTATATTTGAGCAATTATATAAGGAACCTTATGCGTCACACACATTAAGAACCATTAGTTAAAGAAGTTAAACTATGATGATTTAATTAAGTATGACTTGATTAAACATATATTTCAAAAATTAAGGACTATAATATAAGTAATACAAGGATTATATTTCTAAACTTACAAAAATCAAGTAAGGACTTAATTGAGTTAATTTTTAAAATTTTCCTGAATAAATATATGTATATTATTCAAAGAGCAAATTGATATTTTATAAATTTATGGGGTTTTCAGATTTTTCTATAAATAGTAAGCTATGCACTCTAAAAAAAATAGATAAGTCACAGAATAAAGAGCTAGCACTATAAGTATAGCAATATTTCTCCCCTAAACAAGGTTGTCAATTCTGTTTCGGTAGGTGTTTTATTTTTTCAATTGGAATGGAATATTTCAGTTTCAGAGTATTTCGGCATGCCATTTTGGGGTTGTATTGTTCAACAAACATAATTTAATTTCAAGATAAATTAATTATAAATTATACAATACAAATAAAATATCAAAAAAATATACTTTTAAAATTTAAAATATTTCAAAATAGTCAAGATTAAATAGATCTTTAACTTAAAGTAATTCAACATGAACAAAATATCAAAATATTATGAAATTAAAATGTTTTAACATAAATATTTTAAATATAAAGTTAGGTCAATGTTATCAAGGCTAATGGGATTTAAAGCATCCCTTGTTTTGCTCAAATTCCTACAAAGTATAAATTTAAAAAAAAAACAACATGAATATAAACCATATATATCAGTGAGAAATCTAATTTTAAAAAATTAATATCATTGTTAATGAAAATAATAATAATAGTTTTTAATATTATTATTAATATCATTGTTATTGAAAATAGTAATGAAAAAGAGCTTTTTATACTTGGATGGTTTAATTAATTAAATTGAACCATGTTCAATTTAATTCAATGGCTTTTCAAGACCGGAACGGAACATATGGAATGAAACCAGAACATTCCAAACGAATTTTAGCCAAAAAATCCAGAACGGACCGAAATTTGAAATGAGATGAAAATTGTTCCGTTTTGTTTTGTTTTTTGAATTGGTATGGAATGTTTCGGCCATTCCAGACGAAACAGAACAGAATTGACAACCTTGCTCCTAAATAGGTATTTAAGAGATTTCTCACAAATGGTTATTGTGGATTACCATTGGTAACTGTATAATTGGACGACTTATGATTTGAGACAACTCAGCCTTTAAAGAATTATTCAAAACTGAATAATATCAGATCTTTATGTAATAAATCACTAATCAACTTTAAATTTATCTAATGAAATCCTAAGGACTCCCGAATAATTTTATTTTATTGTTTTTGCTGCGTGTATGACATTCGAAAACCTATCAAATTGGTGATCTTGCTATATGTAATTCTCTTGCAAGTTAGTTCAATGTACATATCATTTGATAAGCACTACATATTAATTCGAATTATTTCTCATGCCTCAATTTATATTAGCAATTGTTTCCTTTCATAAATGAATGAACATAATATGTTTCAGTATCAACACCTCTAATTAATATCCAGTCCTAATAGAATATTGACCATCAACATTTAAAAATAATATTTTCATGCAATAAGAATCTCATAACTATAACAACTTTATAATTTTTTTGTAACGATTTTTGTCTCATGAACTTTATCTTTGCTTTAAATTTATTAATTAAATATTAATTAGATTTATTAATTAAATAAAATAAATATTAAAAATAAAATAAATATTTATCAACAATAAATATGTTTTACATAATTGCTGGGACATTGAATGTTCACTTAAAGATGAAACACAAGGAGGCATGTAGCCTGTGCACTTACATATTTCTTCATTAGGAAACAGGTCCTCCTTGAGCGATAGAGGAATCCACTTTATTTGAATGCAGTTAATATCCCAAAGATCATGTCACCTTTTTTTTGCAATAAAATTTCTTTTTCTTTCATTTTCGTGATCATCTTCCTCGATAAGTCTGGTACCGCCTGTTGCAATTTTGTCTCTCCAAATACTCCCTAATCAGCCTTCATGCATGTATCCATTCTGCTCATAACTCCCAGCCACAAAGTGCTGAACCCAGGGCTGGCTGCTATCTGCTTATGTAAACATCTGTAAGGAGCTCCATTGCAAGTCTTAAGAGTCTCTTCCATACTTCTCATCGCCCTCTCTGAATTCTCACGCCTTGAATATTCCCCCATCTTTTCATGCAACTCATCTACCATTGCAAATATCACCAAGTTAAAACAATTGATACAGTTGATTGGTGGGAAATCAAGCTCCTCAGACAAAGTAAAACTTTTCTGAAGAGAGAAAGTTGTGTGGTTTCTCATCTCTTGTTTTCCTAAATGCTTCAGCAAGTTTGACAAATAGATTCATGCTATAGTTACCAGAACCCTTTATGTTGTCCTCTAAAGAGGAATTTCTCTCATTGCTTACCATGCGCTATGATTAGTTCCTCGATCAGAGTAATCTATATACCCATGGATAAGTAAAATCGCAGAATCTGTTAGAAGGTCTAGAATCTTCAGGTTCTTCTCCAGCGGACTGCTCTAGAGTGCAACAAATCCAAATTCACAATCAATACAGTAGACATAATTTATACGTTAAACATGTTTAGGGTCAGACATCATGGTGATCAATGTCTCAACACCTTGCTCGTAAGCTTCGGTGTGGCGGCCAGAAACAGATAACAAATGAAGTGCTGATGATATCCAGCCAAGATGGGTTTGTAAATTTTGTCGGTATCCAACAAGAAACTTGCTTATTGTATTTGTTATGGACTCACAACATGTATCAAGAATTTCTCTATCGGGCTTCCACATCAAATTTATGCCTCTGAGAATTTATCAGCTCTGGATGAAGGAAGGAGCTTCAGACATACCTCGAAAAGACCTAAGATTGCCTTTTCAGCCAATGGGATAGGAGAAAAAAGAGGAGCAACTACTAGCAAATAATCGTGTAAGGAAGGCCAAAATGTCAGGAATTTGTGAATGTTGGCCGAAACTAGGGGCGGAATCAGGGGAGGCGGCCAGGGCCCGGGCCCTGTAAAATATTTTAAATTTTTATATTTTTAGTGTTTAAATATAATATAATATATTTTTAATTTAAATAGATATAATTTCTAATAATAAATTATATCAAGTTTTTACCCTCTTTATTGTATCATTTCAGCTTTGTCCCTGGCCGAATCAACGGCAATTGCCAAACCCCAACAGAACCCCGCTGTCTCTACCCCTTCTACCGGGGTGTTGAAGATCTCTACAGCGTATTAATGATTAATAATTAACAAAAAATAATAATTAAAAGATCTGGAGCGTATATATTGTTCATTATTCATTGCGTTGTTTATTGGGAGTGCTTTTTTACACCTTGATATCTTGTAGTTCTCAAGTTTTAGGTTTGGGTCCTACAACTTCATTTGTATGTGTCATGATGTTATTGCGTTCGTCTTGAAAAATTGTGTCCAATTAAGATATTTAATTCTTAAATTATTTTAGGAAAAAATATATATATTAAAATCTAAATAATATATTTTATTTTGATTTGATTTAATTTTAAATTTTTAAACTAATTAGAATATATTTTAGGATTGAAAATGGATTTATAGAGTTTTCTTAGATATGTTTTTGATATTTTTAAATGAAAATAAATTAAAAATTAAATTTTTGTGATAAAAATATTAATCTCCCACACATTGTTTATACAAATGAATGCCATGTTATTCATATTTAAAAAAAAAAAAAAAAAAAAGAGCTAGTGGTGCGGTGTCTTCCAAGACTAGGCATGTCTTAAAAAAAATGTTTGGCTTTCAAATCTTAACTTATATCTTTTGTTACACTTGTTATCCCTGTATTAATAGGAATGTGACTAATATGTTTAGTCAACAAATAAATAATAGTTTTATTTATCAATATAAATTATCTTTAATTATCTACCATGATTATTTTTTTATTAGAGTTCAGGTAAGTGATTAATATACTCACTTTTAGCTTGTTAATTATTAATTACTATGGTTGGAATTTTAATTCTTGTTTACAGTGACAGCTATATGGATGATGATTAATGCTATATGAGATTTTTTATTATATAAGTTTTTTCAATACTTCAAAGATGGATTAGTAATTTAATACAAATTGACATCTTTTGAAAATTGGTTGGAAAGTGCTCTTACCTACTAATAGGTTTTTGGTTCCAATGATCTATGTCCAATGCTTGTCAAAAAGCATCCGTAATTGGCTCTCTTGGCTCTTCCTCAATTTTAATTTTAATTTACTGGTTATTGTTTATATTCTAAAATATTTTTTTTTCAAATAAAATAATTAAACTGATATTTTAAAAATCAAATGATTATATAATACTTTTCATATAAAATTATGGCTTTTTTACAATAATGTTAGCAATTCTTTATGGATAATTATATAGAAACTTAATAAGGATATTTTTTTAAACAAAGAAAATCTCATGAATATTCAATGAAAATAAAATATATTTTTTTAATTGTGAATTCTTTTATAGAATTTGCTTAAATTAATTTATTCCTTTGTTTTTTCAAACAATCACATAAAAAAACTATTCAGATGTAATTGTTTTAATTATCAGAACTTGCTTTTCAAATCATTGTGAGCTTTTATTAAAAAAAAATGTTATGAATGAAAAAGATATGTTTTTGTGAAGAAAAAGAAAAGGAAATGCACAAACAAGGAAAATGAGTTTTAGCCAAGGACAATTTTGACAAAAATTCATAAGAAATATATGTTGAGTCAGTATCCATCAAGTTTAAATTATTTCATCATCCCACCCAAAAAAAACAACTCGGGCATTTAGAATAGTATCCCCTGCTTCTTTTGAGCTTAGTTTAGAGAAGATGCCTATAGTAACCGAATCGAGTGGGCTAGCACTATGCTATAATCGTAGATTAGCTCTAATCATGTTGAAAGACTAATTGTTGAAAGGATTTTAAATAGATGTCCGAACATTCGCCACGACAACAGGAATTATCCCAACCTTTCATCAAGGAAGCCTGCGTGCGTGCAACATCAATCAATGTGTTGAAGAGAACTGAGAACCTATTCAAGCATCAAGGTAACGGTTCATAGCTTGATAAGCTCGCCAGACTTCCTATAGACCAACTTTTGAAGGTCAAATTCAAGATAAAATCAATGGCGAGAGGAGGGAAACTGGAAACAAAAGCAACCGATGAACACCAAATACAAGGTATTCTGCTCTTCCTTGTCATTTCAGCAAATGATAACTATTATGGGAAAAAAAATCATCTTCAGATTAGGATTTCTACAATACATTATGCAGATTCTATCTACTCTTCGAGCTACAAGATTCATACGAGCTCTTCAACTCATGCCACAAGCAAAACAATGTGTCATAAACATCATCATCATCAAAATTACAATCTCTGATTCGTGAGACATTTACCAGGGTCTTCAACCACTCTTCATGGAGAGTTGAGAACTCAGACCTCCGCTCGCTTGACTTGAAACTTTCTCCAGTTGAATTTTTCATCAGCTGACCAGCATGTGAAGCAGCTTCAACAACATGCTCTGGAATGCCAGCCATAGTTGCCACTTGCAATCCGTAGCTCCCTGGGCATGCTCCAGATGCAAGCCGGTACAAGAAGACAAGGTCCCGGTCACTTTTAGAATAGCGTTCAGGTTTGGACTTGAATGCACAAGCCATGTATTGTAATGAAACATGTGGATGAGAAGCAAATTCTTTTGTGAGCGGGTGATAGTGTGTTGCAAAAAGCAATCGACAGTTTATCTTCTCAACAAGATGGCGCAATACCTGCATGAATGATCAGAAGCAGTATAATTGCTAACGAAACCACTTCAATTATAATAGGCGAATAAAGTTTTGAAACACAACAGATATATGAAGCTTGATATTATTACAGGTATCAGAGCAGTGATTTAATCACCAACTCTTTAAAAACTCTAGAACTTTTTCCATCCCTTCATCGTTTTTGTTCACCATGTCTGAAACAAAACCCATTGCTACCCAAGCCTCTCCAATAACAAGCCACACTTAGTCCAGATCACCACCATCTGTCTTAATGGTGACAACTTGCATTGGTCTCAATATGTGCGCATGTATATTTAGAGGCAAGGGGAAATAGATTATTTGACCAGTGAAAAGAAGGAACCAACAAGGGAGGATCCAATATATGCTACCTATGCTAAAAACTCCATGTTATGACATGGCTTGTGAACTCCATGGATGAAGATATCAACTCCAACTATGTGTTATTCAACAACAAAGAAACTTCGGGATAATGTTTACCATATGTATTCTGATCTGGGTAATCAATCCCAAGTATATGACTTGACTTTGAAACTTGGTGATATCCGGCAAGGAGAAAACAATGTCACCAAATACTTCAACACACTAAAACAATTGTGGAAAGACCTTAATTTTTTAAATGATTATAAATGGAAATTTACATATGACTACAACCACTGCAAGAAAACGAAGGACTTTCAAATTTATGAATTCCTGGCTGGACTCGATATTGAGTTTGATGAAGTAAAAGGGAGAATAATAGGTAACAAACTCATAACTCCAATTAGCAATGTATTTTCAAAAGTTAAAAAAGAGAAGAGTCGTAAGGGGTCATGCTTGGAAAACAAGCAAATGGAAGTCCTATTGAGAACTCTACATCGGCTATGCTAATGCAAATGCGAGTAGGATTATTGCAAATCACTGTTAGGTGGATGAAAAATCTCACATGTGTGACTATTGTTACAAGCGACATCATACACAACAAAACTTGTTGGAAGCTCCATGGAAAGCCATCTATTTGGAAAAGTAGCAGACCTGGTGATGAACCCAACGTGTGGTTCCTCCATAAATAAAGTTGAGAAAAGCCTTTTTAGTAGAGTAGATATACCAAATTCTACAATTGTTACATTCCAATCATCATCTAGTATTCCTAGTGTTTCCTTGGCTAAAATAAACAGCCATCTTGTGCCTAATATCTTGTTCAGATTCTGCTTCTTGGATTATTGATTCAGCCGATCATATGACTAGACATTCTCATCCATTTACAAACTATTCATCATATCCTGATAATGAGAAAATCAAAATTACAGATGATAATTTCTCACCTATTACAAGAAAAGGGTTAATAATAATTTTTTAGAGTATAATTCTTAAATCTGTCCTCCAATTTCCTAAACTAACCAAGGATTGTAATTTTCATGTTATTTTTTATGATTCTATCTGTATATTTCAAGACCAGAACTCGAGGAATGTGCTTGGTAGTGCTAGGATGTTAGAAGGTTTTTACTACCTTGATAACAAGTTCAATAATAAAAAAAAAAAAAAAATCTCAAGGCTTTAATAGTATAAATTCAATGCTTGTTTGTGAACAAATAATGCTTTGACATTATTTATTGCTAAGAGAAAACTACGAGATCCTAGTTTTCTCTATCTTAAACATTTAGTTCTTGAGTTGTTTAAACATTTGGATTGGTTATCTTTTCAATGTGAAAGTTCTCATTTATCAAAAAAATCATTGTGTTCCTTATATTTCAAAACCCTACATGCTTCATGATCTTTTTATTTAATTTATAGTGATGTATGAGATCCTTCAAAAATCACTATTGTATCAGGAAAAAAAAATGGTTTGTTACATTCACAGATTATCACACAAGTTTATATTAGGTTTATTTGATGAGTGAAAAATTTGAGGTAGTAACATTGTTTAAAGATTTAATTTAAATGATAGAAAACCAATATCAGACAAGAATTATCATACTTTATTTATTTGAGAAATTTTTTGAAAGCAAAAAGGATTCAACATCAGTCTACATGTTGTGACACTCTTGAGCAAAATGAAATTGTTGAGAGAAAAAACAAACATTTACTTGAAGTAGCTCATGAATATTCCAAAATACTTATGGGGTAAAGCTGGTTTGATGACATCTTATTTGATTAATAAAAGTTTTTAATTGCAGTCTGTCACATACTAAGCAAATTCCAATCTAAACTTGATCCTAAAGCTGAAAAATATGTTTTCATCTGATATGCCTCAAACAAAAATGAATGCCAATATTATAATCCTTAAACTAGGAAAATTCATGTATGTGTGGATATTTTTTTTATAGAAAATCAACCTTATTTTACCAAAAATCATCTTCGGGGGAGAAAAAAAGAAAAGATGATGGTTTTTTAGACATATATGTTCAATTAGCTATTACAATTATGAACAATACGATTTTCTCAGCATCATAGTCTCAGGAAAAGGATGTTCATGATATTGAAATAAATGGATAAACTAGTCCATCATTGTTATGTGCAAGTGTATTGCAAACAGGAGAAGTATTACAAAAGGATCAAACTTATCCATATACCGAGCTTCAAGTTTATACTATAAGAACTCATTTGAAAGGTAAACACTTCCATATCATCCCAACACAAGATCAACCAAATTCTCTAAAAGATGGTCCTGAGAATATTTCATGTATTCTTACTTCTATTATTCCTTTTAATAATGAGCTCATAGACCTAGACATTCCTGTAGCTATTAGAAAAGGAGTCTGATCATGTACCAGTTATCCTATTACTAAATATTTTTCTTACCAAAAACTTTCTAATAATCATAAAGTTTTACCTCTAAGATATCTCAATTGTTTATTCTAAAAACTTCTTAGAGGTAGTTGACTTGCCAATGAATGCTCTAGGCAATCCAAATTGAAAGTTAGTGGTTATGCAAGAAATGAATGCTTTGAACAAAAATAGCACTTGAGTAGTTAACGCCAAGGCAAATGAAGAAAGTAGGGTGCAATTTAGTGTTTACAATTAAATGCAAAGTCGATGGGAGCATAGAAAGGTACAAGGTGAGGCTAGTGGCAAAACACTTCACACAAACATATTAAAGAATAATATAAATCATATCCTGAGACTTAACCTAACAGTTTAAGCTATTGGGTTGAGATGGTTCTTTTACATGGTATCAGAGCCTTGATGACCAAGCGATCACGAGTTCAAATCTCACCATCCCCATTTATTTGATTAAAATTAAACACAAGGTAATGTGGGCCTGTGCAAGTTTCAAGCCTAAAAGGCTTTCACTTGAGGGGGTGTGTTAGAGAGTAATATAAATCATATCCTGAGACCTAACCTAACAGCTTAAGCTACTGGGTTGAACTGGTTCTTTGACAAAACATACATTGACTATCAAGATACATTTGTTCCACTAGCCAAAATAAACTCAATTCAGGTGTTATCTTTACCGATGAATTTTAGCTACCCCTTACATCAATTGAATGTTAAAAATATTTTTCTAAATAAAGACTTGGAAGAGAAAGTCTTTATAGGCATACCATTTAGGTATGAAGAGAGAATTGACTAACATAAAGCCTTCAAACTAAAAAATTCTTTATATAGCCTCAAACAAACTCCTACAGCATGGTTTGAACACTTTGGAAAGGTTGTAAGACATCATAGTTAATGTCTACATCAAGCAAATCGTACCATGTTCTATAAAAATTCAAAGGTAAAATTGTTATCTTGATTATCTATGTAGATGACATAATCTTGATAAGTGATACAATTTCAAGATGGAAAGACTTAAGAAGAAACTTGTTGAAGATTTTAAGATCAAAGATTTGAAGCTCTAACCTGCTAAAACTAAAATGGTGAATCGAGAGCAATTGCACATAGGATTGGTGATGTTGTGTGGATTAAAAGGCTTTTACAAGACTAGAAGATTCTTAACTCCTCACCCACAAAGGTATATTATGACAATAAAACAACTATCTCAATTGCTCATGATGCAGTTCTTCATGATAAAACAAACCACATGAAAGTTGATAAACACTTTATCAAAGAAATGATTGATCGTGGAATGATCTGTATACTATATGTTCCAACTACCAAGCAAGTTGCTAATATACTTACAAAGGAACTTCACAAAAATTTAACTACTTAATCAGCAAGCTAGTAATGGAAAATATCTTCAAGCTGAGAATATCTTCAATCTAGCTTCAGGAGTAATGTTTTAAAATAGAAGATTCTATATTTGATAGTTTATAAATTAGAAAATAGATTTGGTATTTAATCAGCTCCAATAAATTAGAGATCACTTCTAATTAGAATATATGATTTGATTTGGTTCCTGATTTAATGTCTTGTACTCTCTTTTAAATAGAAACCTCGTGAATTAAATCAATAAACTGATGTCTTCAAATAGATCTCTCAGTTCATAGAAGGAGGAAGACTTTTTCGGTCACCTAAAAAGTGAGGGAGGTGTCCAAGTGGGTGGATGCAAAAGAGAGCATTTCCTAGCCACAACATTTCTAAAATTACAAATTATTTGTATCAGCACATGTCGATGTGTATAGAAACTAGAGCTGTACATGCAACACAAGTTTGTCTAAGGCCAAAACACACAAATCTATGACCTTAATCACCAAAAAAGGCTCCAAAATGCAAGAAATATGTTTGCATTATTATGTACTAGTTACCTACCTATCTCAAGTGGATAACCTAGAAAAGTATAACTTGACTAGAACCAAGGATGCGTACATCCATAGGGATGAGAAATAGTAATTTATATCCTTAAGGAGTTTGTTGGATATAGAATACGAGTTCTTAGTCATGGAATAAAAAGGGCAGGTAAATCAAGGAATAATAGATCAATAAAAAAGAAATCTCACAGCATATGCAATGGCGTATCCATCATAAGTGCTTGTTCCTCGACCCAGTTCATCAAGAAGGACAAGAGAATCCTGAGTCGCATTTTGAAGCACCGAAGCTGTTTCTGTGCACTCAATGAAGAATGTACCTAGAAAATGACAAGCTTGTTTCTATTATCAAACTCCGGAATTAAGAAGCACATAAGCAAACACTCATTAATCCATGTGGTTGGGTCACATCTATTTGCATAATCCTCACTTTCAACATTTAAATGACTCTGTGGTCCAGAAGTGAGAGTGAGACATCTGGGATAGTAGGCCAAGTTAGCATGCGGGTGCCTTTACATTCCACAACGGTTTCCTTTCTTTTTCTTTAAGCATATTTGAAATCATATGATATATCCTATTTTAAATTGCCTTGAAGAGATTTTGAAGATTTAGATGGACAAGATCCATGAGACCACAACCATTTACATCAGATCTCTAGTAGAATTACAACCAGAGTAAAACAACCACTGCACAAAACTCTATCAAACTTAGATTCACCACTGCTGTATTTATAGGCATGATGAATCCTTTCTAATAACTTAAATCGAGGAGAAATTTAGAGCAAGCCAGCTATGACATAGATTTAAACAATTTTAAGTTTTTTAATAAAAAACACTAAACGAATCCATAGCACTGTATTTTACCATCAAGAAGCCATTTATGACCTTCAGACAAAAAGCAGGATTTCAAATAAAACAGTCAACATTTACTAGAATTTATTCTTGCAACATGATAATCATAATTTGGACCACAAAAGTGCATAAACTAAAAAATATAAATTTGCATGAAGAAAGTGAATTTAGATCACATAAAGAGAAGCAAACTTCCAAGTGAAACCAGTAAACTGTTATCTTGCTACAACTTACTCTCGCCTGTCATTATTCGATCAGTGGCACCAAGCCGTGTAAAAATTATGTCAGCAAGTGAGAGAACACACTTCTCACCGGGAATGAAACAACCAAGCTGCAAAATTGCCATAGAATTAAAAACCATATGGTTAAAATATGCCAAAGATAAGAATTTTCTAGGGATGTAGGAGCACAGAAGTAATTTTTTCAAGCTAGGTCTAAAGTCAAACCTGTGCTAGTATAACAGCTAGACATGTGGCACGCAGAAGTGTTGATTTTCCACCCATATTTGGTCCAGTCAGCAACACAGTGCGGGGATGTTGGCTATCTGAATCCTCACCAAGGAACACATCATTTGGGACAGGCAATCCATTCTCTCCGAGGGCAAATGGGTGCCATAACCCTTTAATCTTAAGTACAGGCCCTCCTTCCCCCTCACAGAAAGAAATGGCTTTTGAATCAGGCAAAATAACAGGTCTACACATAGCTCCACATGACATGCTTGCTGTGACTGTAAAAGATCTAAGCACATCAATACAATTGATTGCATGAATGACTTCACCCCACTGTGCAGCTTTCTCAATAAATAACTCAATCAGCACAGAAAGCATTCCAGCCTCTGAATCTGTCACATCACGATTCTGATACCAAATATAGTATTAGTAATGTGCTAAAGTAGACATAAAAACAGAATGCAATATCATCACCCACACAAAGAAAAAAAAAACTTCCAAGAAAGTACAGATGTTCCAAATAGGAATGGCCATATTGTTAAACAGTCAATATAAGCCAATGTGTGGTGCGTGTTGTGAGAGAGACAAAGAGAGACATTTTCTAACAGAGAAATACAGAATTCCACAGAGATGCATGCTCAGTTATCAAGGATGCCAAAAGTCCTTTATTACTGCAGAACGTAATAATCTGAGGGGGGAAGAAATCGAGACCGAATGTTGAAATGTGAAAAAGAAAGCAGCAGCAGCTACACACCACATTGCATGTACACATGCATAACTAAATTTTTAATAGTAGCATCAAACAAATAAATTAGTATATAACAATTAATATAATTTCATACAAAAGAATACATCTGCATCATCTCAATTGGAAACACAACGATCCAAATGGGGAGAAAGGGAAAAACATTGGTTGATATATCCAAAACATAAACCAGAAAGAAGCAGACCTGGTAGTTTGGGAATTCACTATCTACAGCTGCTTCAAATTGCACAAGGAATTTTTCAAGCCCGTTACTACCAAGAAGCTCTGGAAGTTTAAAATTTTTTGATAATGATGAAATTAGTTGCTCTTCCTTCAGTAATAGCAATAACAAATCCATTCCATTCCGAAGCCCTTTCACCAGAGACCCGAACACTTTCACCTACACAACACTTAGTGCCACTTCAGTAGAAGGTTCATGACTAACTACAGACTTGCCGAATTGTGACACCCTATGAAAATCATCATACATGCGCATTCAAAGAGATTTTACAAGTAAAGATTTGAAATCAAATAAGACAACTTACTCGTTGTTTCAACAATTTTTTGCTAATCAAGGGCAGTGCAAGAGACCCTGATGCCTGAAAGCTAACCTTAACTCGTCCAAGCATTCTTTCTAAATCTGGAAGCTTGCGAAGATATTGAGCAATAACTAACATAATTTCTGAACGAGCCATTAGATTTTCAATAACATCAAGCCTATTATTGATGCCTTCAACATGTTTCAGTGGATGGCAGATCCAATTCCTCAAAAGCCGCTTACCAGATGATGTCACGCAGTTATCAAGATAGTTAAACAAAGTACCTGAAATCACGAAGAGAAAAGGCTTTCAATATTTAATTTAAAGCTCTTAAAAATCAAAACCAAAGATTTGAGGATGATGATAATTTCATGGGAGATCAAGGAATGAACACACTGGCCTGATGAACCACCATCAGCACTGTTATTAAAAATCTCCAGATTTACTAGAGTCTGCCCATCCATTCTAAGGCAACCCTTATAAACTTGGTAGGGTAGAATATCTGCATTCCTTAAAACATCATCAAACTGCACAAAAGAAAAGGCACAGAAATCTTTATAAGCAACAAATAATCGGGGATCTTAACAGTTAAAAGGCCAACCAAAGAAGGGAACGGAGGAGGTTGACAGGCAAGCATACCATCAATCTGGATAGATGACCAATAAGCCCGCCAAGAGCACATAGAGATATATCCTGGTGCATTATACTGTCAAGTGCATGGTTCCATGGATTTGTAGACCATTTAAAGTAATCCTTCGATTGAATCAAATTTTTAACTTCAGAAGCATCCACAAAATCAGTGCCTGGCAGCACTGGTGACAATTGCAGTGCTGTAGAACCTGCACGGAAGGGGTGAGGGAAATGAAAAGGTGAGGTCATGCTCCTCATGATAGCTTGGATCATAACTTACATATCCTTTTAATGACAGATTCTTCAGCAATAAACCAAATGTAGAAAGACTTATTTAAGAGATCAATAATGAAGGTGGCAAATTATTAAACAGGAATCACTTCAGAAAGGAGACATGTAAATTTAAAATAAGTCATGAGATGTATAATTGGAGTATGGTTAGACTACGTTCACCAACCAGGAGTATGTTAGCTGGCTAACACAGTTGGACCTCACATTGATCAACTAACTTGTGCATCAAAGCAAACAAAGGAGACTGTCAAAGATTTATTCATAACCTTGCTGGAGAAGTTGCAGAAAGGAATTCACACTGATTTGAGCAAAACACCCAAGATAATAATATATATGCAGGAACAGCATCCCATCAAAATACATAAATGCAACTTGTTATCTAGTAAGACTGCCTAAAGGCCTTTATGCATAGAGAAAGTGCACAAGAGTATAAAATTGCTAAACCTGAAATTACTAAAAAATAGGACATGAGTTACTATCTTTACACAAGGCTACAAAGACTAAACAAATCACATACTAATCATCGAGCATATTTTATACATCCAACAAATACCCAGCAAGTTTCAAGTTGGTCCAGACAACTGTCTTTCATTTTCTAGAAGATTTTTACAAACAAATTCTAGTGAAAAGTGAAAAGACAATAATGACACAGGAAATAAGGAAAGTTATGAAGGAAGATCAAGCTAATCAGGAAAAAAAAATGTGCAAAATAACAAAATACATTCAGGCAAATGGAAAGTTCAGAAGGCATGTACTCATCCAAGGAAGGTGTACAAAGTCTTCCCTTCTTATCAAGAAATACCAGTTAATATATTTGCAAGAGCAATCCTTAATCTTAAATGTACTGATATATCTTGTCATATGAAAAAGGTCGGTATAAACTTACCAATTAATGAGTACTTCCTAAGTTCTTTCTGAGCGCCTCTGGAAAGCTCTGCAACATAGAAATCCTCAAGCTTTAAGCTAGGCCAAAAAAAAAAATCCAAGAGCAAGAGAACAAAAACAAGAAAAGGCATGTACCTCTATTTTCATATATGACTTCCTTAGGTGAAATCTATAATCAAATCACAGTAAGATATTCAAAGGTTAAGTACTTGAGAGCACACAGAATCATTAAACAAACAAGAAAGATAAAGGAGCATACTTGCATCAATAATGCCCCCAAAGCAGCATGTGACGCATCATCATTGATTGATCCAACCCAAACTCGTAGAGCAGCACAATCAACAAAAGCAAACCCATAAGCAGTTGCACCATTATCCACCCCATAGTTTCCCTAAAGTTATCACCCAAAGGAATAACCAGATAGGATAGCACAATAAACTTTCAAGAAATGCATAAATAACAAGGACCATTTAAATGAATAGAATAACAAATGAAACCAAATTTCTAATTCTCCAAGCTGGGTAAGTTTATAAGAACAAGAAATGGCAGAAAATAATAAAGTCAACTGCATATCTAACATACTACGTGGACAAAATGTAATCAAAACATTTTAAACAGACTTTTCATTTTAAGTTGTGATAAAGAAGAAAAATTGCATCATAACAATTCAGCAATTTGCTCTTCTAACTCATGATTTATCAATAATAGCCTGATATCAGGAAAATGTGAGTTTTTAACAAAAAATTGTCCTCCAGTTAAATGATGCAATCACAGAATAAGCTCGCACAAGATTATTTTAGCAATATTTTGAAATTGAAGATGGGCAAGATGCAACAATTTGAAAGAGTTTATAACACGAAAAATGTTGCTGCAGCAGAAAACTGTAAGAAGGCAATCATTACAAACCTCTTTTATGGCAAGAAGATGAACAGCATCAGGCCCCATATTATGGTCAGTTGTGGTTGATGGGGTGACAACGTGTACCAATTTTCTTTGGATTACCTGAAATTCAACATCAATGATAAAACAAGGAACTCAGATAGTTACCCACATCATGGCATTGATTTACTATTTCAGTTTCATTGAATTAATGAAAACCATAAATGATGCATAGTGTTGAGAACATAATCTATAAGAGATGCCATATCTGTCTGAATGGTTGAATAAACAAGAATAATTGAAAAACAAAAATCTATCAGAAACATGTCTCCTTTAAAGCTGCATGGAAAACTCACAGAATTTGCACCCCTAGATTTTGCTTGATCAGATGTTTCCAATTGCTCCACTCTTCCAACTTTATATCTTGACAAAGAGCACAAAAGCAATAAGTGAATTGAAAATGTTCCGGACAAAAAATGTGGAAAGAGAACATGGGATTGGCTAAATCTCAGCTAACTACTAAGATTTGAGTGAAAAGATCTTGTTTCATATCTTCAGCCAATATATGATTAGCATAAACAATGCATAATGCAAGTTGAAAAATGCTTTTCTTTTCAATGTGCTTGTTAGATACAGGAAGAAATGAAAGAAAGAAAAAAATTTCCATGACAGATGACCAGTCTGGTCTACATGCTGGCTTCTTACAATTTTTGCATAGCATTTTGCTGTATTTAAGAATAATATTAACTACATCAAATAGAGATATAAAACTAGTAACAATGAAATCTTTCGTTCATCTTGAAGGCATCACATAAAAATGAGAAAAAAGGAAATTATGGTTCAGAGACAAGGTCTGCTGCTCCCCTACCCACGAGCTACCAGCTTTTCAACAGCATCGTCAATTCCACTTTCAGATATACCAACCTGATCACAAGGCAGATGCTATTAAATAAAACACAGATGCATATAACTGTAATTGTAGCAATTAAAATTGGCTTTTAAATTAGAAAAATATATCTTTGAAGTCACCTGCCGACATTTCCCCACACCGCTTAATGTCATTTTCCAATCAAGCTCTTTGTGACCAATTTCAGCATCCAGTTCATAGAGTTCATAGAATTTTCCCTGTGTTTCATCAGTCACATAAACATATTGGTCTGATTTCAGAACCCAAAACTTCAGAAGACACTAAAAGAAAGTTCTAATTTTCAACCATGACACATTAATAAATTTGTAAATATAAATCTCAGTCAACAGAAATGTGTGTGAGTGAGTGAGTGAACGAGAGGGAGAGAGAGAGTTAAAATACAAGTTACAGTTCAAGCACCGCATGCCAACATTGGCTGCAAGATGTTAGTTTTGCAGTGGCAATACCTCTTTTTCCCTATTGGATCATACAGCCAAGATACACGTGGTATATGCTCCACTATTAATGAGAAAGCAGAAATTTAAGAAGAAAACGATGCATGATTAGCATTACATCATTCTTTTGAATTGAATTGGTTGCTTATGATGTTTATTGCAAGTCCAACCATTTAGCAAGGAAACAGAAATTTTTCAGAAAAATAAGAATGAACTGGTTGCTTGCTGATGATGCTTATTGCATGTCCAGTCGTTTAGCAAAGAAAACAGAAACTTTTCAGAAAAATTAGAATGAATAGCTGGGTCACGCTTTAATGTAACCTTATGATGTCAAAAAGTTTCAGCAACTTCAAAAGTATCAGAAACTGCAGCAATACTACTAACTACTAACCACTTTAAAGAAAAGTAGAACATCCATGTACTGAGATTTGACAGTCCAGTATTGCTTTTGAGAAGCTGACATTTTCTTCAATGCATCAGGTGGTAAGTAAAGCGTCTTTTTGTCATAGAGAGGATCATTGGGCCTTCTCCCATTAGCATCCCTGATTTGGGCAGGGTCAAGCCATTCAAACTTGCTTGTTGAATTAGATATTTCCTCATGATTTTTGATCAAGGAAGCTGAGTCCTGTAGTGGTTTCACTCTTTTGCTAGAGTTTAGGAAGGAGCAACCATTCTTATCCTCAAACTTAGGAACGTCCTCTAGAATTCTCTTCAGACGAGGAACTAGCGGTCGCATGCCTGGTGTATGCGGCCCAGGAACATCATTTACACTTTCAATATTCAAGACACTCGTTTGATCAACCATGCCACTGGAATGAAAACCATTGTCTTTCTCAGAGTACAGTGTATCCATTCCTTGCTGAGGCAATTCTTTTGGGATAGTAAATGTAACAGATGTAGAGCAAACATTAGCAGAATGAACCTGGTTCCTGCATCAATTTGCATCAGTTACACCCACTATGAGAGAAATTTGAGTCAGCAAGGTACAAGTACACATATTTATCACTTATATACTATTAGCGATCATCAAAACAAACAGAAATTGGTCAAAAAAGGAAGCCTATCACATTAGGGTTCGAACACTAAATCCTGAAACTATTTCATAAATGTTCACAACACAAAATCAATCACAAGATAGAAACTCATTGTATTTAAGAAATGCCCTTAAAACATATTTGTCCTCATAGACTCCACAAACTCGCTTCACTTATTAATTTGCAACTCCAAAATTTACTTCAAATTTCAACAATCATTTCTAAAACCTACTCTCATGATCCGCACTCTTTTAGGATTTCCATTTGCTGGGAGTATTCTTGAAAAATTAAAATTAACAAATGAACGGCTTCAGTTCAGCTTCAACAAGAAGACTAATTATAAAATATTGAATTATTTTAAAATAATAATAATAATATTCCCTTCATAATTACATAGATAAACAACAATTCAAAGATTTTAATTAATATTCGGAAAAAAATATGTTACCTCCCATTAGGTTTTTCTCTGTCCTCGACCTTAACGAACTTATGCATTATGCTCGAGAAAAGCGAGGCAACTTTGGCCTCCTCGTTCTCCTTGATGTTCACCGGTAATATCTGACGTGGCACCTTTTCTGGTGGCGTGTCAGTTCCTCTAATTTCAATAGACGAGTCCACCAGTCCATGAATCGCAGGTTGAGACACGTTTTGATTATGTTGCTTCGCCGAGAACAGAGGAGCTTGCGGACCATCGATCCTTTCTCCGGCGTCGGAGCTCTGACTGGGCAGCGAGGGTTTTTGGAAGAACGAGAGTATCGATTTTTGGCGCGGCATTTTCGTACTCCTAGAGAGAATCAACTTTTAGAGATGTGAAATTTTTATTAAAATATATGGAGTCTATACGGTTAAAAACATTTGGCGCCAAAATCTGCCCCTTTCGGCTCTCAAAATTTTCAATGGAGAAAATGACGCCCTGATTTTAGATTTCACTGGGTGGTTAGTGTTGATCTGGATGTCTGATTTTCATCGCTTGTTCTAATACGGTCTTATTTTTTCCCTTTTAAAGGATTAATATGGTATTGTGTTAACTTTGTTTCATTAATTAAATAGACAAGTAAACATATATCTGCATTTTAAATTTTATTTTTAAAATATTTTATTTTTTATTCAGATCTATTTTTATTTTGTTTTGCATATAAAAATTAATATATATTTTTAAAATTATAATTAAAACTATTTTAAAAAATATATAACCACGTAAAAACACATGCTTAAAAGCTCAATCTTACTATATATAAAAAAAAAAAAAAAAAAAAAAACCTATTTAAAATTAACACTCTCAAATTATTTTATTTTAGGACTTCAACCACTAAATTATGGTGTATTTTAAATGAAATTACTCATGTCAAATTCTCTCCTCTTAGCGGTGAGTATATCACGATGAGCCAAATAATCACAATCGGAGAAAATTTCCATCCCTTTTGAAATAAAGAGAAATATATTAGAATATCATAAATTGAGGGGTGATATAATCAATAAGAAAGTTTATCGCTTCTTAAAAACAAGGCAAAACTTTATTTATTGTTTAAAGATCTAGACTATACAGCAAAAAAGCAATTCAACATAATTGATTATACAGTCAAAACATGAGCGGGCGGATATGAAGAGGCAATCAAACATAATTAATAACTAAAATTTAAGTGAGCTGAAGATTTAAGTTGAGCAATCAAAAGACCATTGCAACAAACTTTTTCACCAATCAAAAAATGATTTATAAGAAAAGATGGTTGTAAATCAAAACCATCTAAAAATGCATGTATAATATTTAAAAACATTGTATAATTTCTTATATAAGAATTGCACAAGAAATAATCCTTAATGAAGTCTAGCAAGACTTCATCAAATAAGAATAGGACTTAATTTGATTTTTAAAGTCTAACAAGGTTTCAAAAAAAAAAAAGAAACTCAATAAAGTTTTAAAGCCCAACAAAGCTCAAGACAATCTTAAACTTAGCAATCAGTAAGAAAGAGTTTCCAACAAAAAAGACCCAATGGTTCTAAATCTAGCAAGGCTCTATTAATTAAAAACCCGACAAAGTTTTGACAAAAAAAAAGTCTAGCAAAACTCCAACAAAATAGACCTAGTAAGGTTTCGAGCTCAACAAAGCTCTCAACAATTAAAAACTCGGCAATGTTTTGACAAAGAAAGAGTTCAGCAAAGCTCCAACAAAGAGAACTTAATAAGGTTTTGAGCCAAGAAAGGCTCTCAATGATTTAAAACCCAACAAGGTTTTAACAGAGAAAGAGTCCGGCAAGACTCTAGCAAAAAGGATCCAATAATGCTCTTAGTGATTAAGAACTTAGCAAGGTTTTAATAAAGAAAGAGTATGGCAAGACTCCAACAAAAAAGACCTAGCAAGATTGTGAGCTCAGAAAAGCTCCCAGCGATTAAAAAACTAACAAGTTTTTTACAAAGAAAAAGTTTGGCAAGACTCTAGCAAAAAAGACCCAGCAAAGCTCCAATGATTGAAAACTCAATAAGGTTTTGACAAACAAAGAGTACGACAAAAGTCCATTAAAAAGGACCTAGCAATGTTCTAAGCCTATCAAGGCTCCAATGATTTAATCAACAATATTTTGACAAAAAAAGAGTCAAGTAAAACTCTAACAAAAAGGACCTAACAAGATTTTGAACCTAACAAGGCTCCTAACTATTAAAAATCAGTAAGGTCTTGAAAAAGAAATAGTCCAACAAGATTTCGGCAAAACAAACCCACAAACGTTCTAAGCCCAGCAAGGCTCAATTGATTTTTAAAACCTATCAAGGTTTTGGCAAAATAAGATACAAGCAAGACTCCAACAAATGAGAACCCAATATGGTACCAAGACTAACAAGGCTCTAACGGATAGCAAGACATCTAACATAGATAATCCAAAGAAAAATCAAAAGATGGTCTATTTCAGAAAATACAGGTCATCCAAACATAAACCATTCGTGAAAAATCCTATATGTGTTTTATCAAAATTTGAACCCTACCATCAAGAAGTCCAACCTTATCATTAGGAAGGACATGTGGTAACCTTGCAATCAGGAAACACCAGGAATTTAACCCTATCATTAGGAACCTCTCATTTTAACCTTGTTATCAAGAATCCTCCATCCCAACCCTACCATTAGAAAATGAAAATTTAACCCTGACATCAAGAAGAATATATGTTAATCCTATAATCATGAGATACTATAAAACTTCACCTTGTTGTAATGAGTCCTATATTTCAATCCTACTATTAGGAAATGAGAATTTAACCCTACCATCAAGCAAGACAAGTGTTAACCCTGTAATCATTAAACACCTTGAAATTTAACCATGTCATCAAGAATCTATGGACTTAACCCTATCATCAGTAATCTCCCATTTTAACCCTATTATCAGGAATCCTCCATCCTAACCCTACTATTAGAAAATAAAAATTTAACTCTACCATCAAGAATGACATGTGTCAACCATGTAATCAAGAAAAACCTTGAAATTTAACCCTATTATTAAAAATCTCAAATTCAACTCTGTCATTAGGAAATCTCAATTTTTTAACTCTTTTAAATAATGTTTTTGTCATTATTTATTTTTCAGTGCCTTTTGAGCCCCTATCTCTTTTCTTTTGAATGTGTTTTCCAGCCCTAACTTTTTAAAAAATACGCTTTTTAGCCTTATTTTTTCCTTCAAAGTGTGCTTTCTAGCCCTCACATTTCCAATAATGTGCCTTTATGCCATATCTATTTCCTTATGAGTGCACTTTCCAACCCTCACCTACTAGATAGTGCGCTTTCTAGCCCCATCTTTTTTCTTTTGAGTGCATTTTCTAACCCTCATCTTTTAGATAGTGTGCTTTCTAGCCTTATTTTTTCCTTTTAAGTGTGCTTTCCAGCCCTCATGTACTAGATATTGCTCTTTTTAACCCTATCTTTTTTCTTCTGAGTGTGTTTTCTAGCCATCATCTTTTAGATAGTGTGCTTTCTAGCCTTATTTTTTCCTTTTAAGTGTGCTTTCCAGCCCTCACTTACTAGATATTGCTCTTTTTAACCCTATCTTTTTTCTTCTGAGTGTGTTTTCTAGCTATCACCTTTCAAATAATTTGCCTTTATACCCTATCTATTTCCTTCTAAGTGCATTTTCATGCCTCCACTTCTAACACTTTTGGAAAGACTGATCATTTCTTGATCTAGTAAATCAACAACCTTTCACTTTTTTTTCCTTCTTAACAAGTTTGCTATCTAAAGTCTCTTAAGAGACTTGTTATCATAAGTATTGTAAAGAGAGAGGCAATTGTCATAACTTAATTTTGGATTTCCCTTTAAAAAAAAAATTCTTTTAAAAACATAAAATGAAAAGCAAAAAAAAAAAAAAACTAGCAACTAGGCAAGAGCAAGTTGGGAAGGGTTTCAAATGCATAGAGGAACCAAGCTGGAATTTTGGACAAAATCAAGAGCTTAATTGTACTCTATTATACCTAAGATTGAAAGATAATGTAGATTTAAGGTTAAATTAAATTATTTTCAAATAATTTGCATATAAATTAAGTCTGGAGACTTAATTAGACTTTTAATAAGCCAATTTGATTTAATCATGAGCTCAAATAAAGGTTTAATTAAGTTTAAGAGTTAATTTAGGTTAAATTAAAAGAATTAATTAAGTGCAAAGATTTAATTAGACTTTTAATGGATCAAATTAATTTTATTGAGGATTTAATTATTGAAAAATTAAGTTTGAAAACCTAATTTTAACTTTGATGTGATTGAAGCACCTACCGAAGACTTGAGATATGACATGAGGTTATCCCCCAAGAAAAATGAATATCTTAAGTATGATTTTGAATGATTGGAACATGTGTGCATAAAGTTTTGATTGAATTTGTTACAGGATGGGAGTGTTAACTAAATGATGGTATGAACTCATAATATTTTTTTTTAAAAAATAAAGTGAGTTTGTGTATGATGTATTGATAAGATGAGTAGAATCAATACAATAAGTAATGTGTGGGTAAATGATAAATCCAGTTAGTACCTGGAATGTATTGATTTTTAGTATGATTACATGTAAAATTAGTATTAGTGCTAACAATAGTTTTAAGACCCGGTCCGGTGATCGGCCCGATCCAAGGCTCGGGTTCCGAGGTTTGACTGGGTCACCGAGTCGGCTAGGTCAAATTTTTTTTAAAATAATAAATAAAAACGATGTTGTTTTAGTAAAAAAAAACAAAAAAAAAGTTAATGGGTTTACAGCCGGGTCTTGACTAGGTTTTGTCGGGTTGTCGGGTCAACCCATAGAGTCAGCAGGGTCACATTGAGTTTTTTTTTCAACCAGGTCCAGTTTCAACCCCAGATCGGTCGGGTTCCGGGTCAATTCGCCGGGTGAAGTTGGATTTCAAAACTATGGTGCTCACTGCTAGGCTGTGCTAGAAAATTAATATGAAATGGTGTGTTAACTTAACATCAAGTAACACTCGCCTGATGAGAAGATTATGGGTTTTTCGTTATATAGATATTTGTAAAGTTTAGGATTTTTTTTTTTGATGAATTGATATATATGTTATGAGAAAATTTGATGATGGGATTGATTTTGTGGCCAAAGGTTAACTACGGGAAATGATTATTATATTGCGAGAAAATGATTATATTGGAAAACTAAGAAGGAAGAACTGTTTAATAACACGGACAAAAAAAACCTTTGTTGAAATTTTTATAAAAATTGAATAAATGAAATAGTCTAACATGAGTTTTGAAATAATATAAATGGATATCAAGCACAAGTTTGTAAAACTGAGAAACAAGACAAAAACATTTCCGTGAAAAGAACATGATATACTGAAAAAGATAGCATGGAAATTAAGAGCATTACATAAACGGTCCACAAATCATGAGTAAACAAATAAATCATGAGTAAACAAATAACACAATTTGTACAATAAATTCTAGCATGTATTGTAATGCCTTCCTGATTGACCTAACATATGAATATGATAACATGGAAATTAAGGGCATTACATTACCACATTCTATAGTAGCAAAATAAAATAAAATAATTGTGAACTCAAAATTCAATACATATATTTAATAAAAATAGAATAAGGATTACATGCACCAATAAATGTTAGGTCAATCAGATTTCAAAAAAGTATTACGATACCGGTCTCTATTTTCTCTTAAATTTGTTTTTTTAATTACTATTAAATTTATTAATTCATTTTATAATTTAGTCATGATACTGGTCCCTCAAAATAAGAGACTTATCAATTTAAAATATTTATGTTTAAATAAATATTTACTCATAGGATTTGATTGTTCGAGAAAATACAATTTCCATTCTTAAAAACATAAAACTCATAATTTGAGTATTTATTTTTTTAAAAAAAAAAATTAATGTCAGTCCCAAGAACACAAGATTCATCTTTTTATATATAAAAATAACATCGAGATCCCTTGACTAGGAAACTCGTTGAAAGATGTTCTTTTTAAGACATAATCTTGAAAATGCCAATATTTGGTATTGACATAAAAAAAAGTTGGCCTCTAAAAAAAACTTTTTAATTTAAAGTTTTTTTTCTTACAAAGAATTTGATATAAATGCTTTGAAAATAAAAATATGAATACTTAGAGATTAAAAAAAATAAGAACCCCTTACATGGGTGGTTTAGATGGTATATATAGCATCTGAACTTTATCATATTACTTGAATGGAGAAGTTGGAACATCATCTCCTCTTAATAGTATTAACGAGGAATAAATTTCTCTTACATAATATTAATGAGGGATAGATATCCTTTACAAAATATTAATATTAATGGAAATATGGTAGGCCATTTAAGAGACTTTTATGCACCTTATAATGTAAGGAGATGATCTTGGTTTTTAACATTTTATGTTAAAAAGCTTAAGAATAATAAAAAAAAAAAATCGTGACCTAAAAAGAGATCTAAAAAGATTATCAAATCCATATGTATTTGGACTTGGAATGATTCTAAACCCAAGGGTGATGGGTCTAAAAACTTGTCAAACTCATATTTACATTGGTTCAGCGCATAACTGAACCTAAGAATATTGGGTTCGGTATCTCTCCAGACCTGTATGTACTTAAACTTAGCACATAGTTGAACCAGAGGATATTAGGTGTAGGATCTAACTTGACCCACATGCATTTGGGTTCAGCATATAATTGAGCCTAATGGTGTTGGTTTGGCATTTTACCAGACCCACATGCACTTAGTCTCAGCGCTAAGTTCAACCCAAAGGTGTTGGATTCGAAATCTCGCTAGACCCAAGTGTATTTGGACTCTATGTGTAGCTGAACCCAAGAGCGTTGGGTTTAACATCTCGTCAAACTTATATGTACTTAGACTCAACGCATAGCTAAATCAAATAATATTGGGTTTGACACCTTTATAGACTTATATGTACTTAGGTTCAACGAGTAGCTGAACCCAAGAGTGTTGGATCTGGAAGCAAGTGAGACTTACATGTACTTGGGCTCAGCGTATAGCTGAACCCAAGGGTGTTGGGTTTGGAAACTAGCTAAACCTATACCATTTAAGCTTGGCATTCTATCACGCTTAGGTATGTTGGGTTATTATCCTACCTTTAATCCTTTTAATCATGAATTTTTAAGCAAACATATCATACATATAAATATAATGATCCACCACACACTCAATATTATTTTTTAAGATTTTATTATAAACGAAACACAAAATTAATGTTGGAATCTTAAATTTCAATCATAAGAATCCTGCAATCCTTGAACCAAAAGCCATTAACAATTACATCATAGCTCAATTGTCAAACATGACCTAAATGATAATTCGGTTCATTAGGTTATCAATTCAATAATGATAATTGATCAATAAGTCAATAAATATAAATAAATATTGTCAAAAATATAAATACTCTAATATTTTAAATTTATCTAGTTCAATTGTTTTCTAGTTATCAAGTTTATTTGAAACATGTCTAGTTTTTTTATATATAAAAAGCCTACTAATATGATTTGGTTTCATGGTTGCTTTTACCATACCAACACACTTGGGAAGCTTTTGGTTATTTTCTCAGGACAAAAAAGACAGAGGTAATGAAGACAACTAAGATAAGATAAAAAAGGAGATTAAGATAAAATTATATTTGATAGTGATGTACAAGACAAAATGACTATTTTTATATCTTGTTTGGTTATAGCGGAAAAAACAAAATAAAATATGAAAAAAATCTATTTTACTTTTATTATATATTATTGTTAAATTTACATATTTTAAAAAATAATTCAATATTTTTTTTTGCTTTATTTTATATTAAGTATTGAAATTAATAATATTATAATATAGTTATAAAACTAAGACTGCCTTTACGGGTTGACCCGAAACCTAGACTAGTTTAAGTTTAAGCTTCATTGTTCATATAAAGGACTGAAAAATAAAACATTGATAAAATACATAACTAATTTTAAATTCATGAAAATTTTCATTTTGATACAAACATTTATTTTATTCTTTTCAGCTCCTATATTTGAGAGAAAAGAGAGAAAATTGTTTAAAAATAGTGAGAAAAAAAAAGAAAGAAAGTTGTTGATTGCTATTATTTCAACAACTAAAATAACCAGGCTTGATGTTAGAGTTCTATTTGACGAGATAAGTTTGACGGTGATGGTATTTTTTTTTTTATAAAATATATGTTTTTATATGTATAAATTCAATATCAAGTATAACCAACGGATTTTATATAGAGCTTATATATTAAAATATGTAATTTTTCCAATCATGAAAATGAATTTCAATGAAGAGAAAAACACAGAAAATGCCCACTTCCATATTTTATCTGATAAAGGTCAAGAGTTGGTCCTAGAAAGGGCAGAGCCAGAGCAAGTTGTTTGCTTCCTCGAATCTGATCAGGCCGTTTTGGGTTTCACTCCTTTTGTTCTCAAATATGGAATCGTGGATAATGGCACCGTCTCACAGTTTTTCAATGGTCAAAGACCAAGTGAAAATGGTCAAGGAATCTGACAACTATGCAAGCATCCGCATTGTCCAATTTCATACAAAAACCTCAGCCTAATCCCCAACTCCAGCCACAAAGCTAACCATACCATATTATCGAATCAAACAATTTTCTTTGCCAATCAAAACCAAGCAAATTTCTAAAGAAAAAAGAAAGTACAAAGCATTGGCTCGAATGGGACCCTTCCACTTGAGACGCAACAAGCGGCATGCATGAATCGGGCTCATCATACATAGCCACATGGCATCTTTATGCCACGTTTCAGCTAGAAGCTCCTGATTTTTCTGGTGAATAGTCTTTGGCCGCTTCCCTTTTGCATTTGCGGCTCCGTTATCTTGTCAGGCCGTTTGTTTTTGGATCAGTACTGAAGGTGGTGTGGTTTCATGAGCCAAAGCATATATCTTACTCAGGTTAGTGATAACCCACGAATCACAGAAATGAAAGAGCAAACCCTCTCCGGGAAGGAATTATCAACCTACAACTCCTTTACACCTTTTATTTAGCCTTCCTTTCTTTACTTCTTATAAAATCTCACACACCACGGATTCTTTCCTTTCTTTTGATCAAGCTCTCTCTTCACAGTAAAAATACCTTCTACAATCTTAACCGGAAGAAAGGTTAGAAGGAAAAATGTGTCACCCTGGTGTGCTTTCGGTTAGCCAAAGGAACTTGGTGGTGTATCAAAGAAGGCTCGTTTTGCAAGCAGTTGAGACAGAAACTGCACATGCACGAACAGAGGTGGCCGCTGGTGGCGGAAGTGCTATTTCTAGATCGATAAACAAGTGTCTGTGTTCACCCACAAGGCACCCGGGATCCTTCAGGTGCAGGCACCACCGTTCTGATTATGTGTGGAGTGGGAGAATAGCAAGAAAGAAGCAACTCCTTGAAAAGGTATGATGTAAGCGTACAAACTGTGAAAGAGAATTTAGAGTGTTTACCGCTTGTTTCCAATGAATTTCGTTTTCATCAACTGCTCCAGTTTCGAACTGGGTTTCGTTGTCGTAAGAGAACCAACAGAGAAACATGAAAATAGAATCCGTTTGAGGGTTCATTTCTTATAACTAGTCTCTAAATCTCTCCTATTTTTCTTCGTTTGTCTCCATTTGACATTATGTAACACCAGAACTTTCTTTCTTTCTTTCTTTTTATTCAAGAAGAAAAGTTAGGAACCTGGTAAAGGAAACTAATTGCAAAAGAACGGCTTTCTTGCAAAGAATAATTAACCGAATCTTGTCATCAGTTGATGATGGGGATCCAGATATTTTTTTAATGTGGCATCGTATAGAAGACACGATAAGTTTAATTCAGTAGGTTTACACTCTCTGCTTTGCTTTGGTAAATTCTATTTTATAATAAACCTTAATTAGCACCCAAAAATTGGGTTATCAGTTCCATTCCGTCCCTATGCCACCACAGCATGTTTAATTACTTCCTCTTATCATTTAAGAGTTAAGATATAAGAAGTGTTTGGAGGCTTCACAATTGTATTAGTCATCCTCTCTATATATTTATATAATTAGAGTTGTGTACGATATTAAGAGTGTAACACTCTACACATGATTTGTGCTATAAGCTATACAAGGTAAACATAATTTTCTATATTTGTATCTTATAATTCAATAGTTTATTTTCTATAATACACTCCTTCTAACTGAAGGTGGAGCTTCCGCACGAAGCTTGGATAAAAAATGATCAAAGCTCGCAGAAGAAAGCAGTTTGGTAAGAAGAAGAACAAACTAATCCTTAGAAGAAATGAAGTGAACTTGAATCTTCTTCTTGGCAACTCTATCATGAACAGAATAATAGTCTTCCTTGACATGTCGACATTTTATGGGTCAATTATTGGACCACTAATTTGAGAAGGAAAATTGACTACCATGCTCTACCCATTCTGACTTAAACTAAAATTATTATTGCCATATAAAATATCACAATTGCCACGGGAATTATTGTTGTAGGTGTTGTTCCTCCATCCACCATGAAATTTGCCCCTAGAACCACGGTTAGAATTATTGTCAGAAGATCCTACAAAATGACACTATGAGATTGGGGTGGCTGACGTTGAACCAAAAAGGTCGAAGAAGTGCTGGAAGGTGCAGGCAGCAATGGTGTTATTGCGTGGGAACCAACAATATGCTAAAGATAACTCCTATGAAGGTATTCATGAGTGAGCAAATGACTGTGCAGGTCAGTGTAACTAAATGGTTCGGCTTTGGTTGAGAAGTTGGTGACCGGCCAAGTCTTTAAATTCTCCCCACAAACCCCTGAACACATAGAGATCGAAGCTCTCTAGCCTAATTGGTATGCCAGCGACATCAAGCTCATCATACAAGGACTTTGCTTTCTATAAGTAGGCACTAACTGTATCATCTCCTTGTTTTAGTTCTTGATGGGTCCATGGAGATGCATAATTCGTGAGTTCAATGGAGATGTAAGAGCTTGACCAAGAGTCTACCATATGGTGTATGATGTTTGGCAGTCAATAACCAAGTGTAAAACTTCAGTAGATATAAAGGACAAAAAAGCACTCATAATCAGATGGTCTTGTTGTTTCCATGACAGAAATGTTGGATTAGTTACTGGAGCAGCCATGAATGATGATATAGCATAAGAAGGAGAGCATGGGAGAGATCCATCAACAAAAGAATAAACCCGCTAAGCCTAGTAGATCAGACTTCATCCACATCCTCCAATACAAGTAGTTCGTATAAGACAATTTCAAAGAAATCACCTGTTGTGTGTGAGGTAAGAGAATCATGGTATTGCTGTAATAAACATTAGCATATACAGGGGCATTGAAATCAGCAACAACAATAGGAGCTTGATCAACAGAATTGGGAGAGGAATAAAACGCTTGCGCAGCAGAGGTATGCAATATTAACGTTGTCTGCACCGAACACAATCGTTGTGCAAGTGAAGAGGAAGAAGAACCAAGCAGCACAACAATGGAGATAACTGGCAAAACATGGATGGTATGCCCGACAGCAACAGAGGGGTTAAAAATAGGATTAGCAACTGTTATATTTTGATTAAGATCCATAATCCAGAATAATTAAATATAAAATTAACAAATATATGTTTGCTGAACTTTCCTCTCCTCATTTGCGTCTAAAATATATTTTTTCCAAAATCATAATTCTCACGCCACCAACAAACCTTCGACACTTTTTCACCCTCACACTCTTCTTTGCTGAATCATCACGCCTTTTGTTCTCAACACTAACACCTTTTCACTTTCGGCACAGCGAAAATGCGGCAATAGTTTTCAATAAAATAGAACCCAATGACTTCAATAAAAACCAACAGCAATTCCAATTAAATTTACACAAATCCCAAACCCTATCCTTTTCTAGACATAGTCATTAAACCTAATTTGAGAAGAGTCCTGAATCAAACCTAAAGCTGGAATTCTGAAAGAAGCCAGCATGTTACCAGATGTAAAATAGGCCTCCTTTTGTGGTATCTCTGTGATTAATTTCTTAGAATTTATTTAGGAAAGAAAGAAGTTCAATATAAGAGGACCAAAATGTAAAATAAAGAGAATTCTCAAGCTCATTCTTAAATTCACCAAAAAAGTACTTTTTAGTCCTATTTTTCTTTTTATTCTTTTATGGTCCATATTATTTTTGAAATTTTAGTTTTTATTCAAAAATTTAGTATCTTCATTTTTCTAGCTCTAGATGTGAGAGAATCATCGGATAACAAAACGAGAGGGAGTTATCATTGATCAAGCTCAATCTTGAGGTCAGCAAGTTTCATCGAAGTATTTTTATATGCATACCTTGTCAGAAAAAATAAATTAAGGTGTTTTGAGTTTGATTTTGTATTTTATACTTACTTAAAGATGTTTTGAGTTGGGAAATTAATTTATTAAGATGGTAAGAGCATTTTTTTTAAATAATGAAAATAGGTTTTAAAAAATGGTATTTTCCACACTAAAAACCAATCCAAAATTTTCAGTCACTGCTTCGGTGGTTGGAATTTAAAAAATCAGGCGACATATCATCTACAATTCTTTTTCAATCAACACATTATATATACATATTTTTTTTTAACATGCATAGTCCTTTCATTTCTCTTTATTCCTCAATCGGGCTTCTTTTTCTTCACTTTTTTCCTTCAAAATAATATATTTCTCTCTTTACACAATAAAAATAAAAATAAATAAATGACTGTTTTCTTAACTTTTTTTTTTCTATTTTTTTTCTATCTTATTTTCTAATTTAAAAAAATGTAAAACAACATTAAGAACGCAAATTAACTCGAAAACAGAGGGGTCGACCAAGCTAAGACACGTGTTGCATTATTAACATAGAGTTGACGTTAAGCAATTGTGGAAGTGACGGGGCTCAATCAACTCTTATAATAAGAGAAGAACCTGAATAAACATGTTTTTTTAGTATCAGTGCCCATTAGATTACAATGTTCGATTTCATTTTAAATGCTATTCTTTATCTAACCAAAAAACCAAACCAATAATAAGCACAGATTTTTATCTTGTCTACCTTACCAGAGACCAATCATTCTCGTCCTCAGCGTTCTCATTTACATAGTTCTGTCTCTTACATCTCATCTCTCTACGAAATACAACTATAATAATAATAATAAGAATAATAATAATATTGTTATTGTTATTCAACACGTCCACCTTATAGGTTCGAGCCTTTCCTATCTCTATTATTTTTTTATAAAGATATATGATTTGTTATTCAATATTTTAGCAGGTGACATGATCATTTAATTTTTATGACATAATATTCTACTCTATCACAAATATTCATATCTATTCATTTTTATCATGTATTTCGTTTCTTTACAGATATATCAGCACAAATATTATTTTGTAATGGAAAAACATGGGGATTCAGGATTAAGAGGAAGGATTTGAAAGTTAAAAGGAGAGATTTAGGAGAGTTTCTGTAGGGATTTGGATTTAAATAGTCCATTACAAATTGATTTTTTTTGGTAGATTGGTTTTGTTGAGTGATAAGGCTGTTGTGTGGTGGTTTTGGGTGGCTAATATGGTGTGGTTTATGTTGGATATGGCTGCGGGTAACTGGAAGAGGGGCTGTTGTGGTTGATGAGGGTTGGCAGCAATGATTTTGGAGCTGTTGAGTGGTGGTTCGTGGCTGAAATTGACAAGACTTGGGGATTGTTTGGGCAGCATTGTGATTGTTAGATCTGATGCTGCTGTCCAGTGGATGTGGTGTGTAGGATGAGTTTAGACAGTGGCGGTTTTGTTGGACAGCAGGTTTGTGGTTTTGCACTGGATAGATTGGTTGTAGAAACAACCAAAAAATACCTGTGCTCTAATACCAAAGCTGATGTGGGACATATAAAATTGAACAAAAGTAAGAGGAGAAAAAAGAAAGCTAAGATGCAGAAGAAGAGATGCTGAAGAAGAGAAAGAAAAAGAGGAGTTGGAGAAGAGAAAATAGTAGAAGAAAGAGATAGAAGAAGAAAAGGAGCTGTAAAAAGACAAAAAGGAGCTAGAGAAGAAAAGGAAGATAAGGAGGAGGAGGAGAGATGGGAGAAGCATGTCACTTTTCTTATTTCATCATCAATAATCACACCATAATGTAGAAAATTACATCTAAATCATCAGAACAAAGAAACCCTAGTAAAATATATATATATATATATATATATATATATATATATATATAGGCTTATGGCACACTAAATAAAATGTCTAATAAATCAATATAAATTAAACCCAACAATAATGGGTAGGACTATACTCCGTTACCAAGTCTTCAAATGCAATTATGCATCTCTGAATAAAACCTACACAATAGCCTCCTAAGGTTTTATGATGCGATAAAATATTAATTCTTTTGTACCCAATTTTTTCCCGTCAAGATCATAGAGAAGGCAGTGACAAAGTTCAATTGCGCTATACCCTCTGAAGCGTACTTCACCCAATTACAAATTGCAGTCCTCAACCTAAGTATGTGGATGGAGCTAAGGTAGAAGATTTTCATAGGAGAGCTGAGGCAACTACATGAAGGACATGAAACTAGGGTTGCAAGTCATTGCAGGAAGGGGGGAAACTATGGAGGTCTTGGTGGACATTTCATGCACAGTAGACCATCTTAATTCTGAGAACAAAATACTCATTCTCCCCAATAGAATAGCTGCTGTGATAGTCAGCATATTCTGAAAGCACGTTATAAGAACCCTAAAATCTAATGTGGATTTGCCACCAAATGAGTGTGGATTACTTCATAACTATTTATTTTTAAAATAGTCAGGGTTATTGATAATGAAAATGAATTATTCATTAAGCATAACATTATTAGTGATATCATTTCACACATGCTCCTCGTCAGGATATACCACAGAAACAAATTAATCTTTTTCCCTAATTGTATGGGAAAAAAAAAAAACAAGAATTATTAGCTTTCATACTAAGGTGAAATACGGGGATACAGTTGTTGCTCATAAATTAATCTTTTGTCCTAATTGTACTTGTAAGTAGATCACACCACGCTATTGATCACAATGAATAATACACTGAGCACGTATCATTACCTATGAGGTGGTGGCAAGACCATACTATTTACCTCCAGCACCCAACTTTTAATTTGTCCAATTCAAGACAGTCAGCTTGATATGCTGATATTCCCATGTCACTGAAAAGATCAGATAGCAGCTCAAAGTTAGCAAATCCACTTGGATGGTACAGAATCTACTATCTAATATGACCAATGTAATAGCAAAATCAACCCCTAGCATAATAAAAGCATTAGGATATGGTTCAGATCCCTCTTGCATTCCAGCATAAAAACAACTGAACACCAATTCACATTGAACAAGAAACCACAACATGACACGCTAGAGCTTCCAAAACTGAGGGGGATTGGGGAAAGGATCTTGCTTGGCAAAAACTAGATGATAACCCATCCTTCAATTTTTTTTGCCCATTCATCATCCATCCCTCCCCTGACATACACAGCCTTATGGAATTGGCAAATTACAAAGATGGGCATGGCCTTAGATATAAGTTGCAATGGAAAGCAATAAGTGATCCATCCCCCTCTAAACTCAGAGCAACTTGATCTCTCTAATCTTAGGTGGCGTTTATAAAATTAATACAGAAAACAGTTTATAACCTGACCTGAGGGTAACAATCTTGATGCTCAACTGTCTGGTTATTTGTATTCACAAACACTTGACATGATACTCTTCCCTGAAACATTTCAAAAACTCAGATCACTTACTAAAGCAGCACGAAGAAGAAATTAAAATTAAAAAAAATGACTTACATTGATGGGGATTTTGAAAAGCAAGAGGCCAAGGTCTCCTTTAACCTTTGTATCAGTATCGAAAATAATAACACCTCTAGCCAAATCCTGAATCAAATAAAAAACATCCTTTATAACCTCAAGACCATTTAAATCAAGCCTTGCATCCACATACGAACTCCTTCTCGCTCTGATTTTCCCTCCCTTTGAATTCACAAACCCTAGCTCTCTCCCTCTGTACCCAACCGAAACTACAAGAGAATCGTAATCCAGAGAGAAGAAATCCCTGTTTTCAACTTTAATTGTGAGGGAGAATGAGACGTCCAGAGTAAGTTCAGGGGACGAGTTCACTCGGATGTGGTTGAGTTTGATTCGGGATAGTTGGATCGCCGGGTCGGAAGGGTAGAGGAGGTAGACGGCGGCCGAGAGGAGGAGGATTGCGGTTGTGAAGAGGAGACAGCGGCGGAGGATGTGGTTTGGAGGTCGATGGTAGTAGGAGAGAACGATGACGTTTTGGGGATAGGAGTCCGGATGGGAAGGTAGAGAGGTGTACGGTACGGAGGAGGTTTTAGAAGTCATGGTCGAATTATCTTGTCGGGTTCTGATCCGTTCCAAAAAGTTTAACAGAACATTACTCCTTTGTGGATGCGCGCTAAGGTTTGTGTCCCTGATGACGTGTCAAGTTATTATTGTTTCTTCAGTTCACCAAGAAAAGAATTATGAAGATAATTTTCTCGTTGCAGTTTACTAAAGGCTCCACATTATCAATTATTAAATAGGTGGCACTTGTTAGGTGTTTTCCAACATTAAAGATAATATTAAGTATTTTTTTTTAAAAAAAAATTGAAAATTGATTAAATTGAATTTTCCAAACCTCAAGGCCCGCGCGAGTAAGGCAAGAAACCGAAGGCACATAACAAAAGGATTGTCCGAAATTACCTCCCAAAAAAGGATTATTACATGCCTTGGACCCAAATGCATACCACTCCCCCGTGTTAATGAAAGAAAGGTTTTATAGTCTGGCTCTTGGGTAAAGCACCAGAACAGGAGAGGATCCCAGCGAGAAACTTGAAAAGACTTGCAGTATAGAAAGTTTTCTCAATAAAAAGAAAACCTAGAAATTAAAGAAAAGGTCAACATCTCATATGTTATCAATTGTAAAACATAACCTTAGATTTAGTAAGGGTTGAGGGGCTGTGTACTTGTCATAGCAGTGAAGGTGGTTTAATGGGGTTTTTTTTGCGGATGAGACTAGGGTTGTAAGATATAACCAGGGTTGATTGAAGATAACAACCAAGAACTCATCAAGCTTTGTGTTTAGTGTCCTTTTTGGAGTCTTGAGGACGGGCTTTTGTTATGTCGTGGGAGCAGCTTAGGCTTAAAGAAAACAGATTGCAGCTGTTAGATTTGAAGAAGGTAGTATGGACTCCTGTGCTTGGGAAAGATTTTGTGTGTCTTGGTTGCAAGAATGGGTTGAACCAAAGCTGAGAAGGTTAGCACTTGAGCAACTTCCTCGGTTCTTAAAGGAAGAACAAAGTGAGCAATTTGGGGTGAATGTTTGGAAATCAGACACCTGTTATAAGGGAATTATGTTAAATTAAGGCCATTTTTAATTTGCCCTATAAACTTTCAAATCCTTTTCAATTAAGCCCAAAATTATCTATAGTTTAAAAAATCTTTGCAATTTCATCCCCAACCTTCTTCAATTAGGCCCCTGTGATACGGTTCAGCCCTGTGATATGATCCAAGTAAGGTCAGATTCGGATTTTGGCATAAAAAGCACAACAGTCCAGGTTTACGGCAACAATCATAACTTTCAATCTGACCGTTGGATCGGGCTAATATTTTATGTAGACTCTTCAGACATATCTTACTATCTTGGGTTAAAAATTCAGGTCAATCGGAGTTCGGGAAGGAACCACAATACTGGTCAACGGAGACTGTATGGATTTTGTTATTTACTTCCATTTGACTTGTGGACTTCCTATTTGGTTAGGATTCTTTTCCTACAAGGATGTGGCAGCTCGTTTTGGGAATTTTCTAGTTCCACAAGGATCTTTAATGAGCTGCAATATAATCTACAAGTGTGGCAGTGATTCATTAATGTTTCAGAATCCTTTTCTTATAAGGATTCCTTATTCATCCTAACTACACAAGGAAAGAAGAGCTGGTAGTATTTAATGACAGATTATTTATTTTTATTATTTTCTTTCATGTTTAGGCTTAATTAAAACTTAGTTTTGAGCTAGGGTCCAAGGCTTGTTTGGATCAGGTTATGGGCTTTTCAATTTATGGTTTTAGGCCAGTTTTGAGTGGACCTCATATAAGTCCACATAAAGGGTCCATTAGGGTTAACTTTTCAAGAACTATTTAAACTCATGTAGGCCAAAATTTCAGCAGCTTTGATGAATATTATTCTGAATTTTTCAGTTTTAACGTGTGAGAGTGATTCTTGCATTCTTCAGTTCTTGAATGAACTGAATTTGACTTATCGAAGATTAATTGGCTTCGTGGCGTCATTCTACTCATTCCAATAGTGTTGGTGCCTTGGGGCAGGTTTTCATTGTGTCACACTCGTATCAGACCTATTTTGGGTTTCCAGGATCAGATCTCAATCTTGATTGTGGGTTGCGTGACCACGTAATCACGAGGTTCGCATCACCCTGTATTTCATCTTCTTTTACAAAATGATTTGTAGTCTTATATTTCTTTGATTAAGTCATCAATTAACCCCTTACACTTCTAATTCTTTCATTTTTACCCTTGATTAACCAATAAAACCCTCTATTTTTTTGCATCTTTTTCATTCTAATCATTGGATTAATTGATGTAAATTGACTCCCAAACTTTAATTTTCATTCAATTAAGTCTTCAATTGCATTAATTAGGTCAATCCAAAGCTCAATTAAATCCCTAAGCTTATTGATTCTTCCAATTTTGACAAAATTGACTTCAAACTTGATTTTCCTTTCAATTAAGCCCTTCCAAAGTTCAATCAAGTCCTTATTTTTTCTAATTTTAGCAAGTTTGCTCCCATCTCCAACTTTCTCCTTAATTAAACCCTCAACTATCAAAATTTGTCTACCAAACTTTGCAATCTTGTCCATGTTGATCCTCAAACTTCTAATTTAAGCAATCTTAACCAATTTCAGTTTATATTTCAAATTTTCCTCATCAGGACCCCAAATTACTATCCATATAGCTCGTAATATCACTTCAAAGCGTGAAATAAACTCTACTTCTGTCCTAAAAGTATCAGCCAAAGATTAGTTTATACTTTTCTAAGAAATGCCCCCTCCAACTAATAAAAAGAGATATCATAATGTTGACTCTCTCGAGTCAAGACAACCAACAAAGTCAGAATCTGAATATTGAATTACTTATAGATGATCAAATTGTCTATATATAAACTTGTAGTCTTTAGTAACTTAAAGGTATCACATGAATTTCTTTGCAGCTCTCCAATGGTCCAAACCTAGATTACCTTGATATTTTTCGAACATTCCAACTATATATGCAATGCTAGGTCTTCTACAAACCTAATCATACATTAAACTCCTAAGCATAAAAGCACAAGGAATGTTCATTTGTTCCATCTTTAATTGCATTTTCATGCATTTACTCCCATTTCATAATTTTCAATGTCTTTTCAATAAATCAAATTTAAAGAAATAAGTTTACAATGCATTCACATCCATTTCATAATTCTTGATTACTTTTTTTTATCGAATTAATGCTAACATTGTTTTTTTAAAACAATCAAAATACAAAACATAAGAAAATCAAAATAAAAAGCAAAATGGTCAAGTGAGAAAAAGTACAAAAAAGGAAAAATAAAGGATGAAAAAATATACAATAAGGATATTCTTAAGATATACCTAGAACAAGGGATCAAAATAAGAATGTTTCTAAGTAGAGTAGTGTAAATAGAAAAATGAATAATATGAGAGGAGGGGAAAGCCAAAAAAAAAAAAAAGGAGAGAAACCCTACCCACCATAGAAAGAGATAAAGAAAGAAAAATAAAATGAAAGAGGGGAGGGCAGTAAAGCTGAAATTTAAGAAAAAAACCTTAGCTATAAAAAAAAAGGGAAAAAAAACCCTCATCTTCTTCCCCTCTCCCATAAAGAACAAACCCTAGCCACCAAAAGAAAAGACCAAGCTTCTATATGAAAAACTAGAGAGAAGAAAAGGAGCAAAAATCATTCATGCCCTCCCTCATAAAAAGCTAACACATATTTCTCTCATTTCTTTTGTCCATCAACTTCGGCCAACCATCAATACCTTTCATTGATCATCATGAGCTCTTTCATGACATCCTTGACAAAACAATACCAATGATAACCATAAATAAATAAAAAAGTGAGAAAAAAGAAAAATAAAATAGTAGTAAAGGATAAAATGAGACAATATACCAATCAAAACTTCAAGTCGTATGACCTCTTTTTATCATTGGTGGTGACCTATATTGTCTCCACTAGGAGGACAAATATGGGATGACATAACCTATGAGACAATCCATATGCCTCCCCTCCTTATTATTAATCCCAAAAATACATTGTAAGCAAAGCTATCCAGAAAAAACTACATCAATGGCAAAAAAAAGGTCAAAACCCTTCGGCTACCAATCTCCTATATGAAAAATGGTGACTTACACTGCCATTATTAGGAGGAAGATGAGGAAATAATGCAACGATGGTGACTTACACTGCCATTATTTAAAAAAAAAAAAAAAGACTGGAATCCCCATTCTAAAGGTTAAAATTTTGTACCTTGAATGGACAATTAGTATTTATGTTGTAGAAAAAAAATGGACCATTTTATCCCCAATCATTCCTTTAATGAAAAATATATCCTATAGAAAAGACAATCCTACCCCCAATTGCATGCTAAACAATTTTTTATGGCAAGGACAATATTGCTTTTACACTGTTCCAATCCATATTAATATGCCAATATTTTTTTAAAAAAAGACTAGAATCCCCCTCCTAAAGGTTAAAACTTTGTACACTAAAGGGAAAATTAGTATTTATATTGTAGCAAAAAAAAATAAACAGACCATTTTATCTCCAAACAATTTTTTCTGGCAAGGACAAAATTGTTTTTACATTGTTCCAATCCATATTAATTTGTATCTTGATTAACAGTGAAAGACTGAGTTGATTTAGTTTTTTTTTATAATTGTTTCTGACACTAATGTTGGTTGAGCAACTGGATTAGAAAACTCCTTCATCGGGAAGTTAAATAAGAGTTGCATCATTTGGTAGATAATTTCCTATAATAAAATAAATTAAGGCACAATACCTTTTAAATCACAAAACACCCGCAAATTAATTAAAACCTATGCTAAATGCATCAGCAAGACAAATTCACCATCAACCCAACTAGCTATATGTTAGTGAATATACTTTGTAGCTAATTAGTTGGTTATATATAACACTAATTTTATTCATGTAAAATATCTTTATCATTAATAAGGTTTTTTTTATTGTAATATTCAATTATATTTGATTAATGAATCTAAAGTAAATATAAAATCCGCGAAACAATAATGATTTGTATAGAAAAATATAAAGTTGTTCTTAAATATTCATGGTCGATGGTTTATTAAGACTGAATATTATTTAGAGCTATTGAGACCAGTGCATATTATATTCCTAACTTTATTAGGCAATTGTTTGTCAGATAAGATGTACACTGAACTGATCTACAAAAGAATTCCATATGCAGATATCAATTATGTCTACGGAAAGGTTTTTGTGATAGTTGTGTAAGTGATTCTTAAACTTGAGATCATAAAATTATCTTATGTAAGGAGTGTTATGCTTTGATCCTGACCACATGTTATCCTAATTTTAGGTAACAAACAAACAAATATTGGTTATAGCATAAACTATGTTGTGTCATGCACGACATCAGATGACGAGTCATACTTCCTCGATTAAAGAGATTTTGGATGTATTGAGATAAATCATAATTATGATTTGAAAGGGTTCAAGAGTGGCCACCTAGTATTAGGTAACTAAAAAACTTAATGTCCATGAACGTTTAGATAAAGAAACTGATTGTATATAACGAGAACGTATCACCCATAATATAACTTACCTAAGGTAAGTTGCATTGTTTATTTTTTTAATATAAACTTAGATATTGTTGTATTTTCTAAACATTGGGGTGTCGAAGACTTCATCAGTAAGGAGGGTCCTTATCATATTAGGTGAAAACCTAACAACTCTAAAGTTAAAATATAAAAATAAAAGAAAATGTTTTTTTATTTGGTATGGAAAATACGTCTTACATATAAGTTCATAGTTTTGTTTTAGGTATAAGTTTATCATCTCATATATTAAAATAAACAAAATAGATTTTTGGTGTTTTTTTGAAATGTAGGGCAAGTTTTCATGGCTTTAACAAACTAGTTATTAAATCTAATATGCATGCAAAATAAAAAGATTATTTTTTTGATTTTTTAATATGCTAAATTACACAAATATTAGTTATTTTTTGAGAAGCTTGGTTGTATGAAATTTAAAATAATTTTTTTTTAAAGAAATTTTTTTGTTTTATTGTGTAAAGAAACTAATTTATTTAATACAAAAAAAACACATCGTGTATAGGTTACAATGCAAGATATTAGATATAAGAGGGTAAAAAATTATAGAGAAATCAAAATTAATTACAAAATGAAATTCTAAAATTTTTAAAAATTTATTAAAATTAAACTAAACACATGTTTGACAAATAACACAAAAGAACTCGGCAAAGAAAAAATAATCACTCACATATCCTAATATCACACGATCAAACCAAGTCACAAAAATAAAATCACATTAAGCAACATTTCACTCAAGTTAAATCATATAAACTAGTACACAAACATGATGCATATGATTGAAGAGAATTCTAAAATTTAATGACCAAACCCTCAAATGGCCAAAAACACAAGAAGACAAATTGCATGAATTAAAATGCAGCTACTGAAATATTGGAACTCTCGACTGCGGCTAGCGCTCCTAAGGAGGAGTGGCTGAAACGCTGGTGAAGAGAAGTTCGCTGCTCACGTTGGCGGTGCAGAGAGGTTCCCTGCTGCTGAAGGAGAAGCTGCTGGAGGACGTCATTCGCTGCACTGCTGGATCTGGAGGTGAAGTTGCTGGTGCTGACAAAGTGACTCACGGGTAGAGGAGAGTATGTTGAAGGAGCTGTTTCGCTGACGGTGAAGATGCGGAGGAAACTGTTGGTCTGTCTTGGCCTTGTCAAAGAGAGCAATGGTGGATGGTTGGCCGATGAGCTCGCGGTTTATGATGTTGGCTATGAAGTTGTTGTTTCCACGAGATACTGTTGCTGGAGCTGAAGAGGTCATAGTGGCTAGACCAAGAAAAGTTGCTGGGGAATCAGTGCTGGACTGTTGCTACAATAAAAAAAAAAAAGAAAAAAAAAGAAATCATGGTTCAAATGGAGAGGTCCACGTTGATGCTGAGGAGTGCACGGTTGGAGATGCTTGAGAAGGAGGAAGCTGCTGGTAAAAAAAAAGAAGCTCTGCTATAGTTGAGAAATGGTGTGGCTGATAAAGAACAATCTCTGCTGCTATTGGAAGGAGGAGCTTCCATTGCTCACGGTTGAATCAGCTGTTGGTGCCAAAAGGATCAAGTTTGAGCTGCTACTGGAATGGTTGAAGATGAGATAAAGGGTCAAGTTTGAGCTGTTATTGAAATATCAAAATTAATATGTTTTCAAATAATATTATTAATTATAAAATTATTAATCAATATGAAAAGAGTTTTGAAATCTTATTTAAAAAATCAATTATTATAATATTAAGAACTAAAATAATTTAATAAATTAAGTGGATATACTATTTACTATAATATTTAAATCAGAACATTCTTGATGAAAAGATAAGAATTACATTAAAAAACTTGTTATTAAAAGGTTAAATCAGACCACTTATAATTTTTTTAATATTTGAGGATCATAACAGGTTGTTAGACATTGTGCTTGATTTTTAAAAATAAGTCAATTAATTGTTAAATTAATAATAATTTAAATTATTTAATGTTATTTTATTTAGGATTATGATTTATATTTAGACCAACTTATTAGAGAATCTAATGAGTCATACACATAAGAATCATTGGACATAAATTAAAATGGGATAGTTAATCAAGTGTAACTTGATTGTAAATAAATTTTAAAATTACATACTATAATATAATTAATACATGGGATTACTATTCTAGACCTAAATAAATCAAGAAGGGATTTGATTAAATAAATCTATAAAATTATCCTAAATAATGTGTGATATTATTTGAGTAAATTAATATTTTGTAATTTATATGGTTTTTAGGTTTTTCAATAAATAAAATGTTATGCCTTTTATTTATTATGAGAATATAAATAGAGTATAGTACAAAAGCACCTAATACAAAAACAAAATAGCCAACTCTTTAAAGAATAGCAATCACTCTCTAATAAAAAGATTTAGGGGATTTTTTACTAGTGGTTCAAGTATATTATCATTAGGGGTTGGATATTTAGACGACTTCTGATTTTCAATAACCTAACTTTAAGGCAAATATTCAAATTTCAAAGTCGTAAAGAACATATGATTTATAGGTAATATTTACATAAGTTCTAAATAACTCTAGAAACAATATGTATGTATTAATTACTTTAAATAACGAAATCCTTGGAACTCTTGAAAAATATTAAATTTATCGACTTCACAATATGTATGTATTTTAGGAAATTCAATGGTGGTATTAGAGTCTTCGTTAGACAATCAGGGTTATTGATTACATGTTTTAATTGTTATTAGTGTTAATTGTGAATTGAATTTATGTGCTATTTGCCCAAAAGTATTTTTCTCTTTCATGTTTTTCAAAAACAATTGATGCTATTTCGGTCAGATCTGGCCAAAATCTAAAAAATATTTTTAGTGTTTGTGCACCACCATTGACGACGTTAGCACTGCTAGCATGCTTAATTGGTGTCTAACACACCAAGCTAAGACGCCAATGGTGGCTTGCATTACTACCTTCTAGTGCGAGTTGCCTCACGTTGGAGGCAACGACCCATGCCACATAACACGAGGTTGTTGCCTCGCACTAGAGGTGGCGCAATGCGAAGGCAACCCCTTGTGTTATGCCAAAACTAGGGGCAACCTTTTCTAATGCTATTAAAGAGCCCAACATGTGAGCCCGCAACCTCGTGTAGCAAACCTAGTTGTAACAAAGGTTACCACTGATTAGGTACCGCTAGTGGTGTGTCCATTACCAACAGTTGCAAAGAGAAGAAAAAATAGGTAAAATTATGATTCTGTCCCTGAGCTTAGTTTAGGGTTTTGAGGAGTAGAATTACGATTCTAACCCTGCAACTTATGTCTATTTACATCTAGGTATAATTGGGGCAGAATTATGATTATGTCTCTCCATGTATAAAATATTGATTTTATATTTTAGAATTAAAATGCTAAATTAAATTAGTTATAAATTAATTTTTTCTAATTTGATTAGTATGGAATTAACATGTTTAATTCAAAAAAAATTAGTTTTGTAATATGCTAATAGGATTAAGGTTTAATTAAAATATTAAATTAAATAATATTTAGAAAAATAGTTTTTCTAAATTAAAGAGAGTTTTTAAGCCAAAATATATTTATTTAATTCATCCTAAAATAGTTTAGGATATTAAAAAGAAATTTAATATGATTAATTTTCTTATTAAATTTTGAAAAATGATTTTTCAATAAAAAATGATGTATATAGTTAAAAAAAATTGCACGTAAAGCCAATAATTATAATTGAAGCATGCAATATATTTATTAATTATATTAATATGTTCTGATCCATGATGAATGATTATGGACATTATAGTTGAATGATTGCAATATTAATTATGACTTGTGTGTCCTGTCTTTTATTTATTTATTTTTTGGGTTGTAAAATTATTTTCTCATCTAATTGCCCTTGAATATAACTCGAGGTTTTTTAATTAATTATATAAATGATGTGTAATTTAGAAATATATAAATTTAGATTGGAAAATGATTTTGTATCCAAGATAAAGAAAGAAAGTTAATGAAGGATACAACTATGATGCTCTCAAAGGAATTATGAAAATTTACAGTAGCTACTTAGATTTTAACCACCAATTCCCTTTAATAGCTTGAGAGAATTAGTTTAGATAAGTTAATAATCATCCAATTATAATAGCATACTAGGGGTGTATGTCAATAAATAATTGTTATATAAGTTACATTAATAATTAATGACATGGAGTGAGACTTAATTAAAATAATAAATCTCTTATTAATATATTAAGTATATGCTTAAAATATGATTTGTTGACTTTTGATTTTATATGTATAAAATCAAAGTTATATTCATGAATAACTGGTTGAGCTACCTAAGGTTATTGTTAATTGAATATGTTTAATATGATAAAATTAGATCCTACCTAACTAATTTATATGATTTGGATGGGTTAGTTATGTTCATATAAGATTAGAGGTATTAGTTAGACAAAACATATATAATATCTTTAGACAAAAAGTTATCACATAGTTGATCTAAGAGTCACAAAAAGATATGATTGATAAACTATATTATTATCTAATTTAATTTATTTTGATCTATTAAATTACTTAAGGTCATATAAACTAAATAAGATTCTAACCTATTAGGAGATCTAAGGGAGATTTCCTAAATTAATAGTGAAGACTATTAATCTGTAAGAAATAGTAAGACACAAAGTTAAGATTAAAGACCTATATGAATATAGTTATAAATATGTATGCATGAAATTAATACTTGCTATCTTTACATGAATAGGTTGATAGATTACCATGAGTAAAAATAAATATATCTATATGTAGCATACTTGATGCTAATAAATTGACTGAATCAAACTTTTTGGATTGATACCAAAATATGAGAATTGTTCTCAAATAATAAGGAAGGTTATATGTTCTTAAAAATTTGATTCATCTTGTCCTTGATTAGAATGTTAATAACAAAGTTAGGACTGAATATCAGCATCATATTGATGCTAATCCTACCTTGATTGTTCTTTGCAGACCGGCCATGTCCTTTCCAAGTCTTATTGCCGAACTGGTTCTCCCATCTGATATTGTAATTACTTGTAAAGCCAAAAAATGGTAAATTATTTGACCCATTGATGGACAACTTTATCCTTCGCCGGGTGTTTTAAGAGCTGAGCTAATTCGCTTCTAGTTTTGTAGCTAGAGTTGGTATTTCATCCCTCGTCGAGACATAAAAAGTCAGGTCTACATGTCACTTGAACATCAAACAAAACATAAGAATATAAATTTTCATATAATAATTATGCATCTCAAAAAGTTGTTTAATATAACTAAATGCATTGAGAGGTATGAGACCTCTAAGGCACTAATAGAGGGATATGGTATTAGATATATAAGCGATTGACTTTAGCGCAAATGAGAAATTGTTAGTGAACCTTATAGTCAATTGGTTGATTACATGTAGCACTAATTTTAATAATGTAAAACATATTTTTTATTAATAAAGACTTTCTTTATCTTTAATATTAAAGTATATTTGATTAATGAATCTATAGTAAGGATAAAGTCCATGGAATAATAATGCTTTTGCATAGAAATTAATAAAGTTTATATAATTATGAGATTTATAATGCATCAAAACATTATTTCTAAATGTTCCTAGTCAATGTTCTATTAAGACTAGACATTAATGTTACTTCCTTTGTTAAAGAAAATAGTTGTTCTTATAAATCGAGATATATGGAATACCTAGAACTAATATACAAGTGTTTGTTAGATGACATGTACATTGAACTGATCCATAAGAGAATTTCATATAAAAAGATCATTTATATCTATGGAAAAACTCATGTGATAGTTGTGTAAGTGATTTTTAGACTTGAGATCACTTAGTTATTTTATTATAAAGTGTTATGCTTTGATCTTGACCACATATTGTCTTAATCAAATGTAACAAACAAGCAAATATTGAATATAACATAAACTATATAAAGATATTTGAGTAATCAATAGAGGATTCATCACCCCTGGTGAATTAGAAAAAATATTCTATTTGTTCTCAAAATAGTATTGATTGTGAAATCTTTGGTCAAGGTAGAATAAGTTTTGAAAAAAATTTCAAAATCTTATTCAAATAATCAATTACTATAATATTGAAAACTGAAATGATTTAACAAAGCAAACATATTCTATTTTTATAATGTTTATATAGAAACATTCTTGATGAAGGGATAATAATTACACTAAGAAACTAATAATTGAAATGTTAAGTTAGACTACTTATGACTTTTTTAATATTTGAAGGATTATGATAAGTTGCTAAATATTATACCTAATCTTCAAATATAATTTAATTAAATAATATAATTATGTTTTTATAGTTGAATGGTTATAATATTAAATAATGATATTTATAACTCTTTTAATTCTTAAAACTCCTGAAAACATTTAAATTTATTATTTCTTTATGAAAGAGTAACTAATTAGAGTTACCAAGCTAGTTCATTAACTACTTCCATTAGATAGCTGCAAGTATAGCAAGCATAAGCTATTATTAAACTTCCAAGTACGTATTGATTGAGGTGTCAAGCACTTATTGGTTGACATGCAAAAGTAGCAAGAATGTACGATTTTTTTTTTTTTTTTTTTTTGTGGCATAGAATGTAGTATTGGCAATGTAACTGTGAGATTTTCGTAGATAATGGGATGCATTCTGAAATTGATAGATCACAGCAACACAAAACACCAAGGATGCCATCGGAAAATCCTCTACCCTCTTGGCTCTCAAAACCCGTACTATATGAACGAGCCTAACATCAAAAAGAAGAAGATAATGCAGGGTGAAATTAGAGTCCTGAATATCAACCAGAGCTAAGTCACTGGGGCTGAACAATGTCGCAAAAGCAGCCAAGTCCTGAATCATTAGTCTTATCATTCCGGGCACAAAAAAGATTACAAATACAGCATAACACTTTGTTTAATCATTGACTACATGTATCTACACCATAAAAAATGAAGCAGATGCCACAGTTCATTATTAGAACAGTATAGCAAGTTAAACCATTCAAAATTGATTCTAGAACACATGATATCATGGTAACAAACTGAAACAGTAAATAAAACTACTCCACACATATTGCTTCAAGCAACTTCTGACAATCATCACTCACTTCCACATTCTCCATCTTCAATCTGCGACGCATCATTTGGCTTTTTCTTCCAGCAGCTGCATACATTCTAATCAATGACTCAAATACCTCCACCGCTACATCATCTACAGCCTTCTTCAAAATCTCAATAAGATCTTCTGCACCATCTACATCCTTCTGCTGCTCAAAATGTGCCATCAAAGACCCTACAATCACAGGTGATGGCACCCACTTTTGACCATTCCCTCTACCAGCAGATACTGCGTTGGCTAAACAATCAACAGCCAATTTGACATCCCCGTTTTTCAAATAATAATCACAAAATATTTCCCAGGTTTTAGAATTAGGTTTGGCTCCTCTCCTGCGGGCCCTTTCCTTGAGTTCCTCTGCCTTGTCTACCAAACCTTCCTTCGCATATGCACTGATGATAACATTTGCAACCCTGATATCATATGTTGAGCACCCAGATTCCCATTCCCTGAAGCACTTCTCTGCACCAGGTACATCTTTCAAGTTAACCAGCACCTGGATCATATTTAGATAGCTTATATTTGCAGTTTTAGGAAAAGCCAGCCTCAAAGAACGCCATATTCGATAAACTTCAAGCAACTTTCCTGTTCGGCCATACAAAGTAATCAGGAATTGGAAAGCAAAAAGATCTTTGTTTGCATTTATCTTCTCCAATTCCTTAAGTGCCTTTTCTGCCTTATCAAAATAGCCAGCATCAACATAAATCGAGGCTAAGTTGCTATATGTTGTCCAATTCGCAGCAACTTGGCCATCCCTCCTCATCTCTTCTATCACTCTTTCAACACCAGAAATATCATTTACAGCTGCCAGAGCCCTCATCCAGATATTGTATGTGTAAGAATCTGGCATGACATTGTCAGCCTTCATTTCCTGTATAATTGCTGGGATCCTTTCAGGCTGACCCACTTTTGTGTAGAGAGTCATAAGGCTGTTGTAAGACATGGAGCTCAAACCAAGATTGAGTTCCTTCATCTTTTCAATGAGAGCTTCTGCTTCTTCAGTCATCAATTCTTTACAGTAACAATTGAGAAGAGCTCCATATGTTTGAAGGTTCTTGGATGTTTCAGGAAGATCAATGAAGTAATTTTCTGCAGCAGGTATGCCTCGAGTTTTGGCAACTAGATCAAGATGGATAGCTTGATCACTGACGGTTCTATTCATGCCCCTACTAGACATAGTTTCTGATAGCTGTAAACAATGAAAGAAGTAAAAATAATGATATACAATATGCAGGGTATGCTTAAGAATTTTAAAGTAGCACATTTATGATTATGACCTAATATCCATTAAGAGCAAAACATTAAGGTACAACATTGTTTAATTGGGGGATACAGACAATACCACTAGTTTGAGACAAATGGTCATAGAATAACTGCAAGGCACAAAAAAAAATGGACGCAGATGTTCATAAAATTCAGCATGTTTCACCTTCTAGATTCACACAAACATATCCCATAATATCACAAACGAATAGTTAAGTGTACAGGTAAAAAAGATTGGGGGTTTGAGGAAGGATACCTTGACAGCTGGGTAATAAAGGTTGCGACTGCGAAGCTTCTTGATAGTGTCACCAACTTCCCATTTGAAGACACGCTTGGAGCTCTTGAGGAACTGATTTAACTGTTGTCTCACACTAACCTCTGAGCTGCCTTCTTTGAACAGCCTCACATACAGTGCTTCTTCTAGGTACTTCTTTGATCTTTTTGTCATGTTTTTTGTCCGCCCATATAACTGTGGCATCACCATTCTTTTTGATCTTTGACTACCGAATGGAAACAACGGATATCAAATAAAAATATCATCATTGTTACTCAAATGCCAAACATACAGAAGTTGTTCACATTCAGTTTCCATAACACAATGTGTCGAAGTCCCAAACAATTGTTGAGATTTGGCAATAAAAGAAGAGTAATTTCATTTCAACAGCCAGCTAGGAAATTAATTCTTAAAAAATCTACAGTAAATGCATAATTAGCTGAATTCCAAAGAATGATATTCAGCAAAGCATAGGTGAAAAGAAATAACAAAAAATGTCAAAATTGAATGATTACTCAAAAACTGTCCGAGCTGATGTTTAATACTTCCTTCTAGTTCTAACCACTCTGAAACTTGACAAATATTTATCTCACTTAGCTCTATGATTCAATCAAATATAGAACGATTCATATAAGCAGACTCAACGACGAAGAATATGTTACATATTTACCGTTACCACTCACCTTGTAAGTATGCCCAAGTTCAAGCCGAAGCAAGGTCGATCCAAGCAGAGCTTGATAAATAGAACAGTGGGCTGCCACTGCCAGGCTCTTGCAGCAAGAGAACGACGGCCGATGGCTAAGCAGGTTTGGGTTGGTGGAGTTCCGGCGTGACGCTTTAATACACCGAGAATTAGTTACAGTGGGTGTAGGTCTGTTTAGGGTTTAAGGAAATGAAGGTAAGTGAATTTTTTTTCCTTACTTTTCATTAACTAGGTTTTAGTCATTTTATTTATGAAAACCTCAATTTAGTCCCAAACCTATATATAACCTTTATCAATTAGGCCCCGAATATTTATATACTTCTCAGTTTCATCCTTTAATTTCTTCTAATAGTTTAAGTCTAATATACATATTTTATCCGCTAAAACAATGTCGATTTTAAACAACTTTGATGGAAAAAATAATAAAATTAACATTATTTTTGTTTAATGTGCATATTATGTATTAAAATGATATCATTTTAAATAAAATTTAGATCAAAGGTATTTGATTGAGAGTATTTTAAAACATTCAAGGCCCAATGTATAAAATTTATATAGGTTTAAGACTCAATTGAAAATAAATATTTAGATTAAAGACTAAATTATGTTTTTTTCTTTTTTAACACTTTTAGAATTCTCAAAGCTATCATATCTGTACAGTGTAGCGACGTTGTCAACTGTCTCATTTTAAACTTTTAAGTTTTAACTAGGTGGAGCTAAAATATAATAAAAATTTAAAAGCGTTGAATCTAGTTGCAATAACGAACTTAGAACCATTAAGCCTAATTATAATGTCAAATCCAATAATTATATTTATAATATTAATCATAATATTTATTTTATTTATCAAAATTTTTATATTTTAAAAAAAAAATATGATTTTTCTTTGATAATAATAATAGTTTTTTAAAATTTAATAACAACAATAACAATAACAATAATAATAATAATAATAATTAATTTTACATTTCAAATCAAATTTATGGTTGTTTTTTAATATTGATAATAAGTTTTTTTAAATTTATTAATTATTTTATTAATAATATTAATTATAATAAAAATAATAATATTTATAATACAAATAATAATTTTTTTGATATTAAAATTTTTAATTATAATAAAAATAATAATATTAATAACACTAATATTAGTATTTAGAAATCCAAGAACATCGAGTCATGAGGCAGGACTCTAGAGACTTGGGTCAAGACCCACGACCCAATTAAAATGGATCATGACGCAGGACTTAAGGCCAATTGGTTATCTGTTTGGAGCACCCAAGAGAATTATAATAAAAAAAAAATATTTATAACACAAATAATTATATTTAGAAACTCAAGATTATTTATAACATAAATAATTATATTTTTTATTTGAATATTTAGAATTATAATAAAAATAAGAATATTTATAACATTTATTATAATATTTTTGATATTAACACTCAGAATTATCATAAAAATAATAATATTTATAACATAAATAATAATATTTTTATATTCACTTTGAATTATAAGAAAAATAATTATATTTATAACACAAATAATTATATTTTTTTATATGAATATTTTTAATTATATTTATTAATGATAATGATAATAATATTTGTTTTCAAATTTATTAATTATTTTATTAACAATATTAATTATAATAAAAATAATAATATGTATAATACAAATAATAATATTTATAAGACAAATGATAACATTTTTAATATTCATATTATTAATTTTAATAATAATAATAATAATACAAATAATACTATTTTTAAAATGAATAATTTTAATTATAATAAACATAATAATATTGATAGCATAAATAATTATATTTAGAAACCTAAGAGTCAAAAGTATTGGTTTCTAAGGTAGGACTCAAGTCAATTGAATTTAAATCTAGGACCCAAAAGACTTGGCTTCAGATCCAAGACCCAAGCAAAATGGATTATAATGCAAGATCCAAAAGCTTTGGGTCCTAACACAGGACCCAAGGCAAATTGGTTTTATGTCTGAAGCACTAAAGAGAATTATAATAATAATAATAATAATAATACCACAAACAACAATATTTTTTATATTAATACTTTGAATTATAATAAAAATAATTATATTTATATTTATAACACCAATCATAATATTTTTGATATTAATATTTCAAATTATAATAAAAATAATAATATTTAGAACACAAATAATAATATTTTTTTTATAAATAATTTGAATTATATTTTTTTATTCTTAAAACACATGATGGTTTTTCTTCAATAGTAATAATAGTATTTTTTTATATATATATAAAAAACACATTTCTTAATGATAATAATAATAACAATATTTTTTAAAAAATTTATTAATTATTTTATTAATAATATTAATTATAATAAAATAATGATATGCATAATACAAATAATAATATTTTGAATTATAATATTATTAATTATAATAAAAAATAATAATATTTATGAGACAAATGATAATATTTTTAGTATTAATATATTAATTATAATAAAAATAATATTATTTATAACACAAATAATAATATTTTTTATATTAATACTGTTAATTATAATTATAATAATAATATTTATAACATAAATCATACTATTTTTAATATTAAGACTTTTAATTATAATAAAAATAATATTAATACTTTTAATTATAGAAAAAAACTAATATTATTTATCACACAAATAATAATATTTTTGATATTAATACTTTTGTATTATATAGTACACAAAAAAAATTTATAACACAAATAATACTATTTTTAATATTAATAATTTTAATTATAATAAATATAATATTATTTATAACATAAATAATATTATTTTGATATTAATACTTTTAATTATAATAAAAAATATTTATAGGACAAATAATAATATTTTTAACATTAATAATAATAATAAAATTTAAAATATTTATAATACAAATAATAATATCTTTAGGTATAGGTGCCCAGCTAGACCCAAGATTGGTGGGTCTCGTTGTGTAGCCAAACCCAGCTACTTTTTTATGTGTTTTGGGTCTTGACCAACTAAACCCAACACCATTGGATCCTATTGGGCAGTATGACCCAATGCTATTGGCTCATTTTAAAAATATTTTGGGCCATACCTAAAATTGTTGGGTCTAGCAGTCAAGCCAGATTCAATAGGTTTTAGCAAAGGAGGCAATACCCTCATCTGCAATTCTTGAGAAAAAACACAGTTGAGGAACACCGCTCAAGGCTCTATAGTATTTATAACACAAATAATATCATTTTTAATATTAATACTATAAATTATAGTAAAAAAAATAATACTTATACCATGAATAATACTATTTTTATATTAATACTTTTAATTATAGTAAAAAAAACTTATATTAAACAATATTTTTTTATGTTAATACTTTTAATTATAATAAAAATAATATTTATAATAGAAATAATAATATTTTTTATATTAATAATAATAAAATGGGGTTGTATCGCTAGATCCAAGTGAATTGGGTCCTAAGCCAAACCAAGAGAATCGGGTCTTGAAGGGGAATCCAATTTGCTTGGGTCTTGGGTCCCGCGCCAGGACCCAATTTTGATAGGTCCGGTGTCAGGACCCACTGCTCTTGGTCCTGTATTTGGACCCATTGCTCTTGGTCCTATGTTTGAACCTAATCCTCTTAGGTCCTGCTTTTGGATCCTAGTCTCTTGAGTCCTGTTTTAGAATCCAAAGCTCTTGAATCTTGCAGTAGGACCCAATTCTCTTAGGTCCTGCATCAGCACCCAAGTCTAATGAGTCATGTGTCAGGATCCATGTCTAATTTGTGGTACTTCTGGATCCAGGGTTGATGCTTCTATGGCGGGATCCATTCAAATTGATTAATTATTATAGAAACAACATTAACTATAATAAAAATAATAACTTTATAATACAAATAATAATATTAAACTTGTTTAGCTCGTTTTTATAGTTCTTGTAGTAATAATATTTTTTTTAATTTAATAATAATATTTAACTTGTTTGCTTAAGTTCTTATATTTTTTAATTTTTTTAAAAAATATTTATGTTTTTTATTTGATAGTAATAATAGTGTTTTTTTGTTAATCTACTAATGATAATGATAATAATAATTATCATTATTTTTAATTTTAATTTTACTCTTCAAATGAAATCATCAATAATATTTCTTTAAAATTTTTTATTATTGATTGAATTAGTCTTTCTTGTAGGTATTCTTAATTCTCTCATTTCTTGAACCTAGATACAAAAAAAAAAAAAAAGATCCTTCCTCTAATTCTTTTGAGTTGCGAAACACATTTAAATTCAATAAAAGTCCTTAAAATTTAAAATACAAAAAAAAAAATTAGAAGGAGGGGTCAAACTTTTTTATAATTTGTATATAATTTATAACTGAAAGTAAATGTAAAATTAAGTGTAATTTGATAAAATAATTATATTATTAGAAAATCATTCTAAGCCAAGTCTTGTGAGAGAAAAAATGAACAAAGGGTAGGCAGTAAATGAAGAAGATTGATTTATTGCAATTACTATAAAATTCAAACGCGAGCATAATAATTCAATTTGTATAGGATGCTCTTTATATATAGAGTAGTAATTAACTATTGTCTTTTCGTAACTTATTTCTTTCTATGAATACAGTATTTCTTATTTATATAGATTGATTCGTTTCTGATCTGCCATAGCTATAGTTTCCTTCTATGAGAGGTCAGCCATAGTTGTAGTTTTCTTCTATGAGAAGGAGCCCTTGGTTTTGAGGTATCTGTTGATTCCTTATTGATTTATCTTTGATCTGCCACAACTATGATTTCCATGTATGGTTGATTACCATTCTGAATAGTAGCCGTTGGAGGTGTTAATTAAGATCGGTTACTCACGAGGGTGAAGATCTTGTGTTGTTGTTGCTACTGTCTGCTGCTGCTGCTGCAAAGGTGTTGTGCTATTGTTGTAGAGGTGTTGTGTTGCTGCTAATACCCTCCCTCAAATGTTGTTGAGGTTGGAGGCAAAGTTTACGTTGAAAATGAAGGAGAGTAGCTTTGGACACCGGCTTAGTAAACAGGTCAGCAATCTGATGTATAGTGGGAATATGATGTGTAATAAGTTTCCCAAGAGCTACGCGTTCATGTACAAAATGATAATCAATTTCAATATGATTACTGTGAGCATGGAAAACAAGATTGACCGTCATATGGAGTGCACTGAGATTATCACAATAGAGCATAGGTGAAGATATCAATGGAACGTGTAAATCATAAAGGATGAAGATCAACCAGGTAAGTTCTGCAGCCGTGTTGGCCATAGCACGATATTCAGCTTCAGTGTTAGAGCATGAAATGGTATATTGTTTCTTGGCACACCAGAAGATGAGATTACATCCAAGGAAGACACAGTTGCTAGTGGTAGAACGTCGTGTAGTAAGACAGCTAGCCAAATCAGCATCTGAAAAAGCAGAGAAATTAAGATTAGTATTAGAAGTGAAGTGCATATGACACGACCAAAAGATTGATGTCTTCTCCCAAGTGTAAAAGTGTTGAAAATAAATAACCCGGCAAGACCGAGGTCGAGCCACAGGGAGGTTAATTTTATAAATTATAAATAACAATAATACAACAACAACAACAACAATAATAACAATAATTGTAATAGTAATAATAATAATATTAGTAGTAGTAGTAGTAGCAGTAGTAATAGTAATATTACTAGTAATAGTAATAATAAAAAAAGAAGATGAAGAAGAAGAAGAAGAAGTTGATGAGAATTTTGAGATGGAAGATCAATGTGAGAATTAAACAATGATAAAAACAAGTGTCAAGGTTAGAGGATCCACTAATGGTATTACAAACAAGTATAATATAAACTCTTATTACTCAACTAGAAACCATACACAAAGAAAGTTTCAATCAGATTATAAGTTGTTAACATGATTACATTAGTTATCTTATTTGAATAATGCTAATACTTATAAATATTGTTAAGTATTCATGATTATAACTTATGTTAACAACAAATCAAGTTCCTTTTATAGTATAGGTGTAGGTTATACCATACGGTTGAGCTATGAAAGTGCCAAGCATTTGTTGTACCAAGTGTTATACAACAAAATCTAGATTTAACCATTTAACAAGCAAAGTATTAAGAGTGAACAAGATAACAAATACAAAACATGTTAATATCAAATATTAAAGTCTATGTTGAGTTTACACTATACTTATTCTTACACCATTGGTGTAACTTTTTCACCTTGACATAATAAACTTAGCTAAACATAATGAAAGAGAGAAACATAAATAAATAAATAAAATAAAAACATAAATAAGATACAAGTTAACTAAGTAAAGGAAAGGAAATGAAAAGCATAAACAAGATAATAATAAAAGCAAAACTTAAGAATTACAAAAAATATAAAGAGAGAAATGAAGAGCATGATCTTGATTTGAACAACCAAGCTCCTAAATGCATGACAAATACCTCCTTTTATAGGCCAAAATTTGAAACTATTAATTTGATAAATAATTATTGAGTGGGTGGCCAACTCTTGACTTGATGAAAATTCTTATTTTCTTGTCTAAATAAAACGTCATTGCTAACATCAGAACGAGAACTAACTATACATATGAAAGTTATAGGAAATTGTCTTATCTTTCCAAGAAAGAAAAATTAGGTCATTTTAACTTCTATAACTCAAGATATGGGTTGAACACTGAACAATGTTTGAGCTGCAGGACAGATTCAGACTTCTCTGTTGTTGCTATAATTTGAACTTGAAAATGATTTTTTTTGAAATCTTAGACTCCACATGATAGTTGTAGGCCTATGTCTTAGCTTTCTATCCATATAAGGCAGACCTAAATCCAAGATCTACAACTTCAGATATGACCCAATTACTGAACAGTGTTCCAATTTGAACTGCATCAACATCTCTTTTCTAAGTTTGGCCCTCTCTTTGTCCTTTCAATTTCAATACTTAAACTCATTAATCAATTCTTTCATTTATGTGATAGGCCTGTATTTGAGATGAACATTTACTATAAATTAAAGGTATTTTATAGTATTAGATATGTTATTATAAAACATGTTTTAGTTAAGAAGTTATTGATACTTCAAGTGCAAAATGATGATATAAAACCTTGATAAAAATGCACTTTTAAGTACTAATTAGCATACCATTATTAATAGTGCCTTTGACATATCGTAAGATACGACGGACCATTTTTAAATGAACAGTTATATGAGCATGCATGAATTGAGAGACATAATTAACACTAAATGAGAGGTCTAGTCGAGTGAGGGTGAGATACTGTAGAGAGCCAACAAGCCCTTGGAAGAAACTAACATCATCTAAAATAGGAGCATTTGAGGAATCTTTAGTTTGTGCTTCAAGTGGTGTATTCATGGGTTTATAATCAACCATATCAACACGTTCTAGAATTGTAAAGGCATAATGTTATTGTGATAAGTGAAGACCATTTTTCATGGGTGAAATTTTTATGCCAAGAAAATGATGAGCAGGTCCCAAGTCTTTCATGGCAAATTCTTAATTAAGTAGAGTAATGAAGTCTGCAACAAGTGTATTTATAGTTCCTGTAAGAAGTATATCATCAACATAAAGTAGAAGAATAAGAGAGCCATGATCAGAATGAAAAATAAACAGAGAAGGGTATGCTTAGTTGCAAAAGAAACCGTATTTGAGGAGGATGGAACTAAAACGATCAAACCAAGCACGAGGTGCTTGTTTAAGTCCATAGAGTGCACGTTGGAGCTCATAGACATGTTGTGGACTATAAGGATCTGTCATTCCTGGTGGCTGTTCTGTGTAGATGTTTTCAGAAATTAAACCATACAAAAACACATTTTTTACATCAAGCTGTCGTGGGGGCCAATAATGAACAAGAGCTATAGTGATAATTAGCTGAATGGTGCCGAGCTTTACAACTAGAGAGAATGTTTTAGTGTAGTCTAAGCCATCAATCTGGTGGTATCCTTTGGCAACAACACGGGCTTTGAGACGATCCAAGCTACCATCAAATCTGAGTTTGGTTTTAAACACCCATTTGGAACCTATGATATGCATATAAGTAGTGCAAGGTCCAATTTCCATGTCTTATTTTGGTGTAAGGATGTAAGTTCATCTTCTATTGCTGCTTTTCACCCTGGGTGAGCTAGTGCATATCACATAGTTCACAATTCACGCGGTATCCCAGCAGAGATGATAGATGTTAATGCATACTTGAGATTTGGCTTTATGATGCCATGGTGAGAAGGATTGGTTATGGTGCGAAGAGCTGAAGTAAAGGGATTAGGAATAAACTCGTCTGCTAAAAAGTGAGAGGCATCACTACAGGGGGTTTGTGCAGCTTTGTGTTGCGCACGTTGTGAATGAGTAACTAAAAGGTGAGAAGTTGAATTTGGTTGTTCCTGCAACTGCTGAATAGTTAAGGTCTTAGAGGATGGTTGCTGGTGATTTGAGGGAGTAGGAATAAAATGTCCTGTTGCAATGTGGAAAGTATTGGGGCAGAGATTGTGTGCAATCTCCTAATGAATGTGAGTTGTCTCTTGCTGAATGTCATTCTCCTGACTATGTTGTTGTGAGCAAGAGGGTTATATATGTTGATTAGTGGGAGGATCAAAATTAGAGGTATCATGAAGAGGCTGTGCAGCCTCAGAATTAGAGGTATCAGGGCAAGAAGTGTGCATTGTCTCCTGCTGGAATGTCTCCGGCTGAGTAATTGAAGTGTCACAGTTCTATTACTGAAGCTGCGGGTGTTCTGTAACTGTCATCATGGATTCACAAAGCAACATCAGCCGAAGAAAAACACGCTGGTGTATCTGAGGACATGGTAGGAAGCATGGGTGTGGGCAATGAGCTTAAACATGGTACTGCTGCTAGTGTTTCAGAAATATCTGCAGGAGAACTTGAAGCAGGAATAGTCAGCCAAGAGTCAAATATGCTAACGACATGATTAGAGCAATCAATATTTGTGGTGTTATTAGTTTATTTATATGGAAAGATAGATTCACTAAAAACAACATGTCGTGAGACAAAAAAAAAATTTGCTTATTGGATGTAAGCATTTATATCCCTTATGTTGATCACTATATCCTACAAAAATAGATGGAACACTTTTTGGATCACTAAATATTGATACTAAGTATAAGATAACTAAGCAGAAAAGAAAAAGGTTAAATGAGGAAAACAAAATATTATAGGGGATATTCTTCTATTTGTCTTTTTATTCTTCAACACAAGCAAAAGGGGGGGTGGAAAATTCTTTTGCTTGTATCAAAATAATAATGATTCTTAATACCATTCATCAAAGATTCCTATTCTTCAAAGAAAGGAAAATTTTTTGAGCAAATAGAACTTCATATCGGATCGATAGAAAACAAAAAAAAAATTCATCTTGTGTCCCAAGTGGAAGGGAAACATATGGAGCCAAAAATATGAAGAGATGAATAAATAAGATGTTTACCATGTAATCGAAAGTAAGGAGTGTCAGAGTTAAGAGCAGAAGATGGTAGTTTATTAATGAGATAAACAACAGTTGTAAAAGCTTCAACCCATAAAAATAAAGGAGTACCACTATGGAATACACATTGTCATACCTAGTTCTCTTATAATTATGTGTCGCCTTTCAACCATACATGTTTGTTCAAGAGTGTAAGGACAAGATACTTGATGAACAATTCCTGTGGAGCGGAAATGACTTGATAATTTTGAGTTAATAAACTCTTCTCCTCCATTTGAGTGAAAGACTTTGATATGTTTATTGAATTGCCTACTAACATACTTTTCGAGTGATATAATCACTATTAAAAAATCAGATTTGTTATAAAGAGGAATTATCCATGTATATTTAGAGAAATCATCTACTACGCAAACATAATATTTGAATTTTCTAATAGATAAAACAAGGGAGATCCCCATAAATCATAGTGTATTTTTTAAAAAAACATTAGTACCTGAATGTTCAGAATGCAAAAAAAAAGGTAATTTGCTAAGTTTTTCTAATTGACAACTATCACAAAGTTACTCAGTCTTTATAGCTCTTGTGATGTCAATCAATCCTTTATTTTTTAATAGCTGCACAGCAGAAGCTTGAGGATGTCCTACGCGTTGATGCCAAAGTTCTGCTAATCCAGTTTTAAAACGATAAGAGAAATATAATTCTAGCGAGTTATGCAAGACATAAATATCACCTTTATGTCTACCTGTGATCAGTGGTTGTCCTGATTTCCGTTCCTTAACACAAAAATCGATGTTAGGAAATTCACAGTTCATAGGAAATTATTTTGTAATTTGACTTACTGAAAGTAAATTTTTAGTTAATTCAAGAACAAACAGAACATCATTTATAGGTAATTTAGTATTGTTTTGTTTAATAAATGAATCTCCAATACCAACAATCGGTAGAGACGATCCATTTCTAATAACAACATAATCGGTTCCAAAATACTTACAAACATCAGGTAACATACCTAGCTTACTTGTCATGTGATTTAATGCACCAGTGTCTGATGTCCATTCTGTGTTAACAACAGTATTGTCTAGTGTAAGGGTTGCTAGTGCTTGTGGGATTTCACTATTCTGAGTAGTTTTTTTTGTTTAGGTATCCACAGCATATTTTAGCAATGTGACCCGTTGTGCCACAATATTGGCATTTGTCTTCACGATACAAATCTCATTCTGTTTGAGTCATGCGGCGTTCTCCTAGTGGTGGAGGACGACGTTGTTGAGTAGGATTAAAATACTTGTTGTTTTGATCTCTGGATTGCTGGGCTTGAAATCCTCTTCCATTGGATGTGAACTAATATGAGTTGCGTGTTGAGGAAGGCTGATGTGTTGTCTGCTGATGATGTTTTTGTTGTTGTCCATAAAATGGAAATTGTTGTGTTTTTTGCCGATAATGTTGTTGTTAGGGTAACTACACCATCTATATTTGAATTATGCCTTCCTAAAAATTTTACTATCACAACATATATATTCGCACATTGCATTGACATATATGTATATCTTATGTATGATTTTATGGCTTCTCTCTTTTTCTTTCTTATGGGTCATATTAATTACGACTCATGAGCCTAATTCTCAAACTCCAATTTGATTATATACATTAAAGCAAGTTAGTTATTTAGGGCATCTATTCTTGAAAATTATTTATTTTCATGAACTTCTTAAGAATGTCTTGATTTTAATATCGTGAAAATTTTAATATGCTTGAAAAAAATGTTTACGTGTAAGTTGATAGACTACCAAAATATTTACTTTGCTTATCGAAGAAAAAGACAAACATTTAGCATATCTAATCAACTAGAATTTAAATTAAAATTCATGATAGTGAGAACCAGTAATCTAACCCTCGTGGGTTGCATCAATTTTTTTTTAATTTAATAAAATATTGAGGTCTCAGGAAATTATTTGGTATTATTGTTAAACCTAACTTAAATTATAAATTTTGAATTCTCCTGAACTAACTTCTTATCTAGCTCTAATTTAAAATTAATTTTATGAGAGTTATCCTGATATAATTCAGTTGACTTGATGGATCCACAAACGACCTGGATAATCAATAAAAAATATGGTTTGGCTCTAAAAAAATTCATACACTATCTTTTTTTTTTATTTTTTTATTGGGACAACAATATATTATATTGATCTATACTCCGTGACTTAACCCACAAACTCGCGACCTGGATAATGGAATCTACTAAGTTTAATAACTTTATTTTTTAAAACTATCTTTTATTTAATGATATTATAACAATAATAAACGCTCGCATAATTGAGTACCAACTAAATATTATAACGTTTGTTTGATAATATAATAACATTATAGAAAATAAATCAAAATAATTTATGAAGATCAATTCAAATCAATCAAATATTGAATAATAAAAATTGATAAATATAAAAAGTAAACAAAGATTCATTCGAAAGAAAAAAAAAATGGAAGATGGAATTAAAAGAAAAGGAAATTATTTGCTTTGTTATTAAATTGAACCCCAAATATGTCTACCTTGAAACCTTCCAATCTGACTTTTTGCTTAACCAGGATTTAAAATTAACCCACATGGAATCTAACTCTACATGACTTAGTTAACTTGGCTGGTCTAAAAACAATTCGAATGGCTGATAAAAGCATTGTTTGGCTACAAAAAGATTTTAAGATGATATTTTTTTATATATTAAAATGATGGTATAGTGGATCTGAATGGGCTTTGTGGCTTAACCTACAAAATCCTTAACTTGGATCATTGACTCCACTAGGTTTCAAAAAGTTGTTTTTAACTATTATTATTTAATGATATGATAACAAAATAGATGCTTATAAAAATTAAGTACTAACTAAATATCGAGATATTTGTTGGAAACTGTGATAATTTTATAGAAAAAAATTAAAATAAATTATGAAAACTAGTTTAAAATTAATAAAATATTGAATGACAAAATCAAAAGAAAACAGTTTTGAAGGTAAAATTAAGTATCAAATAAATATCAGAATGCTTATTGGAGACTGTGATAAATTTATAGAAAAAAAATCTGAAACAAATTATGACAACCAATTTAAAATTAATAAAATATTGAATAATAAAATTAAAAGAAAATAATTTTAAATGTAGAATTTAAAATATATATATATATATATATATAGAAAAAGTTTGAAAAGTTTTTTTTTAAAAAAAATTAGGTGCTTCATTATTAGAAGAAAGTTTGAATTTTTTTTAAATTAAGTCGGTTTATTGTTCATATAAATAGGGAAGCAATTTTTAAGTAAAAAGAATAATACTTTTCACTTATTTTTTCTTATTGTTTCAAGAACCTTCGAAACATTTTATATTTATAACAAAACAAATAGTTGGTGTTATGTTCTCAAAGTAAAGATTTCAAGCTAAGCCTCCATTTTGTGCTGCCTTACCCTTTCTATTACCATAATTAAGGTAAAGATTTTTATTATTTATTAATTAATAAAAAAAATCAAATAATCAAATAATAAAGACAATTATCTTATCAAAAGAGAGGATCAAGCAATTAATATATATTATTTTATTTCTTTTATGATGTAGCTATATAAACTCTTTATGAATTTATTGTAATCAATATAATTATTAATATATTTTTTATGTGAACCCGAATATTAAGAAGCCACACACAAGAAAAAAGAAATCCAAGTACACTAAAACAAAATTGCTTGATAAAACATTCAACAAATTACGTTGAGGTGTGGCACCAAACAATGGTGTCACAGAATGATCCCCGAGGTATTAATTTCCTCCTACATTGAGCATGCTGAGGATAAGAAGTTCTCCATGAACCTTTTTTTTTTTATTTTTTATAAAAGATATATTGTAACAATATATGGATAGGTAAACTATTTATTTCTACACATCTTAAATTGATATTTAGTACCGTCTTAATTAATTCCTTTTGAATTAGATAATATGTATTTAATAAAATCATCAACTTCGTTACAATAATTTATTTTGTGCAACCCTTTAAATAAAATTCTATATATCCAATAATAATCATCTATTATTTATAAGAAACCAATATAAAATATTTATGACAACATGTATTAATTAATAATATGAACTAAATAAATTATCGATATCCAACAAATTAGCTATCATTGGTTTAACCCAAACTCATTCAATCTATTTTAATAATACCCTTAAATCATTATTAATTTTCTAAAAATATTCAAGTTCTTCCAAATTTACCAAAATTTTCCACTTAACAATGAAATTGATAAAATATAAAACGCACTCATTAAATAAGCTATTATTTATTTCTTTATAAAACATCTAAATTACAAAATCAAACTCAATTTCATTAAATGAAAAAAAAATATTTTTTTAAAATCTCAAACAAACCCTAACATGTACAAATCATACATTCATACAACACATTTTCATGGGAAAAAGGTATAAAACAAGTAAACACAAACAAACTACATATACTACATCAAAATGTCAAAAAAATAATATTTTAAAAATGTGTTAAAAAAAAAAGGTAGTTTTGCTTACTTGATGTGGTGAATCTTTGAAAAAAAATTAATCCAGAACATGATGCTGACAAACTGAATATTGTGGTGGCTGGATTTGTGACGATGAGAGATTGATTTGTGATAAAATATAGGGGTGTTGTCTACTATTTTCTGCATAATAAAAATGAAGAAGAAGAAATGAAGGAGGGTGAGAAGGTAGGTCATATGTTAGGTTATAATTTAGATATTACTGACAGATTCACCGACTAGTATTAGCAACAAGTATATTTCTTGAATAATTTTGTCTATAATAATGACATGTTATTTTTTTTTATTTTTTTATTTTCAACTGTAATTCACTCGGTATATATCAATGAAAATTTTTTTGTCTATAATAATGAATTTTCTTTTGTTTAATTTAGTTTGTTAATGTGAAAAAAAAATTTATTTAGTTATTAGACTTTCATGACACGGCTCTCGAGTTTGACGAGTTAACCTAGATTTTTTTTTTGCTTTTTTTCTTTTTAATTATTTTTTTTGTTTAGTTTAGTTTGTTAATTGTTTTTCGTTTAACCTGTTGATTGTTTTTTTCTATTTAGTTATCAAACTTTTATGACGCGAATTCCAGGTTTGACAGGTTAACCTGATTTGACGAGTTAACTCAGTTGATTTAGATTTTTTTTTCTTTTTCCTCATTAGTAACAAGTGTATGTCTTTTGTTTGTTTGTTTTTTTGTTTGTTTTTTTTATGTTTTTAATTAATTTTTTCCGTTTAATTTAGGTTGTTAATGTTCAATTTTTTTCTATTTAGTTATCAAGCTTTCATGACATGGATCCCGAGTTTGACATGTAACCTGATTTAACGGGTTAGCCCAGTTAATTATGGGTTGACCTGTCAAATTTTTTTTTCCTATTAAGTTATCAAACTTTCACGACACGAATCCAATGTTTGACGGGTTAACCTGATTTAAAGGGTTAACCCAATTAATTCAGATTTTTTTTTCTTTTTCTTCATTAGTTTTTTTCTTTCTATTGTTTTTTTTAATTAATTTATTTAATTATCATACTTTTATGACACGACCTTGAAGTCAAACCCGCATCCAAGGTTATTAGCTCTGGTATTGCAGCTAGACCTGCTGGGTCATGTAAGTTTAAAATTATTATTAATATTATAAATATTATTTTTGGGTTAGACATTACAGTCAAACCTAAAATTCTTAGATATAGCGTTACAGAAAAACCTAATATTTTTAGATCTTAACTTATTTTTAATATTTTTTATATAAATAAATTAACTTACAGCATCGTGCGGTTTCATATAATTATTCTAATGCAAAAATTGTTGTTTCCATCAAACCTGTTATCCTTTTTGCTGTTTAAAATTGTCTCGATTGCGTTTTCACGCTACTTTTGCACCAAATTCTCTTCTATGAACTCCAACAATATTCAATATTTTGAAACATTTTTCGTTTTTTTTCCCATCCAAGTAACACTCAACAAAATTGATACGCCAAAAAAAGAAGAAGAAAAAAAAAGGAATAGATGTCTGCTGCGTATCGCGGGCTAAGTAGCTAGAGATGAAAATGCATAGGCTACTTAAAAAATGGGGAAAAAAAGAGAACTTGCTAGCTTTTAAAGATGATAAATATCTTGCTTACCAAGGTTTTGGTGAGAGATTAGTAGGGAAAGAAAAGGAGTTTTGAACAGACTGGGGGGAGGCATGGTGTCTGATTTCTCTCTTACTTCCAATCTTTACCGAACCACCCATCAGCCATTCAGACCTAACTATCCAATGTTAGGTTACATTATTAGTAGGACAGGTATATATGACAGGCTTTGTGACATAACAAAGAAAACATAATTCAAATTTATTTCTTGGAACCATACTTTTGATAACCTTGAAGCCTTCGTTTAAAATTAATAATGCAGTTTATTTTCTAATAAATTCATTACTAAATAATGAAATTAAAAAATAATAAATAAAAAATAATTAAAAGATAAAAAAAAATCTTATCATTAAGTAAATTTGTCAAATATGTGAATTGAATAAGTCGGGCTAATACGTATAAATCTCACTTGGATTATAATTTGTTTTTTTAAAACTACTTTTTATTTAACTATATAATAACAAAAATAAATTATTGGTGAAATCAAACACCAACCTAATATCAAGATGGTTTTTTTAGACCGAGATAACCTCATAAAAGACGAAACGAAACCAATTATGAAATTGAATTTCTAATTAACTCAGTATCTAAGGATGAAATAAAAAAAAAAACTAATTTAAAAAAAATTAAACTTGTCAGACCTGCAAATCAAGTCAACTAGCCAAATATGTGAATAGGTCCATAAACTTTATAAAATTTGATAATATAACTTTTATCTGAAACTTTTTTTTTTTAACTATATGAGAAAAAAATAGACAATAAAAAAATCAAGTTCAATTAAAAAAAAACAATCTACCAAACTTGTAAACTAGGGCAATCTGAGTTTCCTTAACTAACTTGCAAATCATGCTAACTTCATAGAAATATAAAATAAAAGGAAATAAATTCTCAACCATCTCAATATTAAAAGATAAAATAAAAAAAATAAAAAAAAATCATAACAAAAATTCATAAAGAAAAAGAAAAAGAAAAAGAAAAAGAAAGTAAAATATTGTAGATTACTATTGTCATTAACACTATAATGTGTGTGGGTGAACAACGGTTTCTTTACACCCTTTAATTTTTATTACTTTATAAAGTTTAATAACATGATTTTTTAAAAAAATATATTATTTTTTTAACTATATGAAAAAAAAAATTATCTCATCAAACTTGTAAACTAGAGCAACCTGAGTTATTTTGGCAAACCTGTAAATAACATTTAACTCATATAAAAACAAAATAAAAGGAAGTAAATTATAAACCTAATTTCTCAACAATCTCCAATTTAAAAGATGAAACCGATAAAAACATATTTAGAAAAAAAAAAACATAACAAAAATTCAAAAACAAAAAGATATATAAAAAAAAAAGAAGAAAAAAAACAATATATTATGGATTACTATTGTAATACACAATGCAATGAGTGTTGGGTGAACAATAGTTTCCTCAAATTCTTTAATTTTTATTTTATTTTATAAAATTTAGTAACATGATTTTTTTCAAAAAATATTTTTTTAATTATATGAAAAAAAAATAAACTATAAAAAAAATCAAGTTCAATTAAATAAAATAATCCACCGAACTCGTAAACTGAGGTAATTTGAGTTATCTTGACAAACTCGTAAACCACATTAACCTTATGTAAAGATAAAATAAAAAAAATAAATTACAAAACTAAATTATTAACCATCTCACTTTTAAAAAATAACTAGCAAAAATAATTTTTAAAAAATTCATAAAAAATTTTAATTAAAAAAAAATCAATCAATCCGGCGGTTTGACGGTGTAAAGGGCCTTGTCATAAATGATTTCAATAATTCATATGGCATCATGACAAACTCGGACATCATTTATAAGCGCAAACATTAGAAGATGAACTCAGCATAAGACACCGTTTCAGATCTGAATCGAAAAAGGTTTGTCAGCTTCACTAACTGCATGGCTAAAAGCTACTACTATATTAACGACCACATAGACTTCGGCAAGTCCTCTTTAAAGATCTAGCACTTCTAAATAGATAACATGTAGAACTTAGAGGATGTTTAGTGCTAAAAGCTAAATAGATAACATGTAGAACTTAGAGGATGTTTAGTGCTATTGTACAGAATTTAAAAAATGTTTAGTGCTGTGGTTGAATTGTAGTTTTGTAAAAAAATTTAAAAAATAATTGTTTTAAATTATTTTTTATGGTTTTGATATATTAATATATTAATAAAAATATTATTGTAATATATTTCAACAAGAAAAGATTCTGAGAAACAACATTATTAAACACCCCTTGGTAATCACGCACAACTTTTCCTCTTCTTCATGCACTTTCTCACTAATGACAATTCAAACCTTGCTGATCCATTGATTTCCTCTTCACTGTCTTCACTATCCAGCACAATTACTGATTCGGAAACTGGTGACTCTCCCCCACTGGACTCAATCCCCTTATCAATTTTCCTAATTTGATGTTGGATAGACTGCTGCTTCTGGAGAGTATCTGGAACGAGGTTCTGCGAGTGCAAAAGCAACCTGCTATTATCCTCATTGCTCCCCTGCAATTGAGTGAGAGGACCCAAAGATAGTTTCTGGCTAATCCCAGTCTTCTTTGCAGTTTGAGGATTTGAAAATGGAAGCTCGTGAATTGGCACAATATTCTCTTCGTCATCCTTTTCTTGTCCCTGTGATGAGGTTTTAAATCCCAAAGAAAGCTTCTTGCTAACCGGCAGTTGCTTATTACATCTTGCATTGATGGTGGTATTATCAATTCCAATAAAAGAATCCCTACAAGGCAGTTCATTATGCTTGAAGGATGAGGCCACCAGCAAGGTCTCTGGAGTTGAATTAGAATGGGACTGAGAAGGCAATAGTTCAGGGGTTACAAGGATTTCCTCAGTTATGCCATCATTTGTTTGGCATGCATCCAAAGCTCCAGACAGCATCTTATGGCTAACCTGACAAAGATTGTCCGAGCTTGTGCTTTTGCTGTCAAACGTTGATATCTTATCATGCTGCTTATGGAGTTGTTGCTCATTACCGTTGCCAACGTGCAGCACTAGCAAATCCAAAGAAGTCATAGGAGCAGTTTGTGGGTTACAGAAGGATTGATATTGCTTTGGGTTTATATTCTGTGTGTTATGTTCAGGGAATCTAACAGAGGATTCAAGAGACAACTTCTTCCCAATGCCACTTGGCTTCTCATATTTCACATTGTACTCTTCAGGCATAACAATCGACTCTCCCCCCTCCCCTTTTGTTTCTGTGTGATTTCTGAAGTCAAACAGGAGGTCATGATTTCGCTTGTTATTCACATCTCCATCACTTCTCTTGTTACAAGTAGAGGTGGCAAACTCCAGAGACAGCTTTCCACCTATCCCACTTGGTTTCTTATGATTAGAAACGAAATCCTTATTTTGATTAGTTGACTCCTTGTCTGGTCCTTTAATTTCCACCTAGAGCAAAAAATTACAAATTCAAAAAGATCCAGATTTTTCAAAAATAATTTGGGAAAACAACCAAACAAACGCTACCATTGGGCTTGAATTTGTGTCACTTTGAATGTATTGAGTACTGCAGCTACCGATACTGGCTCCAGGCTTAGCATATTTCTCAGTCATGGCTTGAGCTCTTTGGTCAAACACCAGCCTGTTATATTTGTATTCTCTGCTCTGCATATTCATCCCCACACATCAGAAAATTGAGACTATTTTATTCAATATTACTGTCTGATCGATCTGTGTACATATCCACTTACAGCTTCACACATTAGGCCATCATCAGGATTTGGCTCACACAGCAACAATCCTATGCTTGTTAGCACTGTTGAAATGTTTAATGATGGTTGCCATGCACCCTGCTTGTGTACAAACACAAACCTTGTTATAAATAGCAGGTTTGAGAGAAACCCTACAATTTCATTAAGACATCCATTGCCTATTGATAACAAAAATAAGAAGTTGAAGAAACAAATAAATTGAAAAAACCTCAAGAAATTTCTTGTCATCCATGATTTGTCTAACAGTACAATAATTGGACAGTTGTCACTGCCCAAGAAATATAAAGTTCAGTTTTCTTGACAAATATCCTCCACATCACTGTTCTTCATAGTTCAAACCACAGCTACAATAATGGCTAAAGGGACCGTGAAAAACTAGATTGGAACCTTTCCGCTTTAAGAGTTAATTCAAACCAATGGACCAACAACTGACTTTACAGGCAAACTTCTTGCCGATTTCCATGAAAAATGGGAAGCCACGGGAGTACATACTTTCAGCCCAAAATACAGGAAAATTTTTATAAAATATCAGCACAAGTAGTTGTAACAAGCGGGAAGAACAACCGACGTTGTCAAAATGGTAAAATTACAGAATCAATAACTAGAAGCAAGCAACTTGAGATATTACTTTAGATTAATTCACATTTTATTTAATATAAAGTCCATTCAAAGTAGAAACATTAGATTTAATTCTTGAAAAAAAAACCCATTAATAATAGTAATAAGCAGTAGAATTTGTCAATCGATCCTCATTTTTATATATACAAAAAGATATCCCAGAAAACAACACAAAGCGATCATGCTCAGAGCATTATATATTTCTAGGAAACCAAAAACAAACTTTCACTTTCAACAAAAGAGAAAACAGAAAAGAATTAGGGGGTGTGGGTAGGTGTGTGTCACCTTCGGGGGAAGATTAAGAATGTCAAGGCAAATCCGACCTCCGTTATCGATATTAGGGTGATAGATTGGCGTGGCAAAGGTCACACTTGGAGGCTGAAATGGGTACCTAAAAATTTTTTAAAAAAGAAAGATTAAAAACCCATCAGAATTCTTAATTACAAGACATAAATGCAAATAATACCTATCGGGTATTTGAATCTTAACGCTGAAAATCCCCTTAGCATATACACTCCCTTCAGGCCCTTCAATCTCTGCCCTAACAAAAATTTTGGTCAATGGATAACACAAAGTTTTTAGATTACACAAATTTTTGAGATTTTCGATTGGTTATATAACGAGAAGTAACTTACGGGCGTCGATAGTTGACAAAGAGGAGAAATCGGAGTCGGTGGAGAGAAAAGGAAAGGAGGCGCCGGGTGGAGGGTCGGTCAGGAGGAGCTTGAGCTCCTTTTGCATTCGAAGATTGAGCCTCGCGGCTTGTGCCATTTCGCGATTAGCAAGTTCTCTTCTTCTTTTTTTGTTCGGTTTTGTTTTGGTTTCCGTGGGTTTTTGTTCATAAAAGGCACCATTTATCATCTACAAGTTCTAAATTTTGTTTTCTTTTTATGTAATTAAAATAGAATCAAACAATTAATAAAATAAAACTAACCAATCAATCACACAAATCAATATCAATTTTTTTTTATTTGAAAGCTGGATGTGGAAAAAATAACAAAACTATTATCTATCTAAAAACTTCCACTTTTACAAATAATAAGATTATAAATTATTTTTTTCTTAATTAAAACTAATGGTTACAATATTTAAATCTTTCAAAATAACCTTTTTTTTTAATATAATAAGATAAAATAAAAGGAGTCGAGAAAAATACTCACAAAACTGATAACCTAATTTTATGATGGAACAACCAGCTTAAACACTTTTAATTTTCAATCCAATCATACAAAATGAAGAACTATATATTTATAATATGCCGTCAAAGTTTCTACTCGATACAATGATGAATAAACTACCAATACAAATTTTAACTGTCTGCTCAAGCTACCAATGTTTATACTCTCTTTTTCTCTTCTTTTTTTGTTTGTTACTACAACCTTAAATAAAATAGAGCTAGTCCTTGTATTTATGATAAGCCTTTTTTACTTCTTTTATAAAGGTGTGATCCTCTTTAAATGGTGTGACACCCATAAAAAATCTTCCCCTCATACACCATACGAGGAATTCACTATAACAACAATAATTTTATAAGCTTTAATTTGGTGGGCTTTAACAAGTCCACTTGTATTCTATAAAACTCAAATTTCTTTTTCAATAGAAGCTTGGTCATTATATCTAATACATTATAATTGGTATGGATCTTCTCAACAAGAAAATACTTTATCTCCATAGCATCTTGAATCCATTGGTATCTAACTTCAAATTATTTTGATCAAGAGTGAAAAGTAGGATGATTACTAAGATGGATTGCAATTTATATATCAAAGTGCAACACAAAATTCATTTGTACTAAGTCAAGTTCAACTTTTACCCTCTTTAATAAGAGCAATGTAATTAGCTTCTGTAGTGGATAATGCAACACATATTTATAATCTTGATTTCCATGAAATTGCCCCCTGTAAAAGTCATTAGATACCTCGATATAGACTTTCTAGAATTAAAATCACCAATCATATATGTATTTGTGCATCCACTAGCATAGGTTTACCATTATCAAATATAAACTAAAACTAGAAGTGCTTTTGAGATATATAAGTGTCCATTTCATTATTGACCAATGTTCTTTACTAGGATTGGAGAGGAACTGACTAACCACACCAATAACATGTGTTATATTTGGCCTTATGAAAACTATGGCATACATTAAGCAATCAATTATAGATATATAATGAATCTTCTTTATCTCATTTATTTATTCATCACTTAAAGAAAATTATTTAAAAATTAGTTGAAAGTGACTTGCAAATAAAGAATAAATAGGTTTGGACTTACTTATATTGAATCTTTTAAATACCTTTTGAACATTTTTCTCTTGAGATAACCAAAGTTTCTTATTCTTTTTATCACAAGTAATCTTCATGCTAAAAATTTGTTTTACTGGTCCTAAGTATTTCATTGAAAAAGACATGTTTAACTTTTCATTTGAGCTCTAGATCTTTTTAGCATCATAATCAACATATGAAGACAATAAAGTTACCATTAGAAAATCTTTTTATAAACACATAATGATCAAAAGTGGCACTACCATAACTACATTATGATTAAAAGTGGCATTACCATAACAATGCTCTATCAAAAAAGAATCAAACTTCTTGTACCATTATATTAAAACTTGCTTCAACCCATATAAACTCTTCTTCAGCTTACAAACTAGTTGCTTTTTGCCTTTCACTTCAAACTCTTTAAGCTGCTCCATGTAGATCTCCTCATCTAAGTCACCATGGAGAAAAGCAATTTTCACATCAAGTTGTTTAACTTCAAGATTGATTAGTACTTAAAAGTGCATGTTTATCAAGGTTTTATATCATCATTTTGCACTTAAAGTATCAATAACTCCTTAACTAAAGCATGTTTTATAATAACAAGTTTGATACTATAAGATACCTTAATATATGGTAAATGTTCATCTTAAATGCAGCCTATCACATAAATCAAAGGATTGATTGATGAATTCAGCTACTGAAATTGTGAAGATAAAAAAAGGGTAAAGCTTAGAAAAGAGATGTTGGTGCTGTCCAAACCAGAACACTGTTCGATAATTAGGTCATATCTCGAGTTCTAGATATCCAAATAACCTCACTTGTTTAGACAGATTCGGTAAGACATAGGGCTACAACTTTCATGTGGAGTCTAAGATTTAAAAAGACCATTTTCAAGTCCAAATTATAGGAACAACGGAGAAGTCCGAATCTGTCTAGCAGCTCAGACACTGTTCAGTGTTCGGCCCATATCTCGAGTTTTAGAAGTCCAAAGACCTCAATTTTTTTTCCTGGAAAGCTGAGACAATTTTCTAGAACTTTCATGAGTAAAGGTGGTTCCAATTCTGACGTTAGCAATGACGTTTTGTTCAGACAAGAAGATAAGGATTGTTACCAAGTCAAGATGTGGCCACCAACTCAACAATTATTCATCAAATCAATAGTTCTAAATTTTGGCCTATAAAAGGAGGCATTTGCTATGCATTTAGACATCTTGGTGTTCAGATCAAGATTATGCTCTTGCTCTTTTTCTTTTTATTTTGTAATTTTAAGTTTTATTTTATGTTATATTAATCTCTTATTTATGCTTTTCATTTCCTTTCCTTTATTTATATAATTATGTTCTTATCTTATTTATTTATTTATTTTTCTTTCTTTCATTATATTTAGCTAAATCTATTATGTCAAGGTGAAAAGATTACAATAATGGTGTAAGAATAAGTATAATATAAACTCAACATGGACTTTAATGCTTGATACTAACATGTTTTATATTTAATATCTTGCTCACTCTTAATACCTTGCTTGTTAAATGGTTAATCTAGATTTGTGTCGAACAACCCTTGGTACAACAAATACTTGGCACTTTCATAACCCAATCGTATGGTATAACCTACACCTGTGCTATGAAAGGAACTTGATTTGTTGTTAACATAAGTTATCACCACGAATACCTGATAATATTTACAAGTATTGGCGTTATTCGAATAAGATAATTAATGTAATCATGTTAACAATTATAATCTGAATGGAACCTCCTTTGTGTGTGGTTTCCAGTTGAGTAATAAGAGTTTATACTATACTTGTTTGAAGTACCATTAGTGGATCCTCTAACCTTGACATTTGTTTTTATTATTGTTTAATCCTTACATTAATCTTACATCTCAAAGTCCTCTTTATTATTTACTATTACTATTATTAATATCATTACTACTACTACTACTACTACTACTACTATTACTACTATTGTTATTATTTGTATTAGTATTACTACTACTGCTACTACTACTACTACTACTAATTGTTGTTGTTGTTGTTGTTGTTGTTGTTGTTTATAATTTATATAGTTAACCTCTATATGGTTCGACCCCGGTCTTGCCGGGTTATTTATTATTTCGACATTCCTGCACTTGGGAGAAGACATCAATTTTTTGATCGTGTTAAAGATTCAAACCAGCAGTTAAATCAAGCATAACTTGGATTGAAGACATCTTGACCACAATTGAAAATATTTCTTTAAGTTAATACCTTTTTTTTAACCAAAACCTTTCATAACCAATCTTGCCTTATACTTTGGTTGTAAGCAATTTTCTCTAATTTTTAATCTGAACACTCATTTATTTTTTAGTGCTTTCTTGCCTTTAGAAAACTTTATTAACTTGAAAGTATTGTTCTTGTGCAAGGATTTCATCTTTTCTTGCATGGCTTTTAGCTATTTTTTTTTCTTCTCATGTGACATAACTTCATCAAAACATTTTAACTCTCCCCCATCAGTAACCAACACATACTTACGAAGAGAATATATGATCTAGTGGACCTTCTCAACTATGACTCATCTAAAGCTTTTTGAATAACATGTTTAGGAATAATATCACCATCATCATCAGTAGCTGACTAAGCATTATTAACTAATGGCTCGAAAGGAAAACTATCATTATCATCATTTTTTTTCTCTCTTATGATTAAAAAGCATCAAAGGTAACTGTGAAGTAAGTCTTGAATCCAAATTAACAGGAACAAAAATAGTAAATTCTATATTCTTCTTTTCTTCAAAGTCTTCAATGGTTTGATCTTCAAAAAAGACTATATATCTACCTCTAACAACTTTCTTCTCTTTTGGATCCCTTAACCTATAACAAAACTTACCATCTTTAGAGCCCAATAAAACAAATTACTTAGTCTTGCTGTTAAGATTAAAACTTTCATCTTTAGAAACATGTACAAATACTATGCAGCCAAACACTTTTAAATATACATAAGAAACATCTTTTACTTTCTATACTTTATCTGAAACATCAAAATCAAGAGGGGTTGATGAAGAAAGGTTGATCATGGAAATTGTGATCTTTATTGCCTCACCCTAAATGGATTTAGGTAGTTTAGCATGTGAGAGCATATATCTAATTCTTTCAATAATGGTTATGTTCATTCTTTTAGCGTAACAACCCGACTTTTCAAGCCAAAACAATAGTAAATTTTTTTTGTACTTGACACATATCGTGTTAGTAATTGGCGAACTTGTTCCCTTACATTATCAAGATACAATCCATACATCAACAACAATCAACATTTCATTTAAAAGTGAATCTTACATAAACACATAATATTATGTTTGCATGATTAGAAGTTTACAATAAAAAATATACCGAGTTTGTATTCATATCCTACTAATAGTCATCATGAATTTTAAACAAAAGGATCTAATAATAGTTATACATTTAATACCTTGATTCATACAAAATACATCATGATTTAGAATGTAACTACATGATTCCTTGTAAAAGTGGGTTCCCGTGTATTGGGTTTTCTAAGCACCTCGTTGGTGTGATTTCCCTACTACAGTACAAAACATTTATAAAAATGCAATTACTTAATAATAATAATGATAATAAATGGTCTGGCAGTTTAATGAAGCATTAACATTATGTCATGTTTGAAGTGTGACATATTAGTTCCTTCATCTACTTGGTATGAAAAAGTTGTAGTGTATATAGATGCACCAATTCTTGCAATCAGCCATAATCTCAAATCCGGCTATCCTCTTAAGGCATCATTTATAGAGGTTAACCGTTCACTCACCACAACCATCCACTTCAAATACCATCAGCCAAAGCTAATCAATCATTTGTCCCGGTTATCCATTATGATGTCATTAGCCAAAGCTAATCATTCGTTTGTCACGATCATCCATTTGGATGATGTTCGCCGAAGCTAATCATTCATCTATCCTGGTCATCCATTTGGATGCCATTAGCCAAAGCTAATCAATCGTTTTTCCTGGTCATCTATTCAAATACCATTAGTTGAAGCTAATCATTTCTTTATCCCGGTCATCCATTCGGATGCCATTAGCCGAAGCTAATCAATCGTTTGTCAATATTTAAGCATTTGACAATATGATATCTGAACTAACATAATATGATAACATTTATGATAAAGTATTTCATAATTCAACGTTATTAAAAAGAAAGGTGAAAGTCACCTATCTACAATAGAAGCTCTACTCGTGTTCCCCTGTTACTGCTGTTGCACCATGCCTGTGGTCTCTCCTTCAAATCACAGGTTTATCTCATAAATTTTCCTCACTCAATGATATGTTTTATAATAACCATATCAAAAGCCAATAAGACTTTCTTTCAGTCATTTCTTTATATTTTACATTTTTCTCATTACACCCATTAATATTATCATTCTTTGTCCAACCATAGTTCTCATTATTTTCTTTATATTTGAACTATTACTATTTAAATCTCGAATTGTTATTGTCCTACTGTTACTGTCTAGACATTGGGCTGTTACTATCCGACCTCTCCTCAGATTGTTAATTATATCTAGAGTTCTAGAACTCCATTTCAAGCGAGACTGGTCTTGTTGGAAAGCTAAGACATGAGACTACAAGTTCTTTGAAGGAAGAAGAACCCAATTTTACCATCAAGATAGTCAAAATTGCTCATCAACAAACATTGGACTGTTATTGTCCAATCGTTACTGTCTTGACATTGAGCTGTTACTATCCGACCTCTTTTCAGATTTTTAACTATATCTAGAGTTATAAAACTCTGTTTGCAACGATTTTAGTCTTGTTGGAAAGCTAAGACATGAGTCTACAAGTTATCTGAAGGAAGGAGAGCTTAGTTATGCCCTCAAGATAGTCAAAATTGCTCACCAACGAATATTGAATTGTTACTGTCCAATCGTTATTGTCTTGACATCAAATTGTTACTATTCAACCTCTTCTTAGGTTTTTAACTATATCTAGAGTTATAGAACTCTGTTTCAAGCGAGATTAATCTTTTTGGAAAGCTAAGACACGAGGCTACAAGTTTTCTAAAGGAAGGAGAACCAATTCTGCCTCGAAGATAGTCAAAATTGCTCATCAACGAACCAGACATACTACCCTACAGGGTCTGTCATGACCCAGTCTCGGTTGGTGACCCATAGCTGGAGTTCTATAACTCTGAATTGAGCAAGATCAATTTTCTTAGTTCGTAAACATCCAAAACTACAATTTCTATGAAGGAACTTGATCCTAATTCCCTCATCCTTCTACCTAAAATCGCTCTGAAAGTCAAGAGACGAAACTGTTCAGGTTCGTCAACCTTTCTATTTACACACAACACATGAAGTTATTTAATTTTAGAAACTAATTATGTCCAGGTTATTTAACCCTAATCCAGGCATCAAATCATAATCGACTTTAAAACGACTCATAAAACCATGTCTAGAACACCTTACTCAGTAAGAATCAAGGTTTCGATCTTCAACTCCCTCCTTTTCTTTCTAATGACAACCAACCCTCCCCTCTTCTCTTCTTGTTCAAATTTCCTTCTTAATCCTTTGCCCACAAGTTTTATTTAACCTATAAACCTTAATCTTTGATGGGTTCTTGAAATTTTGGTGTTTCTCTTTTGATTTGTAAAAATAGATACAAAAATTCTCTTTTTTCTTTCCTTACAGTTGATGCCAATTTTTTTTGTGAGAAGAGGGGTATTTATGCTCTATAATTATTCTCATTTGCATCTAGGCCCTATTTTCTTTAAGTGTATTATTCCCTCCCCCCATCTTTTTTTCTTCTTATAATTAAGTTATACCTTTTTTCTTTTCTTATAATTTCACCCATAACTTTTAGTTTAGTTTATTTTCTTTAATTTAATACAACTTCAATTTTTTCTTGGGGTTTACACTCAAACACTCTATTTTGTTGTGGAGTCTTTGGAAATGTCTTCTCCACCTTAATACCATTTTCCCTATAATATATCTCAAAAAGGTTTTTTATATTCACCATCATTGTCAACTCCAACACATTTAAGATTTCTACCGGTTTCCCTTTCAACTATAGCATGAAAATCCTTAAAAGATGTCAAAAACCTAATTATTGGATTTCAAACAAATGGCCTAAAACTTCCTAGAATGATCATCAATAAAACCAAAAAAACACAAAGCACCTCCAATAGACTTATCAATCATAGAGCAAACATCAGTTTGAACCAAAATAAGAAAATATGATCTTCTATATGAAGATGATCTTTGAAATGCAACTCTATTTTGTTTATCATCTAATTAATAAGAACAAGTGTTCAAGTTCATAACTTTTAAAGGAAGATAGTTCTTATCTAGGATGTTGTTGCACGTATGCATCATCGCAGAGTTTGTTCTCTCGAAGTAGAATTGTAACACCTCTACTTACATGTGGTTAACTCATTACAACACTTATATGTGTATGTGTGTGTGTGTATCAAAATCCACTCAATTTAAATCAAAATGCATTTACCCAATCAACCAATATATAACATTCACAAACATATATAGTATGTAAATTTGCTTAATTATTAATACTAGAATTCGAATAAATAGATGAGAAAGAAATAATATAATTGTGTATGAGTACAAATTTATATTCTTAAAAACATCATGATTAATTAAAAACATAGGTTCAATTATAAAATAAAACATAGTTTAATTGTTCTAACACCTTATTACAATGCCTTGAGAAAACATTTGGAAATCCAAAATCTAAATACTAAAATCAAGTAGATAGTCCTCTAGTCATGATAGACATGAGAAGGTGCTGGAAGAAAAAACAATATATGCAAAAATAATCAATCACAAGAAATGAAATACATATATTCACCATTAATATAATTGTTAATTTCTAACATTTGGTACAAACCAAGTCATGAAAATTTCAAATTTTTTATATTCAGTTCGTCAACCCTTTTCTAGCATCCTCAACTTTCACCAAAGTGAAGGTTAAAATTTGTATTTGTGACGGGCTATGATTTATATTTGCCCCAATCTTGTGGCTGACTACTATATACATTTGCCCCCATTCATGTGACCGGCCATTAACCTCTTTGCCCCCCACACGTGGCCGGCTATATTTCCTCCCCCCCCAACACGTGGCCGACTATTAGTTACTTGCCCCCACTTATATTGCCGACTATTTTATCTCTTTGAGTTAGTCTTATCCAATCTGATAATAAAAATAATAACCACATACAATCTCACCGTATTAACCCATGACACCAAATTGTCATGTTTAACCTTATTCCATACTCTAATGCTCATTTTCATACATCTTCTTATAATAATAATAATAAAAGATTTTAGAATATATATATATAACTTTTTTAAAAAATTAGAGATAAAATGCTAAACACCTACTTGCTCCTCTTAGCGGTCATATTCCGCTAACTTATGGTCCTGCAGTTAATGCATCTCTTAGTTCACAAAAGGCCATCATTAAACATCATTTATTAATATTAAGAATTGTATTCCATTGTTCCTTACATTCCCATTCATTCCTTTTTCAATGGGTCTTATCAATTTCCAAGCATCATTATACAATCACATAAGAAATATCCATTGGGTCTATTCTAAGGCCTAAAACAAATTGAATTTAAGAGAAGTTTAATGGGTTAAGTTAAGAGAGTTGGGTTAAAAATTTATCAATTTGGACCTTTTTCTACTTTTCAAGTCATATTTTAATCTACATGAGGGGTTTGGATGTAATTTTAATTGAGCTGGAAACTACACATCTTTACCTTCTCAACTATATATGATAGGTCCATCAATTTATCCGAGCAAGAGAAAATAACGTGTTTCAAGTTGAGTTTAGAATTTGTCAACAAATAAAAAAATTTATTTTTATATATTTTTAAATAAAAAATATTTTAAATTTTCGTTACCATAATCCCAAACATACTTTTAAATATTTGATGCTATATATTTTCACAAAAGAAGGATCTAATGGCATGGATTTTGGAAATGAACATATTGTGTCTTGTCATAGTCCTGTGCTCATGTAAGTGGAAGAAAGACTCGTATTGACAGAGAAATTGTTGTATTTTGCCTATGTTAAATCATGCTGGTACATATAGTTTATGTAATGTAATATATAAAATAGATTTAATTAAATACATGTTCTCAAGACAGGATGTGTTCGTAAATAAAAATTGTTAGTGTCCAGATTTGATATGCATTTATGTATATAAACAGTTAAAGAACAAGCATTGGATCATTTCTTAGCTCATCATCTTTCCATGCATTTATGGTTTGATGGATATAAGACCAAAAACAAACTGGTGCAGGGGTGGTGAATGTTCATGATCTCCCTAACAAGTCACCTTATCTCTGAATTAGACGCCTAAATAATCAAGCTAAATGTAAAACCTTAATTATTGGACTAAATTCTTTGGAGTTAGCAGCGCCATGAGCCACGATGATTGAGATTCATTATTTTATGTGGAAGATACATGTGTGAACATCCACCTCTGTTCTGGCACGTACGGCAGCCCCCACCTAATTCCGATGATGATGGCCATAATTCCTCTCGCCCTCCCTAACAAAATCGGATTCTCGTTACCTTTTCTCTATAAACCAATCACAACAAGAGGAGGAGGAGGAGGAGGAAGCATTTGTTCTGCTTTTACTTGTCGCTCTGTATCATCACCTACCAGCTTCACTTGGGACGACGTCGTTCAAGCCTCTCTACCTGACTATGCCCCAAATGATTCTTCAGATCTCTCTGGCTTCTTCGAAAAGATCAAATACTGCAATCGCGGCTCCTCCGTATAGAGCGAGCTCTCTTTTCCTTTGTGTTTTGGTCAATTAACAATCTTTTTGACTGTCTAATTTTTAATATTTGCAGGAGATAAAATCTGAATTTATTCCATTGGTGATAGAGGATCAAATACTTGGTTACATACATAACGGGTAAGGTAATCTCTCTCCCTCTCCCTCTTTTTTTTTTTTTTTGGCATTTTAAGAAAATGGGAAATTCAAATTGATGAATTAATTTTGATTTATGACAGTTTTTTTGATAATTATTTGAGGAGGTTTAAGGACGTGTTTGTTTTTGTGCCAAGTGATTCTCGTTTTGGCACCAATGTGACTTTAAATAAAACTCTAAGCACGCCAGAGGAAAGAACCAGAGTTGTTGGAAATGTAATCAAATACTTGGCAGAAGAAGAAAAGGAACTGATTCCAGGAATACGAAATGAGGTATAAAGATCATCAACCGTGTGGAGCTTTTTTTTTTTTTTTGTTCCTTGCTGTATTGGCTGTTTACTCGTTGATTTTCAATCAGTTGTACCCTGTCGCACCTTCGTTCGGATCGCCCCCCTATTTTTCCGTTGAACGTGCTGCTGCTCCTTATTTTGGAATTAAGGTTTGTGCTTCTTATTTCTTTGCTTCATTCTTTTTTCTCTTTGTTAGAATTAATTAATTTTTTTCTCTCTTTTCAACTCTATGAGAATAGGCATATGGAGTTCATATGAATGGTTTTGTGAAAAGAGATGGGGAGAAATTCTTATGGATAGGAAAGAGAAGTCCAATGAAACAAACTTTTCCTGGGATGCTTGATCATCTTGTTGCTGGTGGGCTGGTTTGTAACTATCTATTATATTCATCAGTTACTTTTCTAATCCACATTCTTACTTGTATACCATTCAATGAAATTAGTATCTGGTTTGCATTGTCAGATTAAGACTAAGGGAAGATTCCATAATTTATTTATTTATTTTTAACATTTGAATGCTCTGAATACTATGACGACCAAGTGGTAGGTGAACTCTGAACTGAACTTGGAGTGTGAAATGTCAATGTTTAAATCCCGGATGATTACAATATTTGCAATCCATTTCCTTTAGTAGCGGCAACTAGCAAAAATAAGCATGCCATAGAATTGTCACTTCATTTCTGAGCCAACACTTACATTATGGTAATGACAGCCTCATGGGATGTCTTGTGTTGCAAATCTTATAAAGGAATGTGAAGAGGAAGCAGGGATTCCTCTATCCCTTTCTAATCAGTAAGTTTTCTTCTTCTGCTGAATTATGTTCAGCCTGCCTTGTATTGTCTGGGAAGTTGAATCTTGGTGCAGCAGGAACAGATCCTTTGATCAAGTTGTTTTGGTTGCAACCACTCTCGTTCTGATGATGGGTCTATGTTTCTTCTTTACAGAGCCATGTCAGTCGGTGCTGTTTCTTATGTGGATGTTGACAGGTATAGATACGAGAGGGGTGTTCTATTTTGTTATGATTTAGAACTCCCTGGTGGTTTTATTCCTAAGAATCAAGGTAAAACTGTGAAAGCTTGGGTTTTCAGCTGTAATTATATGTCAATTCTTCAAGCCTTTTAAATATGATTAGAAATTTGAGGATTGTGTTTTTGACATTTCATGTTATCTTTACCATCATTGGCATATCAAACTGTGACAGATGGGGAAGTGGAGAGTTTCAAGTTGATCCCAGTGGAAAATGTTGCAAGTGTAATACGGAGGACCCATTTTTTCAAGCCTAATTGCTCTCTTGTTATCATGGATTTTCTGTTTCAACACGGGTATTTCTTCTCTATTGTTTCTCTTGTTTATTTTCACACTCATTTAGCGGTCACTCATTTAACTTTAAAAGATAAACTATTTTTTCTTTGCCACCTGTATTATTATGACCCACTTCTTCGTGGTGAGAAGATAATCACATTCATTAGTCATTTTCTGCCTGTAATTATACAAACAATAGGGGCACCTACAAGTTTATCTCTGTCTTCCAGCTCTCATTAAGACCAGAACACCCATGACTTGCCACAAGAATCACACAAATTAATGTCTTGGAGCTTGCTCTTTATATTGCATTTCCATCCCTTCACCTGAAACATTATTTCCTTCCCCGCAATAAGAGCTTTATGCTCAAAGTTTGGGCTTCTATAGTGTTTTGATATTTCCTGAAGAAGATAATGGCCTACTTAAGTCTATAGATGAGGTTCTGACTTCTGACAGATTATAAGCAGTGTCAGAGCAAGGTATAGGTTTGTTACTGCCTCTGTGATGTAAGGCGGAGCATAAAATCTTCATAATTGTATTGTTCTGGTGTAAATTCTAGTTTCTACGTTGGATTTCCTTCAATTATTCCACTTCTGGAAACTTGTATTAGATCCTGTGAGAACTTGCTTAACATCAGTTTTTACTCAAATATCCTGGATCATTAGACCTTGTTACAGAAAGGTTGAGTAGAGTGAATTGCAGTTTGCGTTCTTTCTAGATCATTGGAACACAAGGAGTGATGAGGTAGATCATGGTGTATTCCCCGTAACCTCCACCATCACTGCTATATAATACTATCTTGATGGGTTTTCAGCCATATCATTCTTACATGCAGAGAAAATCACTTGAGGCGGAACTCAAGGACACTTCCTCTAAATCTTTCTTTTCATGAATTAGTTTTGAGGAATGGTTATTGTAAGATGCCTTTTAAACAAATAGCAAATAATGAAACATCCACTGCGATTCTCATTCAAAAATTAATTGATATCTGTATTCATTGCAGTTGTATTGGTCCTGAATGCTTGGGATACTTGGATCTATTACAAAGTTTGAGAAGTGGAGATACTTCCTAAATATGCTCTAGCTTGGTTGAATTTCTAAACTTCAACAAAAAGAAGGGGAAATATATATAAGCTGTCCTATGTGGTGAATATCCCCTCATTTGCAACAAGAAGTTTGTTTGCCAGAGACTTCTTTTATGGTGGTTGGAAGGTGCAGGCAGCTTGCTGTTTGGAGGTAAATCACGTCAATGGATCTGAAGTGCCCAAGCAAAGGTTAAGGAAAAAGAAAAAAAAAAAAAAGAAAAAAAAAAAGGGAAAGCATGTAACATCTGGACCTCCACTTTTTCCTGCCTGCTGTGTTGAAAAAGTCCTTCGCCTTGACGGTAAATGCCAGTTTTTAGTCATTTCGAAAGATTTCACTGCTAAAAATAGATGCTGAATTTCATTAAAGATGCTGTAATTGTTCTTAATTACATTAAGACAGGCAAGAGCGTGATGAGGTCCTTGGGATCACGGATGATAGTGCTGAGGACATTTGGTTTGCACCTGTCCAAGAGGCCAAATTTGAGTTTTGCTTCTCTCGTTTAATCATCAAAGAGGAATCCTAATTTATTGTAGACGCCGCGAGCATAACGGGAACTTTTTGAATTCTATTTTTTATTTAATTATACAATAATAATAAAAAAAAAATTCAATAAATATTATAATAAAATTATATAGAAAACTTATTTTCTTTAATAAAAATTATCTTATTTGATTCATGTATTTTTATATAGTTAAAAATCTGATTTTATTTATTTATGCATTTATTTTTATTTTGATGAAAATATTTTTTTTATTAAAAAAAAATTGGTTTTTAAGTTATAACCTATTATGATCAAGAAAGCATGTTTCAAATATAAAACTATAAATTGATTATTTTTACTTTTACACATCTATATATATATATATATATATATATATATATATATATATATATAAACATGAAAATAATAAAATTTTAAAAATTGTGTAAAAATCCTATAATAAAAAATATCTCATTCTCATTTAATATCGATACTAATGAGCAAAATTATTTTAAAAATCTTATATGCTAATACATAAATTATTCATAAAGTGATTAACCATTTAATAATAAAAAAGCTATACTTTTCTTAACAACTAGAAAGACTTGTCTTGACATTAAGGGGCACATAAAAAAATATATATCCAAAACAAATAAAATCTTTTTTTTGGTAAGCCCAAAACAAATAAAATCATAGTGAAACAAAAAGAAAAGAGTGCAAACAAAGAACTTACGATCAAGGGTGAGGCAAGTTTATGGAAAAGATGACAATTGAAAGCTAAGCATCAAGAACAAGAGTTTTATGTGATGTGATGTACAAAATCCACTGAGAACATAAACATCGTAGGAATGTCTGGAAGTGATTCTAAGTTTTTTGAATCCTTTAGACATTTTTTTGAGCTTATTAATTACTATCATTTTATAAATACATATCTTAGCTTGCATAAAATGCATAGACTTTCATAAAATGCATAAACTTTCACTCTTTTGAAAATATTTCAGGGAGATTGTGAGGAATGTTCCGGTTTGCGATTGTGTATGTTCATGCATTAAAAAACAAAATGCTTTTAAAAGCTATAATTTCTTTATTCAAAATGCAAATCAATCAATGTTTAGAATGTATTGACAATACGTGTTAAGCAAGGAGTTCATTGTAAAATCATGACAACTGAGAGTTAAATAAAATTCTAAGTGTTTTGAACAACGTTTCATCTATGGCATTCAAATTGGATTCTTTCTACGTGAAATTGTGTCATTTTAAAAAGACCAAAATAGTCCTTGAATTCTTTCAATTGTAGCCCATGATTTATGAAAGTTATAATTAAATCTCTAATTGGCCTTAATTTTTTGAAAATCCTTTCAATTTGGCCCTCAAGCATTCCTCATTAGACCCTTAAGTTTTACCATGCATTGCAATATGGTCCCTGACTCTTCAAATTATGTAATTTCAATCAAAATTTGATCCAAATATTAAAATTCTCTTCAATTGGATCCCTAATTAAATCAATTGCAACCTTCCAAGTTTCCTCCACTTTCATTTAGCTTATTAGCTTTCCAATTTGTGCAATCATGACCTAAGTTTCAATTTTTCATTTAGATCCTCCACTTTCATTTAAGTCTTTGGGTTTCTCTTAATTGACTGAATTAAGCTTCCAAACCTTGCCACTTTTTATTTGGTTATTGGTCATCTAATATTTTCAATTATGACCAATTTCAACCCATTTATTCCATTTTTCTTCAATTAAAATTACATGCTCACATGACTTTCTAACCAAATACAAATTAAATTCTTGCCTGATTTTAACCTGAAATTAAATTTTATTTTTGAAATATTTTTTCTTTGAATTTTTTTTTTTAAAAATGATTTTAAAACATTTCTTTTCCTGAAAATTCTTGAAAAATTCAAGGGGGTAAAAATTGAGTTATTATAATTGCCCCTACTTTACAATTCTTATGGAACAAAGTCTTATAAAAAAAAGGTTTTATGTTGTAAGCTTGTAAATAAAAGATAGTGTTTGTGAAAAAATTTGAAAAGCTACAAAAGCCAAAAAAACAAAAAAAAACAAAAACATAGAGTCTCCCTGGACTTAAAATCTGTTTGAGTCTTGCTAGGCTTTAAAATTGTAACAAACCTAGCTAGGTTAAAATGTTTTAGAGTCTTACTAGACTCAATATGAGACTTTTATAATAAATACAAAATTTGCAAAACATTACACAATGCTAACATTTTGGATCATATAAAATTCATGCTTTTTTACCTATATGGAAATATAAGCCCTCCTCTTTTTCAATTTATCTTTCTTGTTTGTAGTAGGACTCACTACTTTGAATTTAATCTCTTTTGATCACTTGACCCACCGACCTACTCAAGTTTGCTTGTGTAAATCATGTCTTATTACAACCAAACCTTATATATCAACCATTGCCCTTTTAAGTTTACTATAAGAAATTTTGATTAGTTGACCATTTCTTGAAAAGTGACAAACCATCTTTTAGCCATAATGTTTCTCTTAGTTGGATTGTGCCCTTAAGTGTAGTATTCATTCATCTTTTCCCACCTTTTGTTTTTCTTAATGAAATAGTTATGCTTTTCCACTCTTAACTTCTGAATAGGTCATCAACTTATTCTTTTAAACAAAATTGCTCCCAGTTAATCTGGATATGTTCATCCTTCTAGCACTCATCAAAAGGCACATGTGCATCAATATCATCATAAGGTATTTCTTTTATCACTCATGGCTTGTGATGGAATTCTTCATGTCTTCATGTCATCATTTAATTAGTGTCATTGCCAAGGGTTTTTTAAATTAAATTACCCCTAGCTGATCTGACCACGTGTATTGTTACCATCACGAATTACTCTAGATAGTTTAACTGTATATCCTCCAACAGACCTATATGTATTACCTTAATTCAGAGTGTGCAATATTAATAGTTTATCTACCTATGCTTATCTTCCTGTAATCATCATAGGATTCACACATAATGGACTCTAAGTTGATTTGATTGCTTAAATTTTCAATAACCAATTATAAGACATACATGTAATATTAGGTTTTACAAAACACTAGTTTCTCTCTTACAATTTAGATTGTTTATAGGCCTAAATAAGGCTCGAATGTTGTTGTTCACACCATTTTTTATTTTTCTCGTTTTTTATTGATTCATTTTCTAATTAGGTTTGCAGATTTTATTTAATTCAAGATTTATTGGCTAGGTCAGTTTCACTTCTTATTTAAACATTTATGTATACTATTTATGTAAGTCATTTTGACTTTCATACTTTATCGAATAAGAATTCTCGTTAGAGTTTAACTTTATATTTTAGGTTTCCAAAATTGTAGTTTCTCTCTTTCAACTGAGATCAATTTCATGCCCAAATTAAGCTTGAAAGTTGTTGTTTCACATTATTCTTTGTTTTTCTTATTTACGGATTCATTTGCTAATAAGCACTGATAGAGAAAGCCAAGATAGTCACTTCTATAGGAAAATCCATGGTTGTTAAACTCGCGAGTTGACTTGTAAAATCGTATGATTTTACAAGTCAATATATATATATATATATATATATATATATATATATATATATATATATATATAATGTGTGAAATCAGGTAAAAAACTTGAAAACTAGCAAAATCGGTCAAACTCGGTAAACTCGGACCGAGTTTGAAAAAATTAAAAAAAATTATTGACTTTGAGATTGCATCTTCATCTGCAAAGTCTCTAAGTGTAGCCCCCTCACCTTCTCATCCAGCTAGCCTTGGGCGCGCTGCACCACAATTGGAACCTACACCCAAGGCAACCTCGCAACTTCGTGCTAACAAAACTATTTCTCATACGCAATCACAACAGATTGAAGATCCTACAAATAGGAATCGAAAGAGTTTGATGAGACGCGTGAAAAACTTCAGATTATTATGGTGAGATTTTTGTGGCTTGCAGATAGACTTGGGCAAATTCCTCATAATGTTGTTGTTGCACAGGTTTTATACAGATTGGGATTAGTTGAGCAGCTGCGAGGTAGAAATGGTGGTTGTGTTGCTGGTTTTGATAGTGCCATGACGGCTGCTAGGCAATAACCCCTTGATTTCTCTTTTACAACTATGGTTCTTGGAAAGACATGTGTTGGTAAAAGTGTCACTTTCAACTCTATATTTGATGAAGTGAAGTTATAGAAATACTTTATATAAGTTGGTCATGTTGTTGGGTGTTGGTAAAAGTGTCACTATCAATTTTATATTTAATGAAGTGAAGTTTGACATTGATGCTTTTCAAATGGCCAAGTTTGCTTTATAGATGTTTGTAAAGGTGCCCTTGAGGTAGAAATGCTTTACGGTATTAATTTGAGTTGGTTATTGAATTACTTCCACATGAACATATTATTTATTTCAAATTTATTAATTATAATTAATGAAAAGTTACTTAAATTATATATGAATTTATATTTGAATCATGTATTTTAGAGTATTTAAACTTTGCATAAATTTTTATTTGAACCATATATTTTAATATACTTGAACTTTATATAAAAAAAAAATTCTTATAATTTTATGATCTGTTTTTATGATCCGAGTTTATTTTATATTTTTCATGTTGTGTTAAAAATATATTTTTAACAACCTTGAAAAAATTCATTTTAATGACTCAAGGAAGAAAAGGAAAGGTTGAGCATTTTTAAATTAAAGGTAAGAAGAAAAAATAATTAAAATTTAAAATTAACTAGAAAAATAATTAAAATAGCAAAACCATCATTTTCTAGGTTTAATTTGAAGGTCTTTTAAACCTGTATTGTTTACAATAATTGATTTCTGTATATAATTGGACCTGTAGAATCTATTTAGAAAAAAATTGAGTCTAATCTAATAGTCAAATCTAAAATTATGATTTATATAGTGATATATTATAGCTTGTTTGTAAACTTTATTTTATATATTTCGTCCATAAATTCATATATATCTTATATATATATATATATATATATATATTAAATGGATTGAGTTATTAAAAATATCACAACCCTTTATATTAACAACAACACAATTTCTGAAAACTTTTAAAATTGTGTTAGTTTTTTAATAAATAAATTATAATGTGATATTAAAAAAAAACACTTTAAAAACAATAATAGAAAGGATAATCATTATCTCTAATTATTGACCTATCCCCAAAAAAATATTAAATAAAAAATAATTTTAATGATAAAATTTTAATCATGATTAACCTTGCAAATCATAACTTAACATACTCATGGTGTTTTTATTATTATTATTATTATATATACTATTATTATTGGCTTTTAGTTAGTTAGTTTGTTTTTTGGTTTAAATTATTTTTTTAATATTCATAAAAAATATTAAAATGATTTTGATTTTTTAAAATATATTTTTATATACTATATTAAAAATAAAAAAAGTATATTTTTAATATAAAAATATTTTTGTAAAAACGTATTGTTAGCAACTACAAGAAAGCATCAGCCAATAGGAAAATACCAAGACCCGCTATTAAAGTAGAATTTATCAGTGTGATATATCTAAGAGAATCCCAACTCCCTACAATATGAAACTTTTGATTTTCAAACTGGGACCTAATTCTGAAGTTTGAGCAGAGATGATGATATCTCTGCAAATTCTATCCCCTTTGCCTTCGTCCCACCTCATAAACCCCTATCCTCTTTCACTCCAATGCTCCAAAAACCCTAATTTCTACCCAAAATCTTTCTCCAAAACCCCTTATCTTGTAAAATCAACGCATACCCATTTCCTCTCTTTCCCCAAAAACTCCAACTTGAAACTTAAAACCTCACTAAGATTAAAACTTTCGGTTCAATTTCAGAGATTAATTTGTTATGGGGTTAAGGATTCTGATGAAGAGACTAAAGCAGTTGTGGATTCTGGTGGTGATGGCGGGGGAGGTGGAGGTGGAGGTGGGGATGATGGTGATGGTGATGGGGAGATGGAGAAAAAAGATGGGATTTTGCCAGAGTGGTTAAATTTCACTACTGATGATGCGAAGACTGTGTTTGCTGCTGTTGCTGTTTCCCTTGCATTTCGTTCTTTTGTAGCAGAGCCAAGATTCATTCCTTCTCTGTCCATGTATCCAACATTTGATGTTGGCGATCGTGTTTTTTCAGAGAAGGTAACATGACTTCCTTTCCTTTTCTTTCTTTCCTTTTATGATGTTAATGAGGTTTTGTGGGAGTAAATTTAATGCTGAACCGAGGCACATTTCAGTCACGGAGATTGCAAGTTGATGCAAAGGTTTATTGTCTTGATGTCTCATAAGACGAAGTTTTTATCTGAATAATGAGGGATTTTGACCATTGGGCGTTTAGCCTAATGGTAATTAGCAAGTACGAGGGAACAACTTTAGATTCCAATTTATTGTGGAGTGCACTGAAATTTTTTGGGAGGCTATCAAAGTTTATACAAGATGTTGCATGAATGAGGAAAGTGTGTTAGTGTAAATCCTGGAAGACTATGTAGGAACTTATTGCCTTTGTTTGTGCTACAATCAGAATGAGTTTTCTTCACGTTACATTTAGTGAATGGCGCAACAATTTTTCTCCGGAAAGTGAGAAGGATGCTGGACATATGATGCCTGAGGTTTGAAACGAATGGAATAGGAAGAACTGAACATAGACTGATCAAATAGATAGACCTTTTTTTTTTCTACTTTCTAGATTTCCAGATTGAAAAAGGGTTGCCTTACTTAGAATTAGTTCAGACATACCATAAAACCCAAATAACTGAACTGAATTGCATAACATTTGCCAATGATCAAATTTTATGAATGCCTAATGGTTGTTCCTCTGATTTTGGAAAGAAATGTCCGTGCTTCCTGGCCCTATGAGCCATGTTCGGGAATTTCATGTTTTTGCTTGAATCTCGATGTGAAAATGTTGAAATGACTAATTTTCTTATGAAATATCATGCATAAGATATGTTACGTGAAATTGTCAGGTTTCATACTATTTCAGAAAGCCATGTGTAAATGATATAGTGATCTTCAAGAGTCCACCAGTCCTCCAGGAAGTTGGATACACAGATGATGATGTCTTCATAAAACGAATTGTTGCAAAGGAAGGTGATACTGTGGAGGTCAGCTACCAAAGAAGGCACTTTTGCTAAGTAATCATATCATCAGTTCTGTGTTTTTATTATTCATAAGACACTTCACTCTCATTTTAGAATTTTATTTTTGAGATTTTGAGAGGGGGAAGGGTGCAAAATCAAATTTTGTTTTATTTATGATGACAATGATGGGGATGATGTGCACCAAATAATGATGTTTTGCAGGATTATAGAACCTCATGTCTCAATACATTTGTATGTAATGTGATTAACGTGCCTTCTAGCTCAAAAAACAGCGAGAGCATAGGGAAGTGATGCTTGTTGAACATGTCTATCTTACAAAATGCCTGTCTTTCCGAATGAACATGTCTATCTTACAAAATGCACGTTTCAAATTTTCTCTTGGAATATTTTGATTATTGCATTCAAACATGGCCCATGGTTTGATTGCAGGTTCATGAGGGGAAGCTTATAGTAAATGGAGTTGTGAGAAGTGAAAAGTTTATTCTTGAACCTCCTTCGTATGAGTTGACAGCTATTGTAAGTATCAACGCTATTATCGGTATCTCATTTCTTAATTTTTGGATGTTCTTTTATCCCAACCAAGTTATAGGAGGTTTGTGGTTGGTAGTTGACCAACATGTATACAGTTTCACTAAGAACTCCTAACTGTCATCATAGTGAAATTACAACTTAGAAGTTAAATTCTGAACTTCTTGCCTTGCAGCGTGTTTGCATGGAAATGTACCATTTTCCCCTTGTTATAACCCATCACTTATTTCTTTGCTTTGTAACGCAGCATGTACCTGAGAACTCTGTTTTTGTGATGGGTGACAATCGTAATAACAGTTATGACTCACACGTATGGTAATGGCTCCTGAACTTACAACCGCTAGAGTACGCCTAGCTTTTTATTTATTTTTTTCCCTTTTCAAATAACATTGTTGATGTCTGGAATTATGAATCTTTTAGGGGTCCCCTTCCTGCAAAGAATATAATTGGAAGATCAATCTTCCGCTATTGGCCTCCTTATAGGATTGGCCGCACAGTTCTTGAGACTGGCTGTGCTGTTGATAAGCAGGATAGCACTTCTTCATCTAAATAGTTTGAGTCCATCGGAAGAGTTTATTTATTTTTGGATATTCACAATCTTTGTATTCTGTCTTTTTATTTTTTTAGCCTTTAATCTTGTCACCATTTTTTAACAAGATCTGTTAGAGCATTCTTCGCTTGATAGAGGCAGTTCTTACTGGGGAAAGTTTTTTTGCCCCTTTCTAATGACCTTGATGTAATTGTAAGTCATATCTGTATTGATCTACAGAATTGAATTGTATTTTATGAAGCAAACTCTCTGACACGCATACATAAACCTACACGCCACACTTGCGTGCGCGCACACTCAAAAAATGGCAAATGATTTGATCTGATTCCAGCATGAGCAAGAATGCAAATAAGTTAAACTTGAGTTTATCAGAGCATTCTTACCCATTTGGCTTTTAAAGTGGGTCCTATGGTGTATTTTTAATTCCGGGAAAAACCGTCTGGGCTCTTCGAGATTCCAGAACGCAATGAGAAGTTGCATGTTGAATGCAGTGTTTGAGTTGTTTCAATTTCAATTGCCATGTAGGATCATGCTTCAAGCCTAGAGTAGTGTTCCTTCATTCGGTAGTTATGATGGCGAGTCTCCCACTTTCTGTAAGTGAAGAGTACTGTTTCAGGAGTGCCTAATGATTCCTTGAACCTGCAAATCTACACATGAAGTGATTTTCTTAATTTGTAATTGTCTCTCCTCTGTACCTTACAGTCTCGCACACAGGATATAAAGGCCTGACTGTATAGCTCAAGTCATCTTAGACATAGCATATCAAGAAAACAAAAACGTCAAGCACCAGAGTATGGACTTATTCTATATACAGTTCTATAGGTGACATGATTTCATGTGCCTAAAGCAACAGAGCGGCATCAAATTCTAGGGCTGGAACCACCCCATATTGATTAGGCATTCTTCTTCCATATGGGAAGATAAATCAACCACCTTGCCATTCAAAGATACGTGCACGAATCCTCCTTAAATTTGATGGCTTTGTGGCTACGAGAATTAATTGCCAAAGAGCAAGCGACTCGCCTTCTATGCCTCGGCTTCACCAATTTTCCCACAACATTCCCTATTGACCTGACTTCAAAAACTAGAGTCATCGGAACTCCCCCGTTGTCTTCTGATGCTGCTAATCCCGCCCCTGCGCCGTACAGCGGAACCTTTGTTCCTTTTAGATTAACGGACACGGTCCGGTGGCTCTTTCTTGGTTGGAAGTATCTTTTCAACTGCAAACATAAACATGCAAGTGTTTACAGGCTTGCCCAATTTTTATAAGGGAAAAAATGTACTTAATATCACTCATCGAAAGGGGCATATTCAAGGTTGTCAATACCATTTTGTTTTTTTATGCAATAATTGATATATCTTATGCTAGTTTAAAATGAAAAATAAACTGAAACAAATTTCATCTCTTACAATGATTTTGATTAAAATAAAACAACCGGAATGTTCCGGTCTCATTTCAGTTGTTCTATTCTAGCCAAATAATTTATTTTTAATAAAAAAAATTATTTTTTTTAATTTAATCCTTTAACACTTAATTTATTGAATATTAAATTTTATAATTTATTATAATTTGATTTGTTTTTGTTTTTTCAGTCTCATAACCTACATCATGGGTTTGACAAGTTAATCCAGTTAACTCGAGTTTTTTTTTAATTTTTTAATTGATTTTTTTTAATTTCATTATTTAACATCTTCATCATTTAGTTGATTATGAATTAAGTTTTATTTATTTATTTTGATTTGTTTTCTATAAAATTATTTTAGTCTCATGAATCGGGTTACAAGTTTCTCGAGTTAATCCAAGTACTTAGGCCATTTTATTGTGTTTTTTTTTAAATTGATTTTTTTTTTAATTTTATCATTTAAAAATAGATTTATTAGGAATTAAGATCTATAATTTATTTTAAAATTATATTTTGACTCTCCTATTTTTATCTATATTTAAAATTTAAAGTTAATTTATCTTTAAATTTAAATTATATTGGTTGCGTTAATATTTTGAATTATATACATGGAAACGCTCCAACAAAAACATTTTAAAAAAAATAAAATAGAACGCTAACCTGCCAATTAGAACGGAATTGATAACCATATTGCTACAAAGTAGTTTCTACCTATTCGTTGCAAAAATCATTGTTGTGTAATCAACTCAACTTGCAGAGCCGATGCTGATGATCATAGCAAGAAAAACTTACCTCACCAGTTGCAACTGTCAGCTCTGAATACATAAGATTTACAGGAATGGAACTGACGTGAATGCCGAAAAAGGTAGCCGAGTTGTACACATTCATCTTCACTGAACAACTCACAGTCAACATCTTGGTTGGGACTCCTGTCATGTCCGAACCTTCACCAAAGTAAAAATTATGTACAGTCAAGCTCTGCAAATAAAGGAAAAATGGTCATCTTTAGGATGAAACAGGAAAAAAGATAATAACGAAACAAAAGAAATTATATATTTACCAGGAGAAATCTAACATGTGCATACCTTAACAGTAATTTGGGGTTTGAAAGGCCTGCTGGCACCCCAAATGATGAAGCAAAAGACACAGAAAGCCGAAACAAAACCCGAAGCCCAAATCAAAACCTGACAGAGCCACCTCCTTGAAACGCCATTTCCATAAGGATCATAATCTCCTTCCTCTTCGATAACATCATCACACTTTGACTGAGGCCACCCCTTACTCTTGCTTCTCCCTTTCCACCCATAACCACCCCCAGAAACCCTGCTGGCGGACGATGACCGAGAGTGGCGGCCGTAAGAAAGGTGGGAAGGGGACTCCATGGGGCTGGCGTAGGCAGGAGTGGTTTGCATTGAAGAGGACTTATCGCCGTCGTGCGAGTCACGTGATGGGCTCTGCACGTAGTACAAGACGGGGCGTTTTGGAGATCGTGGCGAGGATGGTGCCATGCTTGTCATGTCCGATTCCGATATGGCGCCGTGCAACATTTTTCTTTTGGAAGCTAGTTTGAATCAATGATTCAGGTTTGGAAGTGAGGAAGGAAGGAAGGAAGAAACGGTAAAGAGATGATTTTGGTTTAATTTGTTTTCATTAAGTATTCCAACTGAAACAGATAAATAATTTTTAAGAAGACAGTGGGCAGAGACTGTTTGTTATTCCACACTTCTCTCCTTCCCTACTTGAGTGATGAGGTCCGAAGAAAAGAAGCGTGACTGTTACATGCCTAGCTTCGGAACCGAACCACACGACAAAGTGCTTCGGGGACCAGGTGTTGGCCGTTCCCTTTTTATTTTTTCGCCGTTTAATGTTGACATGGCAGAGGCTATAGGCACGACAAGAGGGAACACTTACTACGTTCGTTTTCACATTGATTTGACCACTTTTGATTTATTTACAGGGAGAGAAAAAAACTGAAAAATAATTAAATCAAGAAAATTAAAAAAAAAAAGTAATTGATAAAACCGAATCGAGAAGGAAATTGAGCAAACTGACCGCTTCAAAGAAAACCAAGAAAATCCGGTCACGCTTAGTTTTAGCTTCAAAGAACCAGACCGCTTCAACCAAAAATTAAAAATACCGTTAAATTGATAGTGGTATAAATAGAAACTTATAAGCAAACCCTAAACTGAAAACACTCTCACGCCCCTAACCTGGTGTCTATCTTCACTATCAAAACAGTTAACGAATACAAAGAGAAATATCAACACATTTTTTTTATTAATATTTTATGATAATATTTATTGATTAAATCTTTTCATCGCTAATCTCATTAATAAATACCATTAGAAATATATCATCAATATATATCAAGAAAATTACAGTTAAAATAAAAAAAATAAAACAACCAAACACGTTTAAGTTTTACATACGCAGTTACCAACTGAATTACAACGAGATTCAAATAAACAAATTATACAATGACGTAACATTGATACTGACAGAATGATTAATGGAGTCACTATCGAAATAATTTTATCAGTAATATTTAATATATAACCTTACGCTTAAACTTCCTCGCTTCTTCTCTCATTTCTATTTTTTTCTTGCAAAATTTCTCTTAATTTAAATTATATTTGTTTTTTTACCAATGCAACAGTTTTAAAGGCTATAAATTTTTATGTTCTCAGGTTGTTTTGATGTACTGATATCAAATATAATTTTTAAAAAATATTATTTTAATATATTTTTAAATAAAAAAAAAACTTTAAATTACAATCACTACTGCAATCTCAAACAGGTCTAAAATGTTGCAATTTGAATTAGGTTTGTTTGTTAACTGATATTCTATTTACCAAATTGAATCCTGTGTAGATAAACCATTAATCTCATCTTATATAACATTACATTAATTAAGCAATGCTTTAAAATAAAGAACATAATAAAAAATAAAAACAACTTACCTTTTTAATTATGACTAGGCTTCTTCGATCAAGTAAAAAGGACTGCTGCCCTTTTTTGTTGGCTCTCTCAAGATCTAGTAATTAAAACGATTATATATGCTGACTATGTTGGATGACGCTGCTATCTTTAAATCACATCATATCTTGAATCGGTGTCAGAAAACTGATGTTGTGGTGATGGGATAAAAAAAAAAAAATTTGGGAATGTGATTGTAATTAATTTTTAAAATATTTTTTATTTAAAAATATTAAAATAATATATTTTTTATTTTTTATTTTATTTTTTTCTATTAGTATATCAAAATATTTAAAAATATTAATTTAAAACAAAATATAAAAAAATTCAATTTTTTTTTAAAAATATTTTTAAAACATAAAAATAAACACCATCTTAATCATTTTAGCTTCCATGCTTAAAGATAAATATTGGTTTGGAAGGAATTTTGGTTCCAAGCTTTCAATTTGTATACTTGAGGAAGTGTTATAATCATTGATTGCAGAAAAATTAGTGATTATAAAATGTTTCAAGTTGTAATAAGTCTAGAAAATAAACACATGTCAAGTGTGCAAGGTTGTCTAAATGGTAATTATCTTAATTATTATACAATATACTAAAATAAAAGTCTATTTTCACATATTCAATTTTAATATAAAAATCTATTTTTTTTTTAATTTTTAATTTCTTAGTTTAAGAGATTAGAAAAAAAAGTTATCAGATAAAGAAGGAAAATCTCGGTTAACATCAATTTCAACTATAAAAAAAAACATTGATATTGGTGTTAATAGGTTAATTTCAATAAGAATAGTCTTATTTAGATGTTCTTTGGCCCTCCCATCACTTGAGATGGTATATATGAGCATGAAATTTTTTTGGTTTCGGTTTGATTGTGTTTCTTTTATACTTTTTGGATAATTTAAGGTTATATATGAGTTTATCAAGATATATAGAATATTTTGATTAATGTTTTGATAAAAAATGAGTTAAAATAAGTTTTTAGATTAAAAAAAAACTAATTACCCTTAATTTCACAACCACCATAGCGGCTAGAATCTAAAGAGAGGTAAGTGACCTATCACAAATTACCTAGGCATATGGGGCTATGGTGAAAGGCTAGGTGCATTTGGCCATCAGGTTAAGCCGACGCATCTAGGTTTTTTTTTTTTTTTATCAATTGATTTCTTTTTTATCAATTTCATTCTTCAATGTTAAATTTTTATTGAATTCTTTTTATTTTAAAAAAATTTTATTATGTTTTTTTTAATTGTAATACAATTGAATTTTTACTTATTTCGTGGAGAAGATTTCAAAGTTCTTTTATGATATTAGAAGGCATTCCTTATATATAGCCCTGCTTAGATTATTTTTCTTTTAATTTATTCAATTATTTTCTTAAGTGTTTTTTTTTTTATTATTATCATTTTATTAAATAAAACACTAGTTTCAACAAATAAAGTTAATAAACATCATGGGGTACATTATCCTTATTGCAAGATTGAATTTCTTGATCTATATTTATCTTTTAATTTTTATAGTTTATGAGTTTTTTTCTTCATTTATTGGCACAAATAATTCTTGATTTATTCAATTAGATGTGTGGATCAAGTTTTCAATTTATGGTTATGAATTTTTATGTCAAAAAACACAATGAAAAGCCTGCATATTTTTTTTTAAAATAAAATTTATCACCCGTGATGAAATGCTAGTCAAATAGCTAGCACAATGAATAAAAGGAGATGATGTTTCACTATAATAATTGCACTGTCGATATTGTAGGTAGTGATTTTGTAATTCTTTCCAAAAAAAATTTCTTTAGTATACTTTTCAAATTATGCACTTTAAGTCCTTTAGCTTTTCACAAATTCAATTTTGGTTAAAAACTTTATTTTTCTTATATTTTAATTCATAGTTTGAGAGAGGAGATAGAAAGTGGTCGGATTCTGGTGATAAAGAGAGAAAGTCTTGATTAACACCGATTTTAACCATAAAAAGATCAATTTTAGTATCATGAATTTCATTCTATGAGGGGAGTTTAGTCTAAGCATTCTTTTCTTATAAACTTTCTTGAGCTGGTATAAGCTTGAGAATTTTTTTTATTTTTAGTTTGGTGGATTTTAAGTTATCTGAGGCAATATATAATTTTATCAAAAGTATTAGGATGTTTATAGATATTTTGGGTTAAAAGTTAAAATCAATTTTTTTTTGGCAAAAAAAAAAAAAAACTGTCTGAATTTTTGACAACCTTCTGACCGTCTAAAACTAGGCAGCAAGTGACGAATTGCGTATGTGTGTGTGTGTGTATATATATATATATTTAAAAAAAGGGAAATGACAGTTCATCTAACCTTTAATAAAAAAAAATATAAAATCAGCCCCCTTCCAGTAACATTTCTTTTTTTAAACTCTAAACACAAACATGCAAGGTTATTTTTATCGTGTTGTGGGTATATTTTATACAGAAATGCTAAACGGTTTGCAACTAGCTGAACTGGTCAGAGAATGCAAATGATTTAATATGTTCAATTGTGATATAAGAAAAAAAAAATAAATCATTATTTTCAGACACGTGTCTTTCACCCATCTCCTGCTCACCTGTGTTTTTCATTCTGAGAATAATGTCGTGAAACCATGCAGATCAGAACGTTGAACACAATAACTTGTATAGCTAATCGATGCTTTTGGATCGATAAACCTTGTGCGTTTGTGCTGAGATTTTTTGCAGTGAAATAAATATGGTCAGACTTGGTTTTTTTTTTTTTTCCCCAAGTAAATCACGCACAGTCCAATCCAGCCCACAAGTCTATGAAAAATACATTCAGCACAGTTTAGCCAAGACCATTCTAACACGTGGGGAAAAAAAGAACCCAAAACCAACGAGCCTACCTGCCATTGTAAAGCAGACTATTCCAAGCAAATACTAAATCTACATTCTTAATAACAAATGTTACACAAGCCACCAGAATCTGATACAACCATAATTTTTTTGATCTAACCTCGAATCCAGTGCTATCAGCACAAATCTGATTGAGTGGTCATTCTGATGACTCAATATGAAACCAATATAAGTAATAAATAATCTTCTACAACTATTTTATTCAATCTCAGCTTCTTTCAGATCTACTTCTATCCACTGAAATGCGTGAATCAAGTGTTGACAGGATCTGGGGCATTGACATCCCCCCAGACACCACAATTTCTGCAATCAAAGAATAAATTAGACGAATTAGTAAGAGATCTCCTTTTGCTTCCCTCATTTTTGGGCAGGGAAAATTAAAAAACATGTCAGAACACATCTTTCACCAAGGACCCAATACCTTAAGAATAAATAAACTCTTGAGCCTAAAATGCATGTTAGTATGCAATAACAAGCAATATTGCATTTCTAGTATCCTGAATAAAAACAGCTTAAGAAAGATGCCCTGTTACCCCCCACAGGGATGCTCAAAAGAAATATTTGATAAAATGAATGTAAGAATAACTGAGTCCTTACCAATTCCTTCTCGGACTGAAAGATTGGGTCTGATAACATCCTTGGTATTGACTAGGAATATATCTCCAATGTACAGATGATTCGTCGGAACATAGACACAGCATAACTCCTCATCTCCAGAGTAGTTCTGCATTGAATACTTAGAAAACATAAGAATTTGAATGTAAATGCAATTGATGCTATGATAAGCATTTATCAAGTTATCAGTATCCCAATATTAACTCTGTTTTTTAATAAGGTTAACACCCTCAATATCCCAAACCGCAATAATCTCTAGAATCTACTAATCAATTAGGATTGTTGTAGAGCAGCCCCCAAAAATTGAGAAATTCAAATTTTTTTTTTTTTTTTGGGGGGGGGGGGGATGGTTTCCAAGGTAGCATTAATTGAGACCCCAAAGTTGGCACCAAAGACATGCATGCACAAATCTTTCACAGCAAAGTTAGGGTCGTCTATTACTCTCCATGCAAGGAGTTTGCCTTCACCATATCTTAATTCATGAATTGGAGTATAGTGACCAAAATTGTATATTTTTGCATCCAAAACCAGCATCCGAGACTCCTAGTTTATAGGCCCAACCACAGACAAAAAAACATGCAATTCACACAATGCTATAATGAATATTGTACAGCAGAAAACCACTTGCAGACCTGGAGGATGACAGATGACGTAATGAACCCAAAGGCATATTCACCAATACGTGGATGCCTTATAATGGCCACTTCCTTGAAAGCTTGAGTATTTTGGTCTAGAACACATAACAAGCATGATATGTGAATGGCAGTTGCTTAAACTCATCCAATGAAAACATGAGGATTAAGCTGAGCGCCGACCTGGTGATATGGCAGCACTAATTTGCTTGGAGGCATTATAAATATGACGAACAAATGGCATCCGTTTGATAAACCACTCCCCAAGGCTCAGGACAGAAGCTCCCAACCAAGATGACATGAATACCCCAACCAAGAAAATGAATGTTATGGAGGTTATAAATCCAAGACCTAACAAAGAACCCAAAAAAAGCAAGCTAAATGATCAGCAAGAATATGAATTGCTTGATAATATGCATTTATCCTTGGACAGGAAAAGGCTTATGATGCTAAATTTAAACATGCTTACCAAAGATATCAATTCCAAGATGGGCATAGATTGGAGAGAAGAATCCATCCACAAAGTGAACAAACCACCATGTTATGTAGAAAGTGATTGCAATGGGAAATAGTATGACACTGCAAAACAGCCAAGTGTGAGCAACATCTGTAATAGATTGAGCACAATATGCAAGACAATAAACAAATTCAATCATGAAATTCATATCTTCATATTTGGATGAATTATTAAAAGCATGCCAAAAGAAAGACACGAAACAGACATGAAATCTTATACGTTATATAGTATTCTGAATAAATGAATTTCTAATCCAAAAGAAAGACATGAGATACATGAAATCTTATATGTTATAGTATTCTGAATAAATGAAGTTCTAGGTTCACCAAGTACAACTACAGTCCATGGTATCTGTTCTAGTGTTCATCTGGCAGGAAAAGACTACGTCCATTCACATGAAAGGGGTCAATGGTTTCCATCACAACCGACAGGAGCAGCAGCGCAAGTAACACACACCAATCAATTTACATGGTAAAAAGAAAATTCCTCGTGCACCAAGCAAAACAAGGACTACCTTGAAAAATTTCTACTTTCACACAATCTTTAATGGTAAGTGAAATCTCAAGTACTTGCCACTGCCCAATAAACAAGATGAATTGATGTCAAAATAAAATTTTAAAAGCAAATCAGTACAAATTTTAGTTGCATCATAATGTGTTTCAAAACCCCCCCAATAATCAGAAAATAAGATAACAGAGAGACATCCTAGGCGATTTCATTGATATGACAAATCAGCGATAGTTGCAAAATTCATAGTGTAATGCCACCAAAGATCAGACAAGAAATACACATTCAAACAGATAAAAATCTTGCTAAGGGTGCAGTCAAGAGCATGGCATTATCTTGTTCTTATAATTTTCACAAAACAATGTCAATACATGTAAAAACTGCCAAATTATTCCCTGGTATTTTTATTTTTTTTGTATGTCTGTATGTCTAAGATTGTGAAAAGATACAGCATTTATTCATGAAATCAAGGGAATAAAGGAGATGGAAGAGAGAGTAGTGCACCATCCTGTCATGAATTTTTTTGAAGCCCAGCTCCTAACAACTTTGTAAAACGTCTACATAAACAAAGGACAGAAAATGTCAGATTAATTTTTATTTTATTTTATTTTTGTAAGGAAAAAAGAAGAAGAAGAAGCAGCAGCAGCAGCAATTTGCCAGCAGTCAGCACACGAAGTAATCCTCCAATATGCAAAAAACTTCACTGATAACCTTAATTTAGTATTTCGCAATGTCATAATTAAATCCATAATTATAATTTTCTCAATTAACTGTAACCCTTTGAATTGACCATTAAAGCTCTGTGTGTGTGTGTGTGTGTATAATATATATATCCTAAACTTTTGAATCAAATTCAGAGCCCAAAACTGAAAAACAATTGATAACTTATTTCCTCAAAAATCAAATTAAAAAAAATCAGCAATCGAGTGAATTATTATTAAGCTCAAACTAAACTTATATTTAGCAGACTTGGAGTTTCAATTACAAGAAGAACAATAATAATGATAATAACAATTAACTCCACAAAACAAAACTAAACAGATGATTTTTTTTTAAAAAAAGAAAGCCCTAAAAAGGCGAGAGGAAGAGGAATTTAATTAAACCTCGCGTCCTGAGTGATGCGATGATAAGGAAGAAGAAGAAGAGGGTTTAGAAGCGACTTCAACATCGGGGGAGTCAGCGACCGGTATGAGAAGCTCTCGATCTCTACTCGCCATCACGATCGCCGATTTCTCATCTCCCATCACTTGTAATCGAAAACGACACCGGTTTCCGATTTATCGATGGATGGATGGATGGATGGAGTAGTATGTATCTAGATTCTACTCTACTCTAATAAGGTTTGGATTTATTTTGGAAAGAGTTTCTTTTGAATTCAAAATCAATCAATCTATCAATCTATCTATCAAAGGCAGGGGAGTGAAGCGTTTGCTTTTTTTTCTTTGTTTTGTTATTAAAAAAATAAATAATTAATTTTTCTACAAAATCTAGAAATAGAAATATTCTAACTATTTAACCGTGTTCCATAAGAAACAGAGCAAAAAAGATTTTAAATACCAGAAAAATATATTTAAATATTACTAATACATTTTTTTTAAAATAAATTCTGACTATGAATTTAAAATAAGTTGTATATTAATTGATATTGAAAATACATTGTATATACTTGAATTAATTCGGATTAACTTGTGAAACATATAAAGATAATCTTTAAAAAAACAAATTAAAAAATTTAATTTTTAATTAATTTAATGTTGAAGAACAAAATTAATAAAAAAACACCACTCAATTAAAAAAAAAAAACTTAAGTCAAAAAAGCAAACTCACAGTGCAAATCATACTTATAATCAAATTTAATAAATTTTTTATATTAGAGATTATTTTTTATTTAATTATATAACAATAAAGTGTATGAGAGTTTTTTTTTATAAAATATTTTTTTTAAAACAAAAACCATGATAAATGTGTGGAACTAATATAGCAAAAATAAATCATTGATAGCAAATGATAAAATTATATCCTTTTAGTTTCTAGTTAAATAAAAAAATATATATTATTGGTAACAACCAGTTAAATTATATATTTTTTAAAAAAACTGAAGGGTAAAAAGTGCTTTAAACAAATAAAAATAAATAAATAATATCATGGATGTTGCAAGTTAACCCGCCAAACATACAACTCAACTTATGAACTCAACTATGTTCAATGATTTTTTATTAATTTTTTTACCCAAATATAAAATAACAAAATAAAGATAATAAAAATAAATGACAAAAAGCCTAGGCATGTGGGCCTTCCAGCCTAGCCCGCGTGCTTGGACCTAGCTTTATTTATTTTTTATTTTTTAAAGGGGCGGATGACTTATCGTTCATCCCATTTGTTTTTTTTTTTTTTTAAAAACCTGATGATCATTGGCTATTTGATGAATCAAGCCACCACAAGTCACCAAAAAAGTGAGGCATCCACTTTTTTTTATTAAAAAATTCATTTCTACCCATGTTCTCACAAAATATTTTAAACACCTTGATAAATTTATTCATGATCTAAAGCAACCCAAATAAAACAACTTGAAAACCCAAAATTAGCTAGAACCCAAAAATCTTCTCCCGGTCAAATTTACCTTATCTGGCAAGAGAAGGAAAATAAACACCTAGGTGAAACTCCTCTCAATAAATAAAACTCATTGACACTAAAATTGATTATTTTTATGGTCGAGATGGACTTCAATGGTGACTTTCTCTCTGTATATCAGAATCCAATGAGTTTCTCTCATCTCTCACAAAAAAATAGACTAAAAATAAAAGAAATAAATTTTGGCACCAAAATTAAATTTCTAACAACTAAATAGACCAATCACCAATTAACTTAAAAAAGATAAGAGACCAAATTAAACTTTTCAAATAAAATGCAAAGTTGGCCATCTATTTTCTATATATTTTTCACTTTGATTCTTTGTCTTTAAATTCAACCCTTTTTAAAAAATAAAATAAGCAATTGGGTACTCATTTGAGCTAAAAATAATTGGTTGATGGAAGATCATGTAGGGAGTTCAAGAAATTATCCCTATATCATTAATTAATTAAATTAGAATCATGATTCTATATCATGTCCATACCTGACTAATGAACTAGTGATTTGTCAATCTAGCATTGAATTTGAAATATATATACTTTGGATTGAATAGTAAATCAACCCATTTAATCCATGATATAAGTCTTGGGCTAGGTTTACTATCTTGTTGAGTCCTATCATTATGATTCAAATGACAAATTAATCAATGTATTTATTTTTTAATTATTTGTTTTTGGGTTAAAGACTGATTGTTTTCTCCTACTATTATTATTTAGAAGTGCTTTGGTGAGATGAAACCCTATCAGTGTGTTACATCATATCCTCACTAGCAATAATTGTTGTTTTTTTTTTTTTTCAAGAATATTTGTAATTTGTTAGATTTTTTTTAAGTAATAGAGTTTTAGCTTAATGATATAGTTTGACTTTTTTTTCTGTATTGTTTTCATCTAGGAGGCTAAAAAATATTTTACACATGTTTGTTTAGGAGAGTTGAAAGTTCAACTTGTTAGGGTATTGACTTTATAGCTAATCGATTCATTACATGTATCATTGGCTTTGTTTATGTAAATATATTTAATTTATTAATAAGGGCTTATTAATCTTTAATATTCATCAAATATTTGATTAATGAATCTAGAATAAAAATAAAGTCATTGAGACAAAAATGATTTTCAAGGAAAATTATAAAGTTGTTATAATTATAGGATTCTTATTCCATCAAAACATTGTTCCTAATGTTCTTAGTCAATGCTTTATTAAGACTAGACATTAATTAGAGTTGTTAAGACTCGAGCATATTATATTCTTTCTTTTATGAAAGTAAACAGTTGTCCTCATAAGTTAAGATACAAGAGATACCTAAAACTAATATATCGGTGCTTATCGAATGATATGTATACTGAACTGATTTCCATAAGAATTCCAAATAAAGAGATCACGTGTATCTATGAAAAGGTTTATATAATGGTTGTGTAAATGATTCTTAGACTTGAGATATCTAAGTTATCTTATATAGAAAGTGATATATTTTGATCCTACTACACGTTGTCTTGATCAAGGGTAACAAATAAAAAGATGTTGCGTGTAACACAAACTATATGAAGGTATTTAAGTAATCAAGAGATAATTCATTACGCTAAGTGAATTTAAAAAAAAAATTCATCTATTCTCAAATAGTATTGATTATAAATCCTTACGCAGACCACATGACTTATTTGGAGTTGTATAACTTCATATATGAGTAAAACACAAAGCAAAGGTCCAGAATGACATAGTATTGAATAAATTTTTATTGTAATAAGCGAGTTTAGACATATAGATGGCAAAACTAGGTGTTGTGTCAATTATGAAAGTTATAGCCCTATGTATTCTCTTTCTATAAAGATAAACCACGCTAAGAAAAGAGTTTTGAAACTTTGGTTATGATTAAAACACCAAACAATGTTTAGAGTTGGGTGTACTAAACCAACTAGAACTAATCAATCTTTTCTCTACTTGGAATTTGTTGTTGATTGAGGGTTCCAATGAATGTAGATTGTATAGGCATGGTAAATGTTTGGAATGGGATGAGATTGTGCATGAGAAATTTGATGAAATAGTTAAATTAAGTAGGTAATTTCCACCTTCATCTAATTCTATTAAATTCTCAAAATACTCTTGTATAGTATTGTTATCCAAATTCAATTGCTTAATTTATTCATGAATTGTAAAGAATGTTAAGTTTAGCTTTGGCTAATGGTATCCATGTTGGATAACTAAGAATGAATGATGAGATTGACTTTGGCTAATGGCATCCATGTTGGATAGCCAAGAATGAATGATGAGATTAGCTTTGTCTAATGACATCTATGTTGGATAGTTGAGAATAATCATTAAAGATTAGTTTTAGCTAATATTATCCATGTTGGATAACTAGTAGTAAGGGATGAGGATGAGGTTAACTCTGGTTAATGGGGTTCATACTAGGATCACCAGTAATAAGTGTTGCAAACCATCTTATTTGAAAGCATTTGCTAATACGATGAAATAAAGAGTATAATGTGTTATTCACAATTAAAATTAATGTTTAAATAACCATATACAAAATTGATTATAGTCATGAATGAATAGTTATGTATGGAAGAATTCTATATGTACAAGGATTCCAGACCACAATATATGTCATCAGTTGTTTGTTGAACATAGCTCAAATAAAATAATGCGGCATAAGGTTGCATGAAGATGTGAAGTAGAATATTAAAGATAGACTTGGTAGAAAGTTATTAATAGCCAGATTTGTTGGCAATCAAATGGGTTGTTAGAATTATTCACATCTGCGAAGGGGTGACTGAATAATGACCATATTATCAGCAACTAAGGATGAGAAAGGAATGACACCTAGTAGCTGCAGTGTCGGTGACTCAGGATAAGATATGGAATGATACTTAGTAACCATAGTATTGATGACTAAGGATAAGAAATGAATAATACTTAATGATCGTAGTATCAATGACTAAGGATATGACAACTTTTGATGTTTAGTTGACCAAAATAATGATGACCAAGGAAGTGAAGTATGATTTGGTTAATCATAGACTGATGATGCAGGTTCTCATTTTCCTATGCTTTTATTTAAGTTGATAAGTCCTTTAAATTAAATCACAAACAATAAAAGTCACTTTCTAGTTGTTCCTAATAAAAAGGAAGTTCATGTGGTTCTCTTTATTCTTGAAGGGAGACCATTGTGTTAATGTTTTCAATGAGTGGAAACTATGGTATTATTGTTTTCAAATAATGAAAACCATTCTGTAAGACGATTAATCAATACTTAAAAGTGTATATGATAGGGGGGTTGATTGACAACTTAAGATTTAATATCATTTGATGATCTACTAAGTCAAAGCAAATGCTAATAGGATGATAATGTAATGAACAATTGTGATTCCTAGAAAATAGAAAATATAGTAATGTTACAAATAAATTATGTTAAGCGGTGATGGAATGTGTAAACATGAGATTAATACATGTGGTTACTTCAAGAATTGTACCCAAGATCAGTAACTAAAGAAATGAAATATTAATTATTAATTAGGGAATAAAAAATTAAGAAAATGAGTTGCTATGTAGTGACATATAATTGACAATCTTAGATTTAAATGTATTATATAATTCATCGTAAAGTTAACATTGAAAATGATAAATATGAAATTAGACACCACGACAGCTAGTGCGTAATTCAATATGTATATGATTTAATCTATGTTAAAAGAATTTTAGATAAATATATTGTTCTCTTTCCTTTATGGAAACCACATATATATTGTTAATTTTGTAATGTTATTTTAGTTGCAATGATGAACACGAGTATTGTCATATAAGTTGAGGTATTATTGAAATTGATTTGAATGTTTTGAGCAAGAGTGTTAAAAGTGCTAATAAACATAATGATTCATTTCCCTCATGAAAAAATCATGAGCATAAGTCTTCTTGACGACTAATAACTCTTATAATGATATATATGTTACTGGTCTATGTTATGAAATTAGTTAACACTGATCGTGTAGTTTCACTATTTATAATTTTGTTAGGTACTTATTTTATGTACTATGAATACTTAAAATTGTGCTAATAACATCATATTAAAATATATTAAATGATATGATTGTATTTCTAATATTTTGTTATTGAATCTCTTTTGTTATGTATGTGTTTATATATCCATTTTACATATGTTTTATGTCAACATCTCAATATTTTTTTTTTTATAAAAAAATATCATCTTAAGTTATTTTTTAAAGTAAAACCACTAGTTGCTTGGAGTAGTGGGGTCAAAACTTGTGTTCATTTTGGTCCCTCTCTCCTTGCTTGATTATCGTTTATCTCACATTTTTTAAAAAATTCATTAATATAAAAATGATAGAGAAATAGTTAAATTACAAAATTAATAGAACTTGGTCGAATTGCATTGAAAATATATATATTTTTAAATTATGATCGAAACGAGGAGGTCAAAATTGAGTTATATTATTTTTATTGATTTTTTCTTTTGATTTCATCATTTAATATTTAATTAATTTTTAATTGATCATCATGATTTATTTTGGTTTGCTTTTTATAGGGTTATTATAATCTTAAATAAAGGTTATGATATTTGATTGGTGCCTAATTTTACAAGCGTCTACTTTTTATATTATATAATTAACTCAAAAATATTTTTTTAAATTGATATATGATTTTTATATTTTTTTAATTAAAAATTGTTTTCAAGATCATGAAAAGTTTTTATTTAAAAAACTATTAATAAGCCTAATGGAATTTATAACCTTGATCGCGGATTTTACGGGTTAAACCACGAGACAAGGTTAATCTAATATGTCATCTTGATTTTTTTTAAAAAAAATTAAATCATGTTTTTACCAATTATTTTGGTTGTTTTTTTCTTTTGAGCTCAATAAATTTATTGTATTACTTTAAAATAACTTTTACATAACTTAATTTAAAATATAAGCCACGCAAGAACTTGTGTTTAAAGTTTTAAATTTAACTTATTAAATCAAATTTAATGACAATGTTAAAAAGTTTCATCGAGCTGCGAACAGTCTTTTTTATGTTCAATTTGTTTTACTAATACCTGTAGCGTAACACATGCATTAACCTAGTTATAGCAATTCCGAGAACCTAACTAACATATTAGGCACGTGCCTGTCTACCTAAGATTGTACACCCAAAAGAATTTCAATTTTGAAAAGAACTATATTAAGAAAAACAAAAAAAACTGTTGCAAGCAAATGCATTAATAGCTTCGAGAATTCCAAAGGGTCATTCAAGAATTTATTAGTTACTCAATAAACCAATCCATTAATATAAATGGCTGCACTTTGATTGGTAAAATTTGAATAAGTAACCCGCCGGAGAAGAGCGCTTTGCCGCAATGTGGCATGGCCAGCTACTTGCAGCTACATGATCCGTGCATTAAAATTATTGAAGAATATTTGAATTGTTGAAGATCAATGAGGGAGCCATTAACTTTATATCTGGAAGTCAATAACAGTGTCTCCAAGTTCCTCTGCTGTCTCAATTTCTGATAGAACAGTGCGATGATCTGGGAACCCTGATGCTGCAAGAATATTTTTGAGATTCTTGTAGTCTTGAGGTGGTTTTCGAATGTTGTCGGGGATGTTATGTTCTAAGCGATCTGGCTTTATCGCAACTCTAGTCTGCTTGGAGGACCTTGCTTGCTTATTACCATGTCCAACAGATTGTGATCCTATTCAACACAGGGGAACCGAGGATGTTATTAATAAATATGATAATTCAATATGCACTGACTTGGCTTTGAAAAGTGATGCAAAATAAAAATAAATAAAATTAATTATAGATAATAAAACTTGTGAAAACTTTTTTATTTGGAAAAGTTCAAGACTTCAGTAGCTTTATATTTTGTTAGCGATCAGGCAGAGGCAGATGAGCAGTGGAAACACAAGTTATATGAATGAAAATGTAACAAGAATTTGGCCAGGTCAAATGCTTATAATTGGTGGGAGATTGATGTAAGAAATTTTCTCAAATATAGAATCTTATGTTAATTTGATTCTATTTTTTATTGGGTTAAAATTTTATAACAATTAAAGATTGAGAAGACCCTCAAATAAAAACTAGATGATACTATTTGGGATTTGCAATATTTTCTTAGTTGATTTATGAATTTTTTTCTAGTTTTATTGAAGACTTTTTTCCTTGTATAAATAGAATTGTTCAGCTTGTATTTTAAAAGATCACATGAAAAGAATATAGAGTAATAAAATTATGAATTATAGTTTGCATGTGATTTTCTATTAAAATCTTGTATCTATAAGCCTGCTGTTTTTCTTATGTTGTTTACATCTACGTTAGAAATGCTCAGCATACATAATATGTATGATTCTAAGCCTAGTTGTAAAACCAGAGCCTTGATGGCTGCTGATGTCCATCACCAATACAGGTGCCTTTCTTTTGGTCTTAAATACAGGCGTTCTTTCATTAAAGCTATGTGGAGGAGGAGCATTGACAAATACTTGACCATAAGTTTCCTCTGCATGCTTGCTGGTATTTGGACATTTTCCATACTGAGAAAAGCCACTCGAAATGTGTCTGGTTTTTCCCATTATCACAAGTATATATTTCCTAATCAAATGAACCTCAGGACTGCTAAGCACTTAAATGTGTGTCTAAAACTCAAAAGGAAAAAAAAAAAAAACATTTCACCAACATAAATATTTGGATTTGAAACCATTAAATGATCGGCTAGTAAAGTTGTCATACCTCCAGGCGTGATGGTTATAGAATGTCTTGCTGTTCGCGAGCTAGCCCGTGTAATGCATAACCATTCTCTTTTTGCTTCGCCTCCGCCTTCACATTCTGTTTCAATTGGAATATGCCAGTGACCTTTCTCTGATTCCTGTTAAATGTTTTTATACCAAGCGCACATGACATACTATTTTGTTAGCTCAATTAGTTATATATAGCATTGCTGTTATTCATATAAAACATATTTAGTACTAATAAAGACTTTCATTATCTTTAATAACAACTTATATTTAATTAATAAATATTCATGGGATAAAAAATATTTTTCAAATGAAATTATAAATTATAATTATAAGATTCTTATTGCATCAAAGCATTGTTTTAAATATTTATGGATAATATTCTATTAAAATTAAACATTAATTAGAGTAGTGCATATTGTATTCTTTTCTTGTTAGATGACATGCCTATTAGGCAAAAGTCGTCTTAGGGCAATGCCCTGAAAGTACACTGAACTGACCGCTATATATACGTGTTTCGAGAAACACAACACATTTAACTCACCAACTTTCAGTATATGACACTTACATTGCAGGATAGCATAAATAGACACTAGTTTCTGTTCTTTTATTCTTCATATTCACATTGATTGGAAAGTATTTGGCAAAGAGCTCATTAGTTCTCTCACCTGAATTACAACAGAGCAAGGCGGAGGCATGTCAAAATCTGGACCAGCATCAGTAAATCTGAAATGCACCTTAGGAAGAAAAGTTGCAATGTTATGATACATAAGAAGAAAACGGAGCATCACCGGTGGCAAATCACAACATGCGATATCGAGTCCTTAATACTAGCAAAAACAACATTTGAACCAGAAGGATAGATTGTGGAAGCAATCACATTTACAACACAAGGAGGGGCTGGTTAACAGTGGTGAGCTTCTGAGGAACTCTACTTACCTGATGCCTTTCTTTCCATCTAGGGAAGAAGTCGTTTCCTAGAAGATGAAATGTATGGTCTCTCATCTCGTCATTGGTCACAATTAAACACTTTAACTTTATAGCTGCATACAACCAGTACCTGAATCACAGGTTATTTACCTCCAGTACTTCATATGCTATTTGCATATTTAAAGAAATTTTCAACAGAAGATAACTTGTGTATGGTAAGATTATTTGACTATTCCTGTACATAAAACCCTCACCAGTCATCATTTGATCCAGTGGGTGTTGCATAAAGTGCATCGGCATTTTTCCACTTTTCAATGAAAGCTTTATTTACCGGTCCATCCATCTTGCGTCCAGTGATTCGCTTGTTATGCAAAACAATGAGTGGCCATTTTTTTGAAGGAAGCTTCTGACGTATACCATTAACAACAGCATTGATCTGCAGCCAGCCACTAAACCAATCAACAGAAAAAATGGATTGTTGAATTCCTTGTTAGTCCTGTCCATCCAAGCCGACTGACAGTATACCTTTGATGGCATGAACCTTCCCTGGTTGTAAATACCAGCATTTGCTCCGTCTATCACTGCTTCAAAAGGTCCATAGTAATCAAGCCATTTCTGCAAAGAGCAACAATGATTACAAATGAAACTACTCCTTGTCCCCTTCATCTTACCATAACAATGTTATAAGCAATACTCAGGGGTTCAACATACCTGAAATCTTTGAAAGCTTGAATCTCTGTCACGTTTTATGGCAATAGAAGCAACTGATTCGGCAAATTTCTCTGTTTCAACAGCATCAAGGTCAACTGTGGTCAATTTCTGTCCACAGTACTTGCAAATTCCATCCAGCCCAACAGATGTACAAGAAACAGTCCACTTTCCCTTGCCCAGCCAACCTTGCCCATGCCAACCTCCACCTCCATTTTCAATTGCTTCTTTAACGTCCCATTTTGTTTTTCCCACTCTTGAAGCTGCCTTGCTGTTAAACCATCTAACAATTATGCCTGCAGTAGAGGGTGAGACCCTCCTTACAATTCTTCGTAGTTTATGCAGCAAATAATAAACCTTGTCACCTTTACCACCTTCTACACTTGCTCTTAAGAGTGCCTTCAATTCGGGCTCCTCTGGAAAAACACCATGTTCCAACATGTGCTTCTCTACATAAAATGCTTTGTCGATGTCTCCACTACTGCAAAACACAGATAGAGCAGGTCCATAGGACCGCAATTTAGGATTTATCCCCAATGCGTCCATCTGTTTCACCATTTCAAAGGCCAGATCACCATTACCCATTGACATCGCCATTCGTGCCACAGCTGTCAAGGTTGCTTCATTTATTGGGACCTTTTCCTCGCACATTTTCTCAAAGATCTCAAAGCCCCTTTCAAGTGCATACTTCTTGACATCTTCGCTGAACTGAATTTCATGATTGCCATGCATATTGACATCTTTATCCTTTCCATGTGAAGGCCGTCCTTCCAAGTGTTGAAAGTTTAGCTTGTTACACTCATTGAAAAACTGGACCAAACTTTCCTTGTCATTTAAATTACCAAACGCACTGCCATGATTCAACTCCATTTCAGCTATACTTCCAGGTTCTCTATCAGCATCGACTAATTTCTTGCTATTGTTGGAAACACGAATATGCAATTCAGCAGCACCAACTTTTCTATCATCTTCATCCCTTAATTCACTCAACTCCTGAAATTTTACATTCGAAATTTCATTAGACACATCTAATGAATCGATGGCTCGCCTACCACTCTCACTCCCGCTTTTAGCTGGTTGAACACTACCAACAGCAGCAGAGGAACAAAGATACAAAAGTACAGCATAATGATACTGCCCCATCTTGATTCCTTCCCTCTGAGCTAAATCATATAATTGAATTGCAGCTATCACATCTCCTCTTTTCGAGCACATATCCAACCTAGCTCGTAACTTGAGTTCTGATGGATCAACCTTGTCTTGTTTAGACCCTTTTCCAATTTTGTCCACTTTAATAACTTGAATATCACTACCGTTTTTTGTACTCTCCATTTCACCACTTACTCCTTGACTGTCCATAGTTGCCAAAAATCTAATGCCCTTTTTCCCATCTTTAGTACAATTCTCAGAACCCATTCCTGTACTTTCTCTCAAACCCATATTCTTTCTTGTATTTCTATCCTTCGAAAACCGCTTCTCAGTCTTCTCGTCAACTACAGAAGTAGTAAGGTTTTTGACATGTTTTCTCTCTACCCTTTTAGCTATTCTTCTTGAAGATGGGAACCCCAAAGCATTATTTTCCTTTCTGGTTCTTGAATTAATGGTTTTGGTTGGACTATCATGGTCGGTTGCAGATAACTTTGCATGTAGTGTGTTACTAGCAAGTGTTGTAGCTAGAAGAAGTGGTGTGTGCTTGGGAGGTGAGGAACCAGGAATGTGAGATAAAAAGTGAAATTTGCAAGCATGGAGAGATGGCGATGAATACTTACAGAGAGTGATTGAGAGTACATGCTTTTGCTGCAGAATGCTAGAGGTGAAGCAGGCCATGTGTGGCCGTTAGGAGAGCTTCTGTCAATTTTCACGTGGGTGATGTAATAAATTGTCTTGCAACTGATACGGGTAAGTCCAAATTACGCAAGCGCCATTGAAAGACGAATCGGATTTAGAAATAGTGAATCGGCACCGTAATTATGGTTTTTAAATTTCAAAAACCACTTTCTGAATTTTTGATCAAATCATCAAATTTTAACTAAATTATTTAGTTTATTTTTTTAAAAAAATTAAAATATTATTGTTTTAATAATAAAAAATTCAACGGATTTCAACTGGATTTTTGATCGGGTCTTACTGAATCACTCTTGGTTTTTTCTTTCTCTATTTTTTCTTAAACTAGTCCGGTTCCAGCCCCAGATCCTAGGTTGACCTGTTGAGCTTCAAAAAAAAAAAAAAACTAAGCAAACCCAGACAAATTTTCTAAACACGGGTTAATTCCCTAAACCCACAACTCATAAAATTTCAAACCCGAACTCGATTAAAAAGTTAGATTCTCAACCAATTTAATGTTAAAAAATTAAATAAAAAAAATCTTTATAAAAAGTGAAAAAATAACAATAATAAAAAAATAAGTATTAATTTGATAAAACAAACAATTTTACTTACTTTGATTCTTAGTTTTATCTTATATATGGTTTTCGGGTTTTGTTATGTTACTATTATGTTGCAAGTATTACTGTCTTATTTGGAGATTAACTTGTCTAAGTTTTTCATGTTTCCTTGTCTTCCCTCTTAAGTATTGACACAAACAAAATATTGATGTTTTATCTCAAGTGTATAAGTGTCGAAGTAATAAATAACCCGGCAAGACCGGGGTCGAACTATAGGGAAGTGAACTATATAAATTACAAATAATATATATATATATATATATATATATATATATTTAATAAAATAAAGAGTTTATGAGAATTTTATGGGATATTAATGTAATGATTAAATAATGATAAAATAATTATCAATGTTAGAGGATGGTATTAAAAATAAGTATAATATAAACTCTTTTTATTAATCAACTGGAAACCACACACAAAGGAGGTTCCAATCAAATGATTTATCCTTAATAGTTCATTATAAATTACTAACATGATCATATTATTTATCTTATTTAAGTAACACCAAACTTTTAAATATTGTCAGGAATTCATGATGCTAACTTATGTTAACAACAAATCAAGTTCCTTTCATAGCACAGGTGTACGTTATACCTTACAGTTGGCTATGAAAGTACCAAGTATTTGTTGTACCAAGTGTTATACAACACAAATCTAGATTAACCATTTAACAAGCAAGGTATTAAGAATTAATAAGAAAAAAGATAAGACATATTAATAACAAACTTTCTTAGATATAAACATTGAAGTCCATGTTGAGTTTATATTATACATATTCTAACACTATTAGTGAAACTTTTTCACATTGACATAATAAACTTAATTAAACATAATAAAGAAGAGAAACATAATTAAACAACATAGGAACATAAGTATAGTAAAGGAAATGAAAAGCATAAATAAGAGATTATGAAAAATATTACATGAAATAAAACTTAAACATTACAAAAATATATATATAAAAATAAAAAGCATGATCTTGATCTAAACAACCAAGATGCCTAAATGCATGAAAGATGCCTAAATGCATGATAAATGCCTTCTTTTATAGGTCAAAATTTAAAACTATTGATTTGATGACTAATTGTTGAGTGGGTGACCACATCTTGACGTGGTGACAATCGTTATCTTCTTGTCTGAATAAAACGTCATTGATGATGTTCGAATTTGAACCACCTATACTTATAAAAGTTCTAGAAAATTGTCTCATTTTTCCATGAAAAACAATTGAGGTCATTTGGACTTCTAGAACTCGAGATATGGGCTGAACACCGAACAATGTATGAGCTGCAGGACAGATTTGAACTTCTCCGTTGTTGCTATAATTTGGACTTGAAAACGGCCTTTTTAAATCTTGGACTCCACATGAAAGTTTTAGGCCTATGTTTTATCTTTCCATCCATATAAAGCAGACCTAAATTCGAGATCTACAGCTCCATATATGACCCAATTACTGAATAGTGTTCCAGTTTGGACTGAACCAACATCTCTTTTCTAAGTTTGGCCCTCTCTTTGTTCTTTCAATTTCAGTACTTAAACTCATCAATCAATCCTTTCACTTATATGAGGCCTGCATTTAAGATGAATATTTACCATAAATTAAAGGTATCTTATATTATTAGATATGTTATTATAAAACATGCTTTAGTTAAGGAGTTATTGATACTTCAAGTGCAAAATGATGATATAAAACCTTGATAAAAATACACTTTTATGTGCTAATCAAGTGTATCTTTGGTATTTAATTCTTGTTTTGTTGTTTGATTGTTGTGCTTTTATTTTTTTAGATTTTTTATTTTCTTTTCAAGGAGGTGTAATCCTAGCTGAGCTATAAAAAAAAAAACTTTTTTTAGTATAGTGTTTAAGTTTGTATACATTGTCAAATGGGAATTTAGTTATTGGAGGTGATGTTTTATTGTGATTCTTTGCATTTGCTTAGCTAGTGATTGATCATATGCTATTTTCAGCGTTTTTTTTTCTTGTTGATCATGGTTTATTTATAGCTTTCTTTTAAATTTATTTTTCCTGCTCTCAATAAAACACAAACCATGTTTTTTCATACTTGATAATTTTACAGTTGGTTTCAAGGTGATTGTCTGATTGTTTAGATCTTTCCTATTCTTTGAAACCTAGGTTCTAGCTTAATCAAGTTATTTAATTGTTCGAGGCTTAAATGTGAACCTCGTGGATATAAAAATACAGAAACCCATAACAAAGTAAATAAATAACCCAAGAAAACTGAAATTTAGGTTTGAATAGAAACCTTGACCTATAGATAACCTTGTATGTAAACTCTAGGATAGTTCAGAAATTTTATGAAAATTCTGAATAAATAAATGAGAAATGATAATTATTTGAATGAATCAAAATGATTATTTATGACACAAGGTATTAAGGATATTTGATATTGGAAATAAATTGCTATATATGAATTATTTTAATGGAGCAACTAACATGAAAGATAAAAACATGAAGTCAATAAATAAATATATATTTTAAAGGGAAATGTTGTTTCAAGCAATTAGATGAAAGTTTCTCCATGAAATTAAACAAGAAGTTAGGATTATTACCCGAATATAAGATAAATAAATTAAGTAAAGGCAATTGGGTAATTGGAATAGTAATTTTTTTTCTCTCTTCCTTCCATTATAAGACTGATTGTTTGCAACAACCGGAAGGAGAGATTTTTTATTTTTTTTATTTCATGAAAACTTTCTAAAAGAACTGGTGATATATGAGTGGGAGAGTGGATTGAAGTAAGGGAAACACTTACACACTAGAGATAAAAGGAGAATTTAGAGAGGGAAAGTTGACATTAGAGAGAGAAATTGAAGAAATAAAAGGAGTGGGAAGAAGCTTAAGAAAATTTCAACTAAGTAGCTTTTTAAGTTCATATTATTACTAGGTAAAGTGTTTAGAACCCATCCATGCCAATTTGAACAAAAGTTAATTGATTTTGATCAAAATCCTAGTAAAATCAAATTAGGATTCTTAGTATAAATTAGAGAAATTGTTAAAATTAAGGCAATTAGGATGAAAAATGTTGTTTGTGTTTATTGATAAAATGAAAGCATATTATTCAAAAGACTTTCAAAATAAATGAGTAATATGAGATAGTTATAAGAAAAGTTGAAGGAAAAATACATACCTATCATAAAAAAGAGCTGAATTAAATTATTATGGATATGGATAAAATTGATAGTCTAAAAATTTTATATGAAAATTGTGTTGAGCATCACACACACACACACGTGAGATTAATGATTCAATGTGAAATTAAATTTTATATAGATTGAAGAATTAATTGAATAAATCTTTAAAGGTAACTATGGTTATGAAAAATACATGGGTGTAGGAAATTGTAAGATTTCCTTGTTATTAAAGTGAAAATTTTGGATTTAATGAGAATTGAAGTGGAATTTGAATGATTGTTGAAGTATTTATGATGATGATGTTTCTTGTTGGAACATATGAGATTTACGGTTTAGGATAACAGAAAGGGATAACATTATGAGCATAGGCTCCACGTAGGTACTTGACATATTGATACATTTACATCGAATTAAGTAACTACACTTTTAATAAACGTTGTATGTTACTTCTTTAATAGTGATTAATATGAGTGAAACTAGTTATTTGATAATGGGCTAGTGCCCAGTATTGGATAAAAGAACTAGTTATTTGATAATGAAGCTAGTGCCTAGTAAGGGGCAGTGGAATTCGCTATCCTATAATGAAGCTAGTGCCCGAAAATGGATAATGAAACTAGTTATCCTGTAATAGAGCTAGTGTCTGGTAATAGGTAATGGAACTAGTTAACCAGTTATGAGATTAGTACCTGGTAATTGGACGTTGAAATATGTTAACTAGTAACTAAGATTATGCCCAATAATGGGCTAGTGACATTAATTTTAGAATCACTAGAACAAATGACTTAGCAAAATGATTCAATAAGACCATAAAGTAGATTGAATTTTGAAATATTAATCCTTTTGTAATGTAAATTTGGGTGTGTAAATAATGTCAAGATTTATGATATTTGTATTACTTTTGATAAGAATTCCTTATTAGGCTTTTATAATATTATGAATTCTTTTTAGTACATTAGGATTAGGAATGCATAAATTTATTTTATTATGTTTCCGTATGAATTTGTCTAATGTATTGTATTTGTTTATTATTTGGGAAAATTCAATTATGAAATATGACGTGTTTGATATTTGGATTATATATTTTTTATTTCACTGATATTATGATGTAAGATAAAGTATTAGATGATTAAACTATGATTGTGATGTGAATTGTGATATTAAAGAAGTTGTTGATAATTTGGTGTGGTTCAAAAGTAGAGAAAACACTGCTGAAGGTTTGGTAGAAATATTGCCAATTCATAAAAAATAAATGCTTAACTAAAAGTTAACAAATGAATAAAATGAAAAATAATAAAAATATATGATTCTATTTCAACCAGTTGACTGATTGAGTTTGTTAATTGATCCAATCGATCGCTTGATGGAATGAACAATTAAAATTGTTACTGTCTAAATTAGTCGATAGAACTGGTCAACCATTTGATCATCTAGTAAGAGGAATTGATCGACCAAATAGTTGGACCTAATTAATTTGGTCAACCATTAAAGTGACAGTAAACTGTCATAAAAAAATTACCTTGTTTTTTAAATTGTTAAAAAGGAAATCCTATGAAAATTGTATTTGAAAGTTAAGGTTGTTACACTATAACTAAGAACCAAAGGTAATGGAAAAGAACTTGGACCCATTTTTATAGCGAAACAAGAACCTAAAGTATGCGAAGATGTCACAAGGTCAGTTATATATTGATAAGTCAATTGTTGATCTATGTCCCAATAAACAAAAAGGTGTTACATCACACAAAACACAAGTTTATTCAAAACATCATGGCTATTAAATTTTGTTGCAAAGAAAACAATATATAGTCCTCCTAAATAATCCTAGTTTACCCTTTTTGGGTTGCAAACTAATGGGTCCAGGCTAATAATCAGCTAGCACAAGCTTAATACCAAAAATAGTTATAAAACAATGATTTTAGACCAAAACTAACCCAAACTAAAACACAAGCTCTAAACTGAAAGTAAATATTTAACTAATGAAATAAAAAAAAAACAAATAAAACTTTAAAATAAATCAGATTAATCTAAAGAAGTAAACCCAAAAGTATGCCATTAAATACTTCATCCCTCATTTCCTTATATAACTATGATAAATTAAGAATCTTTGTAAGAAAAAGATTTTGAAACATTAAGAAATCCTTATCATACTTAAAAACTATGTTATTGCTCATTAAAGATCTCTAGAGAACTAAGAAATTCTAAAAAATAAATTACTAAATATCCTTGTATTATGAGGAAAAATGATGCAATCCTGGCTATGACATCAAATGATACATTAGGAGTGTCCGTTGAGTATATTACAAGGCCTAAAATAAAGTAGATCCAAGAGGAGTTCAATGAGCTCAGTCAAGAGGCTTGGGTTAAAAAATTTCAAATCTACTAGTCTAGACTTTTTTCTACTTTTTGGATCATATCAGAAGTTACAAGAGGAGTTTGGATACTATTCTAATTGGGTTAGCAACTAGACATCTATCCTTTCCAATTATATATGATAGGCCCACTAATTCATTTGGATGAGAGAAAACATTGTGTTTGAAGTTGGGCTTGTAATCTACTAGCAAAGTGCAAAAAAAAAAAAAAAAAGACATTGTTTGCTTAAGAGTTATCGATTCCATTCACTACAAGTTGTCTTTAATGCTATTAGAAACTTATGTGGCAACCTTTGGATTATTTATTTTTTAAGGATTTCATATCAACACAAGAAAAATTAATTAGCTCGAAAATTCTTATTTTACAAGGCAGTAGGCTTTTATTCAATAAGGATTCTTTAACAATTACTTCCCTTGGATATTTTTAACTATCATTTGCGGTAAATGGTGAAAAATAATTTTAGACTATTTTTATATTTTTATTATTTTAAATCTTATTTTAATTAGTTTGAGTTTTACTTAAAGTGGATGCATGTTTGACCCATTAGTTTTAGGGTTTACATATAAATACTCTTATGTAAGGATTTTTATTCAGTTGATGAATTTGTATCTACAAGTTACCTCATATTGTGTTCTTTTTTCTTTTTGAGTGGTTAAGTGATTCTTGTACTAAATTATTTATTGAACTTACAAACTTTTCGAAGAATTAATCAATTTCGTTGTGATTTATACTTCTTCTCCTTATAGGTATAAGATTAGGGTGATCAATTGCATACAATTTTAGTTATAATTTTGGTTCTTCAAGACAAGGTTCTTGTTGTGTCAAGTTGTGTACTTTATTCAATCCTTAAATTAGCAATATAATGAATAATTTTGCACTAAAAAGATTTATCTTCTAATAGGAAGTCCACAAGTCATGAGACAACAAATAACAAAATCCACATTGCATCTGCTGACCTGTATCGTAAAACCTTCCTAAACTCCAATTAACCTAAAATCATAACCTAATATAGAATAATATTTACAGGAATTTTTATTTAAGCATGATCCAACAAGCAGATTGATAGTTGTGCTCAATAGTGTAAAACCATTTAATACATAAAATTACACTAGAATCTTAATTTCCTTGCTCAACCTTTTCTTAGATCATATTATTCCCTCTTTCTTAAAGATGATTCATTATTGAATCTATAAAATAAAAAACACCCTTTAAAGGAAACAAACCACCATCAACCTAAAACAAAGGATCACCATTAAAATCATGCATAATCTTGTTAGTAAAGAAATACTCTCATTTTCAGTCACATTCACCTTTTTAAGCTTCAATCGATGCTCATAAACATACTTAGGTGTTAAAGAACTAAGAACTATAGACTTTCTATCTTTCATAAAAAAAAAAAAATCTATTCTTAAACCCGTCATGCATAACTTTTCGATCACATTTTCATGGCCTACCCAACAACAAATGACTAGCATACATAGGTACAACATCACATAACACCTCATCATAATACTTTCAATAGAAAATGTAACTAAAATCTATTTAAGCACTTTCACCTCTCCATAATCATTCAACCACTACAACTTATTTGGAACAAGGTGTTTTATAATATGCAAGTTCAATTTATTCGCCAAATCAGTAACATCCATATTAATACAACTCTTACTATCAATAATCATACTGCATACCTAATTATGAATATAACACCTTATATGAAAGATGTCATCTCATTGCTCCTTCAAATCTCCCAACTTAGCTTACAAATTCAGTGCTTGTTTCACCACCACAAGTGTTTTATCCTCAATCGGATACTCAACACAATCATCACTAGCATTCTCAAGCAAAGGCATTTCCTACTAATCACTAATCTCCTCATCAATCACAACCTCACTACGTTCTTTCACAACCATACCTCATTTGTTTATACACTAAGAAGCAATATAATGAATTTTAAAACAATAAAAGTATTTTATGTCATAATTATAAGATATAATTTTTAACTTTACCTCTACTATTGGTGAAGATGTTCCTTTTCTCTTTTGGAGTCTCGGATATCTACTCCACATTTGGTGGAGATTGGGCAACCCCCAATATTAGCCTTGAAATTAAGTTTCCAAGGTGAAGAAAAACCTAATAGTTGGCTTGGATGTGAACCACCTTTATGCTTAAGTTGTCTTTTGATTTTTATTGCCATATGCACCATATCATCCAACTCCACATAGTGTTGTAACTCCATAATATTCACAATCTCACGATTCATCCCATTTAAAAATCTAGCTATAGTGGCCTCCATATTCTTTACTAAATTAGCCTGAACCATCGTGATCTCTATCTCTTTATGGTAGTCATCAACATTCTTTATACCTGACTCAAACGTTACAACTTTTAGTATAAATCCTTATAATAATGATTAGAGATAAATAATCCTTGTAATAGCCTTCATCTCCTTCCAAGTTTCAACATGCCTCTCATGATTTCTTTTATGACTCAACACAAGTTGATTCCATCACACAATGACATAGTCCATGAACTCAATTATGACAAGCGTAACCTTTTTACCGTCTAAATAGTTATGACAATCAAATATGAGCTACATCTTCTTCTCCCACTCTAAATACATCTCGAGATCATTTTTACCTTGAAAAAAAAAAATTTCATCTTAATGCTACCTAAATTCATATCTACCTCATCACGATACTCAAAATTATCCAAATCATCTTTTTGACCCAACTACACATCTCTACTAACTCCCCAACACCTATGGTCTTTAGGTTGCCTAAACTGATCTTCTTGGCCTAAAGGTACACTATCATAATTCTCATCACATATCTCATAAAAATAATCATCAATAATGAGGCTAACACGCCTTTCATGTCTTCTAACATTATTTCTATCCTGATTAGCCTTATTTCGCAAACCATAAATTTTATTATTACATCTCTCATTTCTCTCTATCCTATCCTTCAAATTCCTTATGATGTAGAAACCTCTCGAGATGCGCCAAAATCATATTTGAACGGTTTGGAACTTAACCCAACAAGAACCTGCTTTGAAGAACTAAAATTATATACAATGATCACTTCCACCCTACATATATAAAGAGACATAAACTAGTGGTATAAAGTCACAATGAAATTGATCAATCATTCAAAGAGCTTGCAAGTTCAATCAAGAACTATATATAGAAATCACTCAACCACATAAAAAGATGGTAAGAATGGTGATAACTTTATTAAAAATAGTCTTTTTCAAAATGTCTCTATAAAAGAGTATTTATACTAAAAATTATCTTAAGTCTAATGAGATATCCCTAATGAATATCAATAAACCTAATAATAATAATAATAATAATAATAATCTAAGAACTCAAATTTAAATAAAGCTCGAGAATTCTTAATAGAATGCATAAAAATATTGTGTGATTTAAAATACCAAAAACAATCAACAAACAGTTTTATTGTTTTGCATACATCACGTGTTTAATAAAAAGTTTATTAAAGCTATGGGAATTTTTCCTAATTTTTTTTTAAAAAAAACCAATGTTTATTTTTAATATCAAGGATTATAAAATTATATATAAGATGTATTCTCGAAATTAAAAGAAACAAAATGTAAAAGATATATTTCAGCTTTAGAATGACTAAGCTTAACCCGTAAAGCCATGGTCCACTCTACTGAGGTGGACCTACTGAGGTGGACCTACTTTAACTAATAGGTAAATCAATGATTAAAAAAATATAATAGTGTTTTATTAATAGTCAGACAAATAAACAATGTACCTTATTTTAGATAGGGTGTACTAACAGGGATATTATCCTCCGACATAATCAATCTCTTTATCCAGACTCTGAGGACCAATAAGAGTTATTAATGACCAAAATATTAGGTGGAAGCTCTAAATCTTTTTAACTAATGAAGGACAAGAACTCCTTACTCTTTCCACCCACATCAAAAAATAAAATCTAAGATGATGATTGTTGCAACACCATATATATGCGACAATAAGTACATGATTTTAAATTCTACACATGCATATTTATGCATTAAAAATACATAGAAGATCAAAGATTCAATGGGGGCAAGTTTGGCTGAAAATTACAAAAAAAAATAAAATGACCATGCCAAATTTGTTGGCGCATATTATTGTGTCAAGTTTAGCACCTGGGGCATTGTTGCGCCACCAACAACAATGCTAAATTTGTCAACACTCGCTGCTGCCGTGAGAGGCAATAACTATGGTCTGCTGCCCTGTCAAGTGCAGCACTAGCAGCCTTGCGCGAGGCAGCAACCTCGCACTACTATACTCAACCTACTGCAACGGTAATTGCAATAGCAAGGCTATTGCAACAAAAAGAAGGGGTAAAATTTATGATTCTACCCCTTCAACCATTTTAGGGTTTTTTAAGGGGTAGAATTGTAATTCTACCCCTGTAGCTAATATCTAATTACCTTTAGGTATTTTGGAGCTAAAATTATTATTTTAGCCCTTAATATATAAAATCATGATTTTATATTAAAATTGAAACCCTAAATTAAATTAATTATAGAATTAATTTTTCTAATTAGATTAGGATTAAATTAAAATATTTAATTTAACTTTTTGAGTTTTATGATATCCTGATAGGATTAAGATTTATTGAATTAAATTGTTTCATGTGATTAGTTTTCTTATTAAATTTTGAAAAAAAAAATTTAAAAGAAAATTTAAATTAAATGAAATTTATTATGTTTGAGAAATTATCAAATTAGATTTGATTTAATATTTCTAATGTTAGAAATAATATTTTAAAAAATTACACATAAAGCCAATAATTAGAATTGAAGCATGCAATAATTTTATTATGCATATTAATATGCTATTATGCATGATGAATGATTATAGACATTAAAAACCAATGTGATTGTGCCTTTATTTAATGGTTGTAATTTTATTAAATAAAATCTGTGTGTCTTGTCTTGTCTCTATTTTTTCTTCTGGGTTATATTTCTTCCTTTAATGTAATTCAAGGTTTCTTAATTAATTATGTAAATATTATGTAATTTAAAAATATAGGAATTTAGATAAGAAATTATTGTATGATCCAAGACGAAGAAAGAAATGGCAATGAAGGCTACAATCGAAGTGCTTGCAATGGACTTATGAAGACTTGTTCCAACTCTTAAGATTTGACTATTTAATTTTCTTCAGTGGCTCAGGAAAATTAGCTTAGATATATCCATAATCGTCTAATTAGAATGACATAATAAGGGTGTGTGTGTGTGTATATATATGTTATACCAAATTTTGAATGAGACCTATTTAATTAATAAGTATCTCATTAATATATTAAATACATGTTAAGAACATGAATAGTTGCCTTCCAATTTTATATGCAATAAACTAGAGTTCTATTCATGGATAATTTGTTGAGTCACTCAAGGTTACCATAATTGAATATGTTTAATCAAACATGTCATGCATTAATGATACAAAGACCCCTGATGGAAACTGTGAATGACATATTGCTTATAATTTATAAGTCTACCAATTACTTGAAAGTAATATATAATATTTATTCCAATAGATGACTTGAAGTTATGGACTTCATGTACTAACCAAGTTTAGAACTTGGTTGATCTACCTGAAGGGATAAAATCTAATAGATCTAAATGAGACTTTAAAAGAAAGACTAACATGAAATGCAATATACAAATATATTATGCATGCTTTAAGGAGTAGCAATATCCAATTTTGATGGTATAATCAACATATTTAATTTTATCAAAAATATGGATAAACCTTGTGTTTACAAAAGGTTAGTAGGAATGGTGTCGTTTTCCCAGTATTATATATAGATGACATATTTAAAAATAACATATCTTTTATTTAATCAATAAAATAAAAGAACCAACCTATATATTGAGATATATATATCCAAAAACATGTGTTCTAAGACACAGATTGAGATATATATATATATATATATATATATATATGTGCGCGCGCGCGCGTGTGTGTGTGATGGAAATGGTATTCTATACTTGGCTATAGAATTCATCAATGGAGAAGATAAATTAAAAGTTTAAAATTATTTGAATTAAGAATTTTTTCAATGAAATATTGGAAAAATAGTAAATACCAATCAATATATATTTTACTCTAAATGGTAGTTCTCTAAGTTGAAAGAAATACAAATAAGAGAGCACAACTGATTTTACAAATGATAAGAGTACATCTCCATGTTTAAGAAAACAATAAGATTGTTTGAATAAAAAAATTCATCAATGAACTAGGTTGGTTCCTAGCACTATTGAAAGAACAATTTATTCTACAACTGAATAATAGTATACCTCCACGTTTAAGAAAACAAAGAGGTTGTTTGGATTAAAAGATTCATTAATGAACTAGGTTAGTTCCTAGCATTGTTGATTTAGTTGCCCTATATAATAAAAACAATGGAGTCATTGCATAAAGAAAAGAACCAATATCTCATCAATGATCCAAATAAGTACTTTCATTTCATTTGATAAATCAATAAAATAAAAAATGTAAAAATAGAGTGAGTACCCATCGAAGAGAATCTAGAAAATCATTTTATCAAGTCACTATCCATGTGGAAGCATTAATGTTACATTGAATATAGAAATCTATATATTGAATATAGAAATCTATAAAGATAAATCTTGAAGGTTGCATGGAATTCTTATCCAAAAACATGTGTTCTAAGACACGGATCGGATTGAGATATATATATATATATGTGTGTGTGTGCGCGCGCGCGCGCGCGCGCGCGAGAGAGAGAGAGATGGAAATGGTATTCTACAATATGGTATTAGATACATGAGCGATGGACTTTAGTGCAAGTAGGAGATTGTTAGTTTAATATGTATTGTAGCCAATCGATTGGTTACACGTGACATTGTTATATTTATGTAAATACATATTTATTATTAATAAAAGCTTAATTTATCTTTAATATTCATATAATATTAGATTAATGAATCTAAAATAAAAATAAAGTCCATGAGATAAAAATATTTTACAAAGAAAATTATAAAGTTGTTATAATTATGGAATTTCTATTACATCAAACCATTGTTTCTAAAATGTTCCTCTTCGATGCTCTCTTAAATATTGGATATTCATTATAGCCATAAGGACTTATATATATATATATATATATATATATATATTCTTTCTTTTTATAAAAGGAAACAATAGTTCTCATAAGCTGAGGTATAATAGATACCTAGAACTAATATGTATGTATTTGTCTTAAGACATGGACATTGAATTGACTTACATAAGAGTTTCATATGGAAAGATCACATATCTCTATAGAAAAGCTCATGTGATGGTTGTGTAAGTGATACTTAGACTTGAGATCATTAAGTCATCTTATATAGAGAATGTTATGATTTGATCCTATTACATGTTATCTTAAACGAGGTAACGAAAGGGCAGACATTGGGTATAACATAAACTATATGAAAGTGTTTGAGTGATCAAGAAAGAATTCTTCACTATATGTGAATTAAAGAAATTGTTTCATCTATTCTTAAATGGTATTAACTGAGAAATCTTTGACAAAGGTGGAATGAAATGTGAAAAAAAATTCAAATCTTATTCAAACGATCAATAACTATTATAGAGAATAAATATGATTTAACATGGGAGATATACTCCTTACTTTTATGTTAAATCAAAATATTATTGATGAAAAGATATTAACAACAATGAGAAACCAATCATTAAAAAGTTAAGTCAAACCAACAATGACTTTTCTAATATTTAGAAATCATGACTTGTTTTTAGACAATACATTTGATCTTCAAATATAAATTAATCAATTATTAAATTAATAATAAATTAAATTATTTAACTTATTTATTTAGAATTATAATTTATATTTAGGTTAACATATTAGTTAAAAATTATACTGAAATTATTTAATTAAAAAATTATACTGAAATTATTTAATTAAGTATAACTTGATTTAAATATATTTTAGAAATTAAATACTTGAATATAATTAATACAAGGATTATATTTCTAGACCTAGAAAAATCAAGTAAAAACTTGATTAAGTTGATTTCTAAAATTATTCTATATATATATATATATATATATATATATATATATTATTGAAGAGGCAAATTAATATTTTATCAATTATAAGGTTTTTTAATTTTTTCTATAAATAGTAAATTATACCTCTTAGTATGGTTATCTGGTAGACAAAAAAACTATATAAACACAATATGAAAGCTAGCAATCTAAGCATAGCAATCCATTTCTTCTAAATAAAAGTTTAGGAGATTTCTCATGAATAATTCATGTGAATTACTATTGAAAACTAAATAATTAGACAACTTGTGATTGACAGCAATTCGACCTTTAAAAAATTATTTAAAATAAAAAATAAAAATCATCTCTTTAGATAATAAATCTCTCTAAGACTCTAAATTTATCTAACAAGAACTTAAATACTTTGTTTTATAATTTTCACGTATAATATTCCCAAAACCAACTAACTTCACAAAAAGTGCAGGCCATCTAATTTTTATGCACCTCTGTACTCTCACCTTCGGCCCTCTTGAAATTTTCATCTCTTTCAACCTTCTCTTTCTCCATCTACATTTTTTTTTTTTCACAGTATAACTGTTATACTGTCTGACTTTGAAGACCACATTAAGGATCAATTCCTTGATTCCATCTCGTCTACATATTAGCTGTTGCTAAAAGTAAAATCACATACGGGAAACAACCTACTGGTAATGTAGGCATAAAAGGCCACCAACTAAGGGCTGTTTATTTTTCAAACATACCAAAAGTAACCAGAAAGTTTAGTAACATTTCCCTTATCTATTTTTAAAAAAGTCAAATTCAAGACCAGAAACAGAAAGCTTGTTGGTTTTTTTCTGTTCTTTCAAAGACGTGGAAAACCCATCGAAATACCTCCAAACCGGTGGTTGACAAAAATAATAACAATGAATTCATAAGCTTGATTGTATTCAAAACCAATCAAGTTTTCTGTTTCCAGAAACTGCGAAGGATACCAAACCCCTTAACTTCTTGACAAAGGCAACCCCATCCTATGAAAAATAACCAGTATTGAATGAAGCATCTAGACTGCAGAGGCAATCAGCAAGTAGGAACAGGATCAATACACTAACAGGAAAAAATGTTTCTGCTTTTAGTGTTCAAGGATCAAACTTGAAATTTCATATTCCATTAAAAATCATAAATTTGCTCTTTGCTTTTAACAATGTAAATAGAACAAGAAAATCCCTAGTATCTAAAGATACAATCTATGATGGTAACTGCAAGTAATCATAGAAACCATATTCTGTGCATTTGTAAGGCTCGGCAACTTATACCACTGGATTTGAATTATGGTTGAAGCAGAAACACTACTATGTAATATATTAATTACGAGGGCAATAAATCGAATCCTGGTCAGTTCCAACAACCAGGCCCAAATACTACCTAGAGACTGCATCAGCATTGAAGTCAGAATGAGCATTGTAGTAGTGTTGCAGAAATTCTGTAGCGTACCTTGGGCCAGTCTTCAGAGCTAAAATGTCTTTACATTTCTTTTCAAGACTTCAGCTTGTTATCTCCATTTTGTGGGAGGCTAGGAATTTTTCTAAGATCACTGCTAGAGGTGGCAACTACAGAAGTAACCATCTGGGCTGGTTTGGAAGTTGCTGGAACTTTAACAACCCCATTGCTTAAGGGTCCCTGTTGACTCCCTGTTCCAGTTCTGGTATTTGCTAAACCTTTGCCGGGTGGACCTTTTTCATTCCCCAGCTCAGTTCTTGCTGATGATGAACACTTCGTTTCTGTTGAAATTTCACAATATTTGAAGCAATTAAAGATATAATTCACTAATTATAAGAAAATTGATCACAACTATGAATCTGAAATCCATGGCACCTTACAATGGAGCAGCTAAAGACAACCCTTGTAATCAGAAAGCCCAAACCATCACAATAGACTAACTGAAAAGGTAAGTTGCATAACAAGTGGCATATGTAATTACAATAGCTGATTGCAGTTAATTGCACATCCACAGGAGTACACCCTAAAGGTAAGTTACAAAACAAGTGGCATATGTAATTACAGTAGCTGATAGTAGTTAATTGCACATCCACAGGAGTACACCCTAAAGGTTTGACCTTCCAACTCCAACTATGGAGGTCCTGGGTTCAAAACTTCAAAGCCAATGGAGAACATGTGTATGGTTTATGGGGCGGAAGAGGGCTATTCCCAGTGTAACCCTAGGGCCAATGCGCCTCCCAATGTAAGAAACAAATTCTAGTAAATGAAACTTTCTGATTGCAAAGAGGCTGTTTGTCTTTTGTACACTAAGAGAAAACAACTATCTGTAACTTCCATTAAGGTGATATATTTTCAAATTTAACAAAGTAACAACAAGAATTAAAAAGCAATGTTTATTTTGGAGAAATGTTTGATAAAAAAGACAACTTAGCAATATGCATGATGACATACTAGTTTCTTGTCATTAAACGTTAGTATATCATCTAAAAATACTAGACCTGGCATTTCCCTTTTCTAGAGCCATTAGTGTATAAAACTTTGGCGAAAGGAGAGAAACTTGCCTTTTATTTCCCCGAATGTGATCAGCCTATTAAGGCAATCTCGAAACTTCATTAAAACAATTCTTTCTTGCTCTGCATAAGCCTCTGTCATGCCTTGTCCACAAGGCAGTTGTGAAGAACTGTTGCAGGCATGGCCCATCAACCCATTGGGGGAAGCAGCAGCCATAAAGATTGTATCTTGTTCATCACACATCAATGCCAACGTCCCAGGAGACATTGGCCTTCCTTTTGGCATATCAACACCATCTAAGCTGGAATCATCAGGGCCTCCTTCATCAGCATGGTTTGCACTCAAACAATCATTAGAAACAATTTTATCAGCATCAAATTCCTTCTGGCTCTGCAACCTTTCTTGGGTAGATGAAGCAAGAAAAGTGTCTCTTTGATCTTCTACTCGCTTTTTCATTGAATTTCTTTGGTCTGGACATGCAAGAATTTCAAAGGAAATCCCAATCATTAGATATTGGTTGCAGTACTCGCATTTCTTGTTTCATAACATGTCAACATTCTCAAGGAACACCCATTTCAAAGGAAAGCCCAATCATTAGATATTGGTTGCAGTACTCGCATTTCTTGTTTCATAACATGTCAACATTCTCAAGGAACACCCATTTGTCAGACCAGCTATAACTCTGTACAATTCAGTGTTTATTTTTCAAGAATAGAATAAGGCTACAGAGCATAAACATATTTACAATGGACAAGTAGTTGGACTTTTTTGTATATCTAATTAGTTAGGAGTACTTGGTTTACCATAAAAAGCTGAATGCATGCAGCTCAGCCAAAACTAAGGGATACACTTGTTAGAACAAGTCAGCAGTTGGAAAATATAATCAAGAGTTCTAATAAATAAAGCATGGAAAACAAATTTGAGCTATTCTGATACTCAAATCAAAGGAATATCATGCAAATGAACAAATGCAATACAAAGCATAAAAGAACATGTTGTCCTTAAACATTCTGAACCAGTGGCTTGAATATGTTGAAGCTGTGAGTGGTAGCTTGCTTAACAGGGGATCAGCTAGTTCTAATGTGACTGCTTCTGCAATGAGGAGCTGGTGTGTTCCTGCTCAAGGTTTTTTCATTTGTAAGGTGGATGCCTCTTGGAATAATCAGTAACTTGGAATAATCAGTCACCCAGTGGTGGTTTGGGAATGGTTTTGCATGATAGTCAAGGCTCTTTTGTAGCTGTGGAGCTATTTTCTGCAAGTGAGTTTCTAATCCAAAGATGATGGAGGCTTTAGCTATTAAGGAAGCTCTTTCCTGGTTAATAGAAAAAGGTTGGCATAATATGGTAATTGAGTGCAATTGTTTGGATCTCATAAAGGAAATTAATCACGACGGACCAGTCTTGTGGGATATAGAGCTCAAAGTTTTTTACATCTTACATCTCAAGCAGCTGGTTGGTGTTACTGGGTGCTACCATGATTATAGAACTGGAAATAAAGCAGCTCACATCATTGCTAGGATAGTGATTCGAGATAGTTAGGGAAATTTTTCAATAATCCTCTTCTATGTAATTATACTGTCCTTTTGGAGGATTTGCAATGCCTTTGTATATTTGTTGTACCAGTTAATTTGTCAAGAAATGAAAATTCTATCATTGTTTTTTTATAAAGAAAAAAAAACATTCTGAACATGTAAAAACAATTTAACATATATGAGCATTGTTACACCTGAAAGCGTCTTGGCAGCTTCTCCTGACAGAACCACTAAAACTGAGCAAAGTTCTTTTAAGTCCTGTGATTGGATAATGTCTGACAAGAGAGACCTGCAATCATGACATGAAAGTTAGTTTTGTGAACACGAATATTGGTAATGTTTTCATGAAGACAAACAGCCACCATACCTGTATGTGATTTTTGAAGAGCCCAATGTTGTAGTGTTACCAGCTCGAGCAACAGGATTAGAAGGCAATGGAGAGGAGGGTGCAGCGGGCCTGATGTGGCTAGCCTGTGAATGCAAAAAACACACAGCAACACTGTCATGTGCTAAAGACCAGTACCCAAATATGATGATTCAGTACCAAATCAAAGGATCCAACAAATAGCAATAAGGATGTAATTTGCAAACTTGAACTGCAACTCAGGGACAGAAGAAGCTAGTTTTATGATTATGTCTATCTTCTTCTTCCCAGTTCATCTCTACAAGCTAATAGCTTATTCTATGCATCGAATTGTAAACTGCTTAGATTAGGTGACTTTTACAAAATCATCATTGCAAATAAAAAATTCTCTACGATACAGAATTAACCAAATATGCTAAGAGGACATTTACCTGTTGAAAATGTCCAAGCCTGTGAAATGACGGATCCTTGACTGTCTGCCCAAAGAAAAGCTCCTGACCTTTTCTCTTCCTAGATACAGGCAGGGAAGCATAGCCAGAAGATCCAATAGCCCCAGTTATTGCAGCATTTGCAGCCTGTTGAATATATGCCATGTTGTTGCCATGGTCACCATGAAAGAGAGCCTGTCTCTCTTCGCTTCCTTCAAAATTCTTGCAGTCCATGCATTTACAATTTTCAGAACAAAGAATGTTTGCTTGGAAACATTCACAGTACTTTTTGAGACATCCAGATTTCTTGCAATGACATCCCTTATTGTGCTTTACAAACACCAATCCTTCCCCAGTCTCTTCCTGCAATTGTTTCCAACCATTTCATATGATGGCCAACAACACCAGAAAAAAGTAGGATCTCGTAAAAAAATAAAAAATAAAAAATAAATAAAAACACCTCCAATGAATTCTAACAAAGGTACTTCATTTAAATTCAACAATGACAAGCAATGAGCTTTTACCTATGCATCTATCATAATGGTGTTCTGCAATTTTCTTAATGAATAAATTCCACATAAATGAAACAAACTCCACATTAAAAAGTTCAGCACATGAGGATTTATTTCAGTGAAAAATTCATAGGGAAAAGGTTTGATATCTACTGAATATTTTGATAGATGAAGTTCTATTAATAATGAAAATGAGCAGAATAACAAAATAAAGAAAAGTCATCCATCAAATGAAAGAAAGGAAAACAAAGAGAGCTAGAGTATAAGAACCCTCCGACAATGAACCCTCGAATATGATTCCACTGTCTGGGACAAAATTATTTGGCAATTTCATACTGAAAATGGCATTCAAGACAAAAAGGAAATAATAAAAGGATAGTCAATTTTTTTTATTGTTGCAGATGATGTCATATCTCAAGTAGTGCAACACTTTCATGCACAAAGCAAAAGGTAAAAAGACAACCACCACTCAAAACCTTCACAATCAAAGATAAAATGTAACTATAGCTTCAGATACAAAATATCTCATTTAAATTACATCAAAAAATGGAAAAGAGATACAGAGGGGTATCCTGGCTCCTGTTCCAACAAGAAATGAGGAAAAGCAAAGACAAAGGAATGGCTATATATGATAAAGGCTCCCATTTGAAGTAAATATTTGGTTAATAAACTTCGTAAAATCATTCAGCTGAAAAGTAGTCTATGTAGGTTTAACCAATGTACCCGACTATCCCGTGTTCCATGTGGGCTGCTTGCAATTTTTGGCCTGAATGCATTTGGATTACGCTCTAAAGTTGCTTCGACAGCTTCTCGCCTGGCAGCCTCATTTTCAACATTGTTATAACAATTAACGCAATTGCACCCATCACAATATGTTCCAGAGGCAAAGCACTCACAATAACTGCTCAGGACATGAAAAAATTATATATCAGTAAATATCTTGTGCCAGTCAGTGCAGTACAAGAATTGACATAATGTCGTTACCAGAAAACCAGGAAAGTTAGCAAACCCGAAATCCATTAAACAGAAATTGCTAGGGTATCATGTGACTGAAGCACAGAAAGCAGGCCCCATAATTTAAAAATGATTCAAGCGAGCTGCCTGGGTGTTGTTCTAGGCAATATTTCTACATTTATGAAAATTATTTCACGCATAAAGCATGAGATGAGTAGTACCAGACCTCCAATGTTGCACTTAAACGTGTACTTCCTGGATATAAGAATGGAAAACGAGTTCAAAATTGTTTCTTTTTCTGTTGAAATAAGACTATAACAAGTTGACACCTGTAACTCCATTTTTCAAATTCTAAAAATAGAAAAGCAAGCCAGCAGTAAATCCCACGACCAAATTAAGTAGTACCGAGATATATTTTATTTAAATTTCATCGGAAAAGAAAACAGCAATTCATTGACTCTAAAGCAGAACAGAATATCATCCCATGGAAGAAACATTACGAAGATGATGATGTACTTACAGCTTTAAGCACCGAGAGTGTTTACAGTTGCACTGTTTTTGCTTCTTCGGAGTGCCATCTTTCAATTCAGCATTCAGTCTTGGTCTTGATTTTGGTGATTCTGGTTTCCTGGATATAAGGAGAAAAAAGGAAAGAAAAGAGCAGTCTTAGACTCTTAGGAGAGAAATAAATGGATGAAAGAATGAAAGAAAGTCATAATGGAAAACGAATTTTGTGTCTTGATCAATGGTAGCAAAGTAACTGTGTGTCTGTCTCTACCAAAACTTCTCTCAACTTCATTTTCAGAGCATTTATTCACTAAAGGCATCTAATTTGAAAAGGTATGGACCTGTATACACAGAAATATCTTCACCGATAGAAAAAAGAAAAATAAATGCAATAGCAAGGAATCACATTTACAAGACTGTTTCATTTCTTTCACTACTCATTGGGGGGGGGGGGGGGGGGGGGGGGGGGGGGGATAGAGTTCCTTTCTTATAATCTAATTCGAAGATGACCTCATCAAAACATCAGGCCCATTATCCCTGGATCAAAGAAAACTAAGCAAACTCTCTTTGGGAGAAAAAAAATTAAAAACTGCACCTCTGCAAAAAAATAAAAAGGAAATTTAGAATTAATGGGAGAAAGAGCAGTGAAGAACAGTGACAAGAACCCTCAAAAATTCGCAAAGATGACAACTTTGCAACTCCAAAATCAAAACTTTCAAACAAAAACTCCAATCAAGCCCACAAAAATGGTAAATTTCCCATTTGTTTGACATCAATTCTTCCAAATGAAAACTTGCAAGATTCAGTAATTTACCCAGTAAAATCCACATATACAATCTCACATGGCAGTTTTTTTTTCTTTTCAAAAATATCAAACTTTAACTCACACAGCCCTCGCTGCTGGCTCCTGCTGCGTCTGCTGTTGCGGTGCCACTGGAATCGAAACCACCTGTGGTTGCGGTTGCGGTTGTGGGTGAGGCTGCGGCTGGCACTGCGCGGACGCCGGGGTAACCACCACAGGCGATGGCTGCAATTCAGGAAGGACACCCTGTGTGAAATCTAGCTGTCTGGCTAGCTTTTTGGCCGGAAAATCTGCAGTCTCCGATTGCTGCAGCTTTTTTGGAGGGAATTCGCTTCCCTCACTTTCCCCCATCTATTTTCAAAATAATCTCCAAATCACCCCTGTCCAGATTCTTTATAAGTAAATAAATAATAGTGAGTTTCCCTCAATAATTACACAAACTCGTCCCAATTCTCAAACCTTCAGATCCAGAAAATGAACATAAATCATCCAAAACACACAATTACTCACCAAATGAGCGATTAATGAGCTCAAACAAAAATCGAAGAAATAAAAAAATATTTACAAACAACTTTGATCCAGAAAACGAAGAGAGAAAGAGAGAAAAGGACTGTGGGTAGCAAAAGGGGGGGCTTTCGGCTTTGGCTTTGGCTTGCTTGGTGTTCTTCTTCCTTGGTGAGTGTCTCCCCCCCTCTCTCAAGTGATTTTGAAATTCAATTTTTCTTCTTTTATTGAATGGTTGGATTTCAGTTTTATTTCTAATCTGACGCTTTTCCTTCAATTCAATGATCTGACGGTCGCATTTCATAGAAAGAGAATCAGGTTACATAGTTTCACCGTTTGATTAATTTAAGATATAAAAATTTCCATGGTGAGGGAGTCGACTTGTCTAACAGGATAGCTAGTGTACGCTACAGTGCAGGACGTGAAGAATTTGTAATCCACGTGAAGAAAAGATGAGTTGGCAATGTGTGATTGGATGGTTGGGTTATGAGAGGAAGGGTGAAAAAAGGATGAGGGGATTTTTTAATGGGTGAAAAGTGAAAAATAAAATAAAATTGGCGCTAAAGAGGTTGTCGTTGACAAACTTACTTTTTCTGGAGGTGGAGGTTAGCCAGTTAGGTTTGTTTTACGATGTTTCCATTTGGTGACACATTTACTAAAAGTAATGGTGTACATTTTTTGTATTTGGCACTAATGGACGGACAAGATTTGTTTTGGACACAGAGGAATAACAAAAACGTACGAAAAAATTCTCTGATGCTCTCTCTTGCTATGAGCAAAATTAAAAGGAATTTCGTTAACAAATTATTTTAGCTTAAGAAAAATAGAAACTTCCCCAGCATTCTTTTTTTTTCATAAGACTAGTTTACGTTGGTTGGATTAAAATTCTTTTCAACTTATAAAAAATGGTTTAGGCAAATAAAAAATTATTTAGTATTGTTATTAAATTTAATCAAGCAGATAAATTTTAAAACCTACCAATCCATCTCCTTATTTAAAATTAAATCATATAAAAATTATCTTGATATGACTTTGTCAACTTGACATATCAAAAACAACTATAATGACTAGTAAAAAATATGGTATAATTTTAAAAAAAAATTCAAGATGACACTTTTTTTAATAATATATTAGAACGACCTATGCTTCATGACTTAACTCGTCAGACTCGTGATATAGATTATAAACTTTAATGGGCTTAATAATTTTTTTAAAAAAACTATTTATTACTTAATTATATTATAACAAAAATAGAAGCTCGCAAAATCAAACATAAATCAAATATCAGAATATTTGTTTGAGATTGCAATAAAAAGCAAACTGAAACAAATTGTGAAGATCAATTCAAAACCAATAAAATATTAAAGGATAAAATTTTAAAAAAATAAAATTTTAAAAAAAATGAAAATAAACAAAAAAAAAAACCAAAAGCAAAGGTAAAAAAAATGAAAAGGGGGGACACATGCTACATTACGGGTTGGATTAAAAAAAGTTCATATCATAGAAAATAATTTGGCAATGTTATTAAACTCTACTCTATAACTCAACTTTAAAACTTCTTGGCATGACTTCTTGTTTAACCTGAATTTAAAAATTAACTTGCGTGAAAGTTGTATTAAGATGATCAAGTCGACTTGATGGGTCGTAAAGCAATTTGGATGGTCAGTAAAAAAGAATGGTTTGACTTTAAAAAAATTAAGATAACTTTTTTTTTTCAATATTAAAAAGGGGGCATATCGAGTTAACTCGAGCTTCACGGCTTAACCTATTAAACTTGCAATCCGAATCATGGACTCTACTAGGTTTAATAACTATTTTTTAAACTATTTTTTACTTGATCATATGGTAAAGAATATAGACACTCACAAAATTATGCACCAATCAAATATCAAAATATTTATTTAAGATTATAAAAATTTTATAGAAAGCAAACCAAAATAAATTATGAAAACCAATTCAAAATCAATTAAATATTGAAAAATGAGGTTGGAAAAAAAAAGTATTCAATCAAAAGAAGAAGAAAAGCTGGAAGCTGGAAGTTTTTTTTTTAAAAAAAAAAAGAGCCCAACCTAAGATGTCAACCTTGAAACATCTTGACTCAACTCCTTGCTTAGTGTAGGTTTAAAATTAACCCATATGAAAGTTGTCTCGACATGACCAGTCGACTTGATGAGTCTAAAAACAACCTAAATAACCGGTAAAAAATATGGTTTATCTTTCAAAAAAATTTAAGATGATATCCTTTTTTAATATTAAGATGATGACATGTTGAATTGATTTAGGCTTTAAAGCTTAAACCACCAAAACCACGATCCAAATAATAGACTCCAATGGATTTAACAACTTTTATTTTTTTATTCAATAATATGATAACAAAGATAGATGTTAATAAAATTAAACATCAACTAAATATCAAGATTTTTGTTTAGGATTGCAATAACCTTATAAAAAATAAGCTAAAATAAATTATGAATACCATTTCAAAATCAATAAAATATTAAAGGATAAAATTAAAAAAAAATTAAAAAAAATATTCAACTCAAAGAAAAAGAAATGGAAATGGAAATGAGATTTTTTAAAAAAAATAAAATCAACTCTTTCATCATTCATATTAACATCGAGAATGAAGGAGTTAAGGTTTTACCCTAGTTTTCTTAGTATAGGAGACAATGAAATTAGAAAAACAATATAAAAAAATAATTCAATTGAAAGGGAAAAAATAAAAGGTGGAAGTGTTATATATATATATATATATATATATATATGAAAAGGGCTAGCTCTTTTAATATTCACATGAACAATGAAAGAGTTAGGGTTTCACCTTAGTTCTTTTTAGTATAAGAGATAATTGAGTTAAAAAACAACACTCTTTACTAAGTTTTGGTTTATTTTCTCAAATTATTGATTAGGAGCATAATCATAAATTAACAAACATTAATATGTGGGTCTTATTAACATTTAAAAAAGAAACATTGTGTCGGACAATTGTCTTGCAAAAAAAAAGCTCGTGACATTCAAATTAAAATTAAAACAATAACAAAGATTATGAGTAAGATTTCAAAATAACCATGGAAGAATAATTGCAAATAATTAAAAAGGGGGAGGATTATGAGCAAAGTTTGACCTTAAATATCAAACATGCTTTCTTTGGAGCATTTTAAATAAAGTGATTGTCTTATAACCTAGGTTAGCACATGATAAATTCAATTTCACTTGGTAATGTGGTTCAAATTGTTTCTCAAAGCGCATTTCAAACAATATACTAGCATATTGCATCACATTATCAAATACACATGAATATACCATCCTATTATTTGGTCTTTTTTTTTTTAATTTAATCGCTATATTTTGAAAAATTATAGTTTACATTATGGACTTTTATATGCGCATAATATTTTACATTCTCACTCTAGTCTGCAAAAAAAAAAATCAATAAAAAATATATGATTATTTATAAACTGTCATTATTTTCTATTTAATAACTATAAAACCTATATTGCATTAAAATAATGAAAATACCTAAAAGTTATCATTACAATTAAAAAACAATAGTCAGTTAATCAATTACCATAAAATTACAAAAATGCTACCTTTACAAATATTTAAAAATATATTTATTCTTTTTTCAAACCAATTCACACACAATCAAAATCAAATTCTTCTATAAACAGTCGTCATTTCCAACGAGCAATAACTTTCCAGCAACAAAAAATCTCAATCATTATCTCCTCATTTACAACAAACAAATGAGCACAACAAACCTATCAAATATTCCAGCCACAAACTACCCATTTTCATACACCATTTAAGCATAACAACTCATATTTATCCCTCTTTTCTTTATAATTATGGCAAACAAACTTGCTAAAATTCCACCAAAACATAGCAAGAATTCCAAAAAAATTTCAATCCACACACTACTTAAAATATTCAGTGTGCACACTGCCCACCACTAAACATACATCGCCCACTACTAAACACAAACTACATGAATTTCCAAAGACTAAAGTTAAAAAGTTAAGCAAAACAACCATGCACATTATCAACATATCATCATCCACATCAAATGCTAATATCATACAAAGTTCTAGTAACTTGAATGGACTAAAGTTTAAGAATAGAAAGTGCATTAAATGTAAAGACAGCGTAATTGTTAGAATATCATAAATAAAAACTAGTAAAAACAAGTTATTCTACATATATGATTATATGTCACACAACTATACCTTCATTAACTAGTGCAAACTTATAAATAAAATTGAATTAACTATAATAGGGGGAGAAGGTGCTAATAATGTTAAGGAAATACTATATAAGTTTAAGAAAATGAAAGATAAACTACTTAGAGTATGGATCAAGAATCACAGTATATAAGCTAGATTTGTAAGTGTCAAGTTGTTTCTGATAGTTCATTTAGTATGAACAATGTTATTATTTGTAACTATTATCTTGTTCACATCGAACAAATAAAGTAAAACAATGTATTCCTAGCTATTAACAATTAAGCAAAATGCAAGAACATAAATATGTTAAATAAATTCATAAGGTGGCTTTGCTAACACCAATATAGCATTTATATTGTGGAAAAAAAAAACAAATCATTAACAATAAAGCATTTTTAGGAAAAAAAAAAAACACCTTAATGGCAATGATCCACATATATTACATCCATATTGCAATACAAAAAAACATTAACAATTACATAGAAGTAATATATTGCTCAGAGTCACAAGTCTTCTTCTATATTCTTTAATAAAAAAAATTACTTTGGATAAAGTGTTAAAATGATATAAATGTACAAGTTTGTAATTTAAGAGAATATTAATGTAGATTTTTTTTTATTAAACTAATATAATTATCAACATATTTAATAAAATCACATGTGTGTGTTGAGGGTTGAGAAGAGGATGAAACAATATGACTTCTGTCACCTTACTACCTCTTGAGCCTTGGTTAGCATCATTGATTCTCTTGAATCTCTTACCAGCATTATTGGATCCCTTTTCAATTATGGATACCCTACCACCACTTTCCACCAGTAATTTGTTTAGCATTATCTCTTTAGCATGTTTTAAGATTTTAGTCATATTACTTGCAAATGCTGCATCTAAATATGGAAGATCTTTTTTCTTATAATATCAGATCTTCTCTTTCTTCTCCATTTTCTATTTTTTCTTGAACTACCCACACTCATTTTAAGGTTTAGAGGTAGAAAAATTACATATCCTTCATTGTGATCTAGATCAATTTTTAGTAAAAGATTCATCACCTAAAAATATATCTTCCTAAATGTTTCAACGGTGTAGTATGCATAACATATATCTTATAACTTAACTCTTTTGTGATGCTCACAATGAACCATATGTTTATATGAAATCCTAGTCATTATCCCCCCGCCACAAGGGCATTGTCTTTTCTCCAAATCAATATAAAGTTTGGTTTGGCCCTTATAGATTTGATATTCATCAAAACTAGCTAGAATCATTCTTGTATTTTTTGTCTTCTCTATAGACTTTTCCAATAACTTCCTAATATAGGGTGTTGTATTTGTTTCACAACTTACAGCCTGAGCAAATCGATCATGAAACCTAGCCATAAGTTTCATCATACTTTTCTTTAGTAACATAACAATTGCCATACTCATGTAATTCCAAACTCAGCTTTTAAATGATTTTGCCAAGTTATTAGCTATACTTTCTACCTTAATTCATGGTTTAACAAATGCCTAACCTAATATTCCTTATATAGCTGCAAAAATTAAGATTTGAGTAAGCTTTTGAGGCACCATAAAACATGATCTTGAGTTCCAAACCATAAAATCTTTTTTCTTCAAAATAGCATAAATATACCTTTAACAATGCCTATGTATTGTCACCAAAATTATCTTGACAATAGTTTTTGGTAGTCTTTGTAAAATAAAATACTTTCAAATAGATACAAAAACACTCACCATGGTTAGAGAAAACAAATTTTACCTTTTACTTGCTGATATTATGCAAAATGGCCTATAATGTATTCTTTGCTTAATGGATTCATATATTCATATAAAAATCATCATCATGTGTTGTTGTTTTTAGACTCGACAATAACATAAACAATAAAAAACAATATATTATTGCCATTTAAAACAACTGTTGATAATATGACTCCTCTATATGGATCATTGAGATGACATCCTTCTATCCCAATGAAGACCTACATCAATTAACAAAGCTATCCTTCATTGCTTTTAAACAAATACAAACTCATTGAAAGTTTCATGGTGAATACACTTTTGAATTGTAATAAGGGTCAAACCCTAAAAACAAATAAAAACCTAGATTATATTGTTTCAACAACTAAACATATCTAATGAGTCTCTTAAAAGATTTATTGTGACTTCTTTAAAAAAAACTTTTTTACATTGTTTCTAACTTTTCATAATTGCATCAAGTGTGGTTTAATCTCAAACTTATGTTCTAGAATTGTACTAAAAGCTTTATTTAAAATGTTTGGGTCACCATTAATTATTGGTAACAATTTATTTGCTATCCATGTTGAATTAATAACTTTTATATTTATAGACTAAAAGCAATTATGTTTCTATCTTAAAGACTTCACCATAGATGTGTTAGTACCTGGAAGGAGAGAAACATATACCCATCAAGCACAACCATCACCAATACAAGTTGCTACAACCTTCTCTTTCTAATTAATATACTTTTAACGTGATATTTATGCTTAATTTCATACTATCTTAACACATCTCTAAAGTGATTGACATAAGTGAAAACATGAGATTTTTTATATTTAATGGATCTATCAACCACAACCCAAAAGTAGTAACACTTTATTTACTCTACTTATACTCATCAAAATTCAAATCTTTTAACCCAAAAGTAGTAACAACTTTATTGCTTTTTTTTTTTTAACTTCATTATCAAATGGAGAAATATATTTAGTTCTATGTATCAACATTTATATGAATTTCTTCTTTGCGTTCTTGTTCATGCATACTTAATATCTGTAATGTTGAGGTATCATCAACAATCTTATTCTTTCTGTCATCCTTTATTTTAAAGCCATTAAAGTATACGTCATATACTTGTTTGTATATGAACAATATGTTTATGTAAGACATATAGTTAAAACATTAATTTTCTTGGATAAACAAAGAACCACCATGATGAGCAATTATACCTTGCATTTTGTATAATATAATGGTAAAGAATAAACTACTACATTATGGTTAAATAATTATTAAACAAATTAAGAATGTCTAAAAAATACCATAAGCTATAGTTCGGGAGTTTTTTAGGATTTCCAAAAAAATATTATTTGTTAGGTTAACAAACTTAATAGAAGCTTTGTTATATCAATCAAACATGTTTTAAAGCAATGATTATAAAATTAGGGTTATATGAATATTAACCTGTGAGATACAATTTAAGATTGTTTAGGGTTTTTTAAACAAATAAATAACAAAATTTGATGATGGTTAAAGTTGCTAGAAGATTTAAAACTTTAATTAAACATGTTTGAAGAAAAATAGAGTTATGTAAACATTATTTACCCATTACCTTCAAATTAGAGGTTTTTTTTCTAGGTGTTTAAAAAGACAAGATTAATTGTTTTTCCACTAGCAAGATCATGTTTGAGATGTTGATTATTGTAGATTAAATAAGACTAACAGACTTTTTTTATGGTTTGTCTACCTTTGGAATTTATGTCTGTACATTTATAAATTTGTGCTTTTTATTTACATAAAGTATAAACAAATGAATTAACTATGTTTACCAATAACAAAACACATTAGCAATGATTTTTGAAATGTGAGAAAAGACAACCACAATGAAACAAAAAAAATTATGAGAAATCAATCATAAACAATAGTTTTTTTTTATTCAATTTGAGTTTAGATAAAGAAAGGAATTAATTTCTAAGAGAGAAAAAATCACTTTAAAAGAGAGGATCGATATGTCAAATGATCAATTTTTAATTTAATATATATATATATATATATATATATATATATATATATATATAATTTGATTATTTTATCATGTTTAGAAATTTTATTGACTAAAAATGTAAGTTGGAAAGTATAGCAAGTAAACTAAAAAAAAACCCTAAACTACAAGTGTAATTTTCCCAAATAATAAATAAGCAGACATCATCTTGTATTCTTGATAATCACAGTAGTAAATCATATGATGAATCATTGCACGACTGCTTACATGCCAAATTGTAACTAAGTGCATTTTTCATAAATAAATAAAAATAAAAATAAAAACACTATCCGGTGCTGCGAGTGATTCGGCGACTGGAAATACAACCATAGACCGGTTCCAAGTGTTTTCTTTTAAAAAAAATAAAATAAAATTGAATACCCACATTAATGCATCATAACTAAGATAAATTTCCAAACAAAATTAAGAAACAAAAATAACGCAATCTTTAAAATAGTCGGAAAACATAAATAAATTCAGAGCTGTGCCATGACATCCATCATCACCCAACAAAGAGCACAATTACTATTATACCAAGATGAACCAATCAAACTGCATAGCCTCACTACTGTCAATACACATGTCTCATTCTGTCTCGCCCAACAGGATGCCGATCATCTCGCCCCCGCTCCATGTACATATCCTGTCGAAACTCTTTTGGTGGTGGGGCTCCCCTAATTGGTGATCTGCTCCTATCTCTCCCGTCACGTCCCCATCTGCCACGTTGAGGAAGTGAAGGTGGAGGTAGAGGTGGAGAGGGTGGCCGCCTCTCAAACCCTTTCCTTTCATTGAACATGCCATCCCTTCCACGGTCTTTATGACCCCAGTCCATTGACATAGGCCTATCAAATTTGTTCCTCCCCCTGTACTCATCATCTGGATAATCAGACCGATCCCTCCGCATATCATGGTCAGAAAACCTGCCTCCTTGCCTAGGAGGTGGAGGACCACCAAGCCCAAAATCTCTGGGTCCATCTCTGGACCAACCTCGAGGAGGAGACCTATAGCCATTCATGGTCCTGCCAGGAGAAAGATCCAATGGAGGACCAGGAAAGCGTCTTGGAGGAGCATGTGGAGGTGGAGGGCCGGGATAGCCCCGCCGAGGACTTCCCCCAGGTCTATATCGAGGCCTTTTGCAGTTGTTACAGTACTCTCTCCTTGCAAAGTTCAGGTTGCCACATCTGAGACAGGAAAAAATAGCATAAGATCCGAAGGCACCCCATCTCATGGTGTATCATAAGAAACATGCTAAAACAAAATCAATTGTTAAAATGTAAAACCTTTTCTTTTATTACAACCAAAAAAAAATAAAAAATGACGACGAACTTACAAAGGATCAGAGCAGATCCAGTCGCCTTCTCTTGGGCGTACATTTGGATTATTCCTACTCATGCCCTCCCCTCTAAGAGGCCCTGGACCAAATCCAGGCCCATCAAAACCTCTGCCAAGTGGTCTGCCACCACCTCTTCCTCGAGCATAGGGGGGTGAAGAATCTCGAAATCTACCACGATCCCTCCCATTGCTAAAATCACGACCTCGAGGTGGGGCCCCTGAATTATCAAAATCAGAACTGTATCGGCGATCTGCATCCCTACGACGTACAGGAGAACCAGAACCTGCACGAAGTCTATATCCTGGAAAAAAGCCAGCAAAGTCTAAAGATGAGCAACCCCCATAAACAAGGGAGAAATTTTGTTAGTGCAAAGTAGTAATGCTAGCCGCAGATTTAACCCAAAAACTGTGAAATAACCAATTCAACAAAATTGCAATGACATCAATCATCAGGCAGGGCATCTCCCCATAAAAAGTGGTATAAAAGGAGAAATCAAGCGTGGGAGAGTAAGGCGTTTGCATGATAAAGGTCTGTTGCTATCTCTCAGAATGATAGCCCACATTATATTGAATACAACTGGAGGGGGAGATAACTAAAACCAATTACTTGAAATCACCACAATCTATATACGAGAACAAATCAAGTCCAGCTTTCCTACTTTAACATGCCATCCCCAACTATTTCATCACCAACAGCATCCTTAAAGATATGATTCTAGCCTAGCACCGAACTACCAACACCAATACAATATATCAGGAGCAGCCACAACTTCACAATAGCAATGGGAATGAAACTTTGTATCCAGCACAGACCACCAAAACCCAATCACAAGTATGTCCCAGGAACTTCAGTCAAAACATGCTTCAATAAGAGCAGGGAAGACCAAGTACTCCACCAGTAGAAGACACCAATGTTCACAGTAGCCAAATAATTCACAAAATCAAGTAGCTACCAATTATCTTCAGAAACCGGAGTGTTCTATTAGAAACAGTTCATACAATATATGTTCCTATCAACCACAGTACCCCATAGCTCAAGGTAGAAGGTAGGCTGAAGCCATTACAACCTGCCTTCACACAAAATGGTACTTTTTATGTTCAATCTGCCACTGGTTAATAACTGCCCCATACAGCCAATTAAAGTCAATTGGAAATCAGAATCCAATGAAGACCATCGCCCAAGATTTTAAAGATGTATGCAGCAACTTCCCAGACTAAATAATCACCAGTTAAACAAAAACTAAACAGCACAACAGAGACTAGAAAAATGAGATAATAATAGAATTCCCCAGTTCTTATGGACTTCAGACTTGATGTAACAATGCTGAAAAGTAGAATTCCTGAACAGCTACTAAGAACCATTCAACTCAACCTGATTCAACCATCCAAATGTTGAATAGTAAATTAAAATAATGAAAATCCCAATCAAGCCACTGATTCTTGCAACAATAATTCCAACACAGATTCAGATACCTTCTAGAATTTATGAGTTACCAGGAATTTACCACCAACTAAAAAAAAAAAAAAAAACCTGAGCCAGATACCCATCAGCTAGCTGCAATAATTCCAGGTGTCGAAAGGCAGCCTGCACACTTGATCACACCCCAAACATACCAGCCCCATTGTCCCTTACCAGTTAAAATCAAGGTTACTGTTGCAATTGATAATGGTGGTATCCAAAAACACTCACAGACCATGTTGCATCTCAATTATCCTTAAGAGAAAACAGCTTGTACAGGACAATATTTGTTTTCCCCACACTATACAGAACCATTTTATTAAGTTCCCCAACATCCCTGAACATACACATAAAAATGGCTTTCCAGCAAAATGACACAAGCATCTGATGAAGTTCCCATACCACTCAAAATAATGATAGTTGCATTTCCCATAAATATATTGACCATAATAGAAAAACCAAATCCCCTGAGATCATGATCCAAGACTGCACTCACACCAACATGCCTTCCTCAAGACCCAAGTTCTTGCAGGCAAGCTGTAACACACAACAACAAAATTTACTTGCAATTCGACACTCATATGGTAGGAGACCAAGAAGCTCGACATGAAATGCAATGAGTGGTAAAAAAAGTACTTTGGTGTATAAATAGATGAACTTGTTGAATAAATACTACATGACCAAAATGACTACCTAATAATATGATTTTATATCTGACTCTGCAGAAATTTATAAATTAACAAAATGTCAAATGCTGACAAGAAACCTTTGAAAATATTCTATCTAATAGAGCAAAAGAAAGAATATCAAATTAAATGATGAGAAATATAAACCATAGTATTATGAGAACCATTTCAACTTATAAAATATAAAACACGTTATTCAGCATAAGAGAAACAAATTGCAAGAGGAATTTGATTACTATTTCTCAGTGAAGCCTATAAGGTAGAGCCTCTCAACCAATTGTAGAAGAAAAATAAATCAATTATTGATCCCATTCTCGTCTCTTATTGTTCCAAAATAATTCAACCCACAATAAAAGATACTCATTTCCATGGGCATGCCATGGATCCTGTAGAAGTTCTACAACATGCAATCACGTTCAGAAGTTCCTTTTCAGTTATAAATTTTAGTGAAAAATACTTGTAATGGCACACTTAAGCCTCAAAAAAAGTAAAGGTAGTAGTATCATTATATTCAAAGTTTACGTTTAAGAATGCAGTAGCATGCTTAGATATAGACTCCCCCCACATCCAAAAATCCTATCTTGAGAAAAAGCTTACATGCTCCAAAGGTATCCAATATGCAATTGAAAAAAAAACTTTTCATGGTCATACTTCTACTCTTCTCTTCAATACATAAGGACTTCATCGTACATGGGATGATTTAGATCTCACTCTAGATTTGATATGCCATTTTAGTAAGCAAAACATACTCTAGGGAAAAACTATTATTTTTTTATTGTTTTTGGTATTTTCAATATCTACCTAACCTCTGGAAAGTTGAATGTGATTACAACATTCACTTACAGGATTCATTGTTTATTCTACAAATTAGAAACATCATTGCCAAATTTATTGGAAAAAAGAAGAGGAAGATCACAATTAGATACACAATAGACAAAAAGGTCGATGAATTTTCTTTTCAGTTCTAAATCCTTCTACTTGAATCATCACATATTGAACAAACACTTGGTATCACCATTTTAATATCCAAATATTTTAACATAAGCTAGAAGGATAGTTTAACCAGATGATCCACTGTAAAGTTTCTTGCAATTCAAACATTTGGAGGCTTAACATCAAACTTTCAAATGATGCCGCCTCAACATTCCACCATCAACTTTTATGAAAGCAACAAACAAAGCATACAGAGGATTACAAAATTAAACCGAGCTCCACCCAAAAAAGTTACACAATTAAACCGAAATGTTCTCATTCTATGAGATACAAGCTAGGTTCCAAATAGTTAATATTAGCTTCATTATCAGTATCAGAAGACTTTACACATAATTAAACGATGATTTCCATAAACTAAGCAATAAGGTGCAAATTGCAACCTAAAATAACCAATCAATTTCATTCATGTCATGAAATGTATTATTATAAGGAAAACTTCTCCCCAGATCACTCTTCACTCCTATCCTTCAAACACAACTCATAAAATAATCAACCAAAAAAAAAAAACATAGCTTGCAGAATGCTAGTTCTAGAGCTAAAAATAAATCTACAGCCAATCGTATCATTATATTATGACTCAAATAACTCTACTACTCCGATCCAGGGTTTCAAAAAAAGAAAAGAAAAGGACTTCACATATATGAATATTAATTAAAATAAAAGCAGATAAAAAAAAAAAACCGAACAAGCTAAAATAAAGAGGAAAAAACCGAACCAGGATCGTCAGAGTATCGATCGGAGCGAGAATAAGATGGAAGTTCACGGCGGACCTCGCCAGGCTCGTAATCGCTACCACCGGCACGGCCTCCACCTCCGGCGGCATCACCTCCGTCACTGACGGATGGACGTACAACGAGGCTGCTAAGGAGAGGCTGGTGATGCGGTGTCGTTTGGTCCTTGTCTCTGGACCCCATCGTTTTCTCTCTCTGTTTGAAGTAGCAAGTGATTAAGCAAGCGCGTTCCTGTTTGACTTTTGAACCCTAAAGAAGTGCCGTCGGATAATTGGTTTCGTTTTTGTTTTGAGGAGATGGTCTTTCAAAGCTGCGTTATTTTTTGTTGCCTTGTCAGCCTCTTATGGTTAAATTTTGTTGTAATTTATCGTCTCTTCCTAATCCTTGTAGTAACTTCACTAGCTTCCTTCCCAACCCGGAACTTGATTATTATTATTATTATTTTTCTCCCTTATCAATGTATATTGAGTATTACCCTCAACTAAATAAATGGTCCTAGGCAAATAAATGGTTACATGTAGGAGTGATTATTTTTAATTTGATTTAATTTTTATTTAAAAAATAATTAAATTAATTTTTTAAAAAAACTTAATTAGTTTGAATTGATTGATTTTAATTTTTTTGTTAAAAAACTAAAAAAACATATATTGTTTTTTTGAACTTTCTATTGGGTTTTTAATGGGCTTTCTAATGAGCTTCTAATAGACTTTCTGATGGGCTTGTAAATGATGTTAATATTATCTAATTTTCTTATAAAATTTCAAAATATGTTTAATTTTTTCCATTAAATATTTATTTGTATTAAATTATTAGTGTCAATCTTGTGTTCAATATGTTTTTTGTCTTTCTAATATTTTTCTTCTATTTTGTTTGAGTGAGTATAACTCTTGTTGTAGAAGAGTTTTAACTCCCAACTCTCACTATAGAAGAATTTAAATAACACACACCAATAAGTTATACTTTAAATTACAAGGTATGGCATTCAAAGAGCTTAAAAAAAACAATAAATAACATTGTCATAAAACACTCCAAGCCAAAAAAAAATAAGTCTTCATTGTGAACATCATCTTTAATTGTCATTCGTTGCTAGATATAACTTTCCATCAAATTATACAAAATAAAAAATTAGACATGTTAGAATGAAAATACATTAAATAATATATTATAAAATAAAATGTATAAGTTTATAAGAAAAATTATATGATTCAAGGTTTTGTAGGTTTCAAAATCATTCATCAAGGTTTCAATATTAGTTGGAATTAGTCCATGATGCAACTAATTTTGACAACAAATAAGTACTTGAACTATTGTTGGAGATAGAGAACTTCAAAATTGATCGAGTATACGATTGCCTGTGCTAAAAGCTGATTCATAAACCACTATGAATATAGAAATAACTAGAACATGTTGTGCAACTTTCAAAAATATCTTATATTTTGAAGCATTACTCTCCCATCAACCTAAAATATCTAATTGATAATCATTAGGATCCTCACAACTATCAACCAAATACCTCTCAACCTCATTTCTATTTCCCACACTATCTTCCTCCTACAAATGCATTTTAAATCGAGCTAAAGTGTTAACATTTACCTCCATGTCGTCAATAGCATCATTAACATCTTGTTTATGCATATTGTTATCCACCACTTCATTGGCTTTCACATAAAACTCATACAAGATCACCAAATTATCTTTCACCTTTTATTAACAATTGTGCTTTGTCATAATCATACAATTCACCAAAACAAAATTTCACATATTTCAACTTGAGAGGTGGATCCAAAACATTAGCCACATATAATAAAACATTTTGATTTACTTCACAACCTCAATACTTCTCAAACTTTAACATCATGTTCATCGCCATCCCACTTTAAGAGATTATCTTTACTTTTACATAATTGCAACAAATTTGTATGCATGTAAATTAATTTATTGAATTTTTTTTTTGATGCGACATGCATTGAGCTTGAAAATTTCAATGTAACCATGTAAAAGATCTTTAAGAACTTCACTAAAGTTCTAGCATTTTCTCAATCCTCTCAACTAGGTGACCCTATGTTTGTTTTATTCCCCTTTCAGTCAACATCCAAAAAGTAATTCATATACCTAGGTTCACTTTCACCTAACCTAACAAATACCTTTTCAAACTTTTCAGCAACTTTTAAAATAAGATAAGTTGAATTCCATCGAGTTGCAACATCCAAACGCAATGACTTTTTACACTCTATATGCAACTTTTCTGCACATTCTTTAAATGCAAGGTGTTTAGAAGGTAAAGATCTCACAAACCTAATTGCATTTCAAATCTTAACAACCAAAACATTAATCTATTTCAAGTCATCACACATAATGAGGTTTACAATATGTGCACAATATCTAACATGCAAATGCTCATTTGACAATATAGTAGTTGGCCAATATTTCATCACATTCTTTAAATATGAAGTAGTCACATTATTGGAGCTTGCATTGTCTACTATAACAATCAAAAGTTTATCAATCCTCCACTCTAACAAATAATTCTCAATAACTTAACAAATTATCTCACTCATATGATTGGAAACTTGATAAAAATTCAGAATTTTTTTATACAAATTCCACTCATTATCAATCCAATGAGCCGTTAAGGACATATAGTTAATGTTTTGGATTAATATCCATGTATATGTTGTTAAGCACAATTATTGACCCCTAAAAGCCATCCTTAATCTTTCTTTCTCTTCAAAATAAAGTTTCAAACAATCTCTCATAACAATGAAACGAGAAGAAATGTCAAATCTAGGTTGCATGGTCTTAGAAAATAATCTAAATCTCTTACCCTCCACAAAATTAAAAGAAAACTTAACAATTATAACCATTTTTACTAACGCTTGTCTACATTCATCATAATTAAAACCTATTGTGATGCGGATCAGCCCAACACCAAGTGTAATCATGCCAACGATCTATTGGAGGTGCCAATTGGGCCAATCACAAGAGCTGGGGCAAAAAAGCTTAAAGAAGCATTGAATGGGCTTGTTTAAAACTTATGGAGCAAGATGGATCTAGAGGGGCTTGGGACATTTAAGGAGCATGAAGGACAACCTTTAATGCATCTAGTTCAGGTCCAAGAAGAGCCCAATTCATGTGGAACAAGGGGTTGATATGTCCGGCCAATACCAGCCTTGTTAGGCTTGTTTTATTTTCTTATGCTAAAGGATAAAGAGCCAGCAATTTATTCTCCTAATTAAGTAAGGAAGTTGGCCATATCTTATTCCTAAAGAGGGGAGGACTATTTAATGCTTTTCCTAACATAGAAAGGAAAGTAATTAAATCAGCAACAAAGGAGGAAATTTATCAAAGCTAGTTAAAGACATCAAAGGAAAGGGGGCAGTAACACAAATTTGATTCTAGCATATTTAGGATGGTAATTTTCAGATTTTTTTTTTATTTTTTTCTTAGTTTTTGGGTTATTATTACTTATTTGGGTCAATTGTAAGTGGACTTCATATAAGTCCACCTAAGGGGGGTCCATTAGGGTTTCTTTAAGTCTAGAGTCAATATAAATAAAGGCATAACCAAACATGTAAGGTCACATAATTTTCAGATTAATAAACTTCTTTGCTGCACTTGTTGTGTGTTGGTGGGATAATCTCCTTTCTTTGGTTCTCTAAAGAACTGAAAACGACTTATCGAAGAACAACTAGCTTCGTGGTGTCATCCTTATACTTCTCATTCGTGAATCAATATTTGTTGGGTGGGGGTTTATGTTTTCAATAGTGCTGGTGCCTAGGTACAAGTTATCTTTGTGTCACACTCCTATCAAACCTGATTTACTTGGCTTTCTGGGAATTGGTATCTTTGCGTGTGGGTTGCGTGAACACGTGATCACGAGGTTCATATTATTTGGTATCAGAGCTTGGCTCCTTTAATCAGGTTATATCCTTCTAAAATTTTCGTTTCTTGTTGTTTCCGTAAAAAAATTCCTTAGTGTCCAATTTCTTCTTCTTTTGATTTGGCATCATATCATAAAAAAAAGGTTATTTTGTTTGGTTCCTGACCAAAATATATCAATGGCATAAAAAAAGAGAAAAAAAAAGTCATTCGAAAAGGCATTCATTTGTTTCTGCCACAGAAAACTAAACAAAGGAAAATTTGACCAAATCAACTCGGAATGAGATCAAATTTGATTCTATTATTACTGGGGCCCTAATCACACCATATATTGATTTTGGGGTCAATTGGATATCGTTTGCTTTGGGTTTCAAATTCAGGTCTAATTAGGTCGGATTCATAATGTTTTTGCGTCAGTCTATCAAACCTTATCGTAAATTGCTCAAATTTCATATTCTATCTATTTGGGTTGGTAGAGCACTATATCTGAAATTTTAGCTCAATTGGACATCATTGACTTTAGGTTCGAGATTTAGACTTAACTCGTCGTAAACGAGTCTATTTTGCGTCAACTTTTGAAATTCACTTTTTTTCTGTTGTTTTTGTTTCTTGCAGTTTATTCTCATTATCTCCAACATATCTGGGTGTTGTTTCATCATTTTTCATAATTTTTTTCTATTTTTTTATTCGAGTCTTCAATTTCATTTATATTTCAGATAGACTCGCTTGCTACTCGCGAGACTATCATCGCAGTTTTGTTTTGCTTGTTTTCTAGTTTTTATTGCTTCTTGAGTCATATATATATATATATATATATATATATATATATATATATATATATTTGGATTGCGCTGCCAAGTTGGTTTTATTTAGTGTTGGTTTCAGTTTCGCAAGAACCGTAAGAAGGTGAGACGAGAGGTGTGAGCGTGTGAGGACATTCAGAGTGTTTGAGAGAAACATGAGCGACGTGAGGATAAATTTTTTTACCATTAACCTATTTTTACAGGTACTATCATGTCAGATCAAAACAAAACACCACCCCATCCCGAGGGAGAACTTAAATTCCAAATGCAAGCCATGATGCAAATGATGGAGCGGATGAATTTTATGATGGGAAACATGTGTGACAGACTTGATAGGGTGGAGAAACGTGGTAACGAGGCTAGTACAAGCACCCAAAATGTGAGGAAGCTTAGGGTTGAACCGAAAGCAAACAGTGGCAGTAGGGCCGAAAGGCCAAGGTGGGCTGATTATAAGGATTTTTAGGAGGCCATTGATGATATTGGTGATGATGGTTTTGAGGATGAGGCCATAGGCCATTAGGAAGGTTGTCGGCAGCCTAGAAATTGAAGGGATTTTAGGAATAGAACTAGGGGCCAATTCAGCCAAAGGGAAAATTTCTGTAGTGTTGGGGGACATGCTGATTTAGATGGTGATTTGGATGCTATCAAACTGAAAATACCTTCTTTTCAAGGCAAAAACAATCCCGAGGCATATTTGAAGTAGGAGAAAAAGGTGGATTGGATTTTTGATTGCCATAACTATTCGGAGGCAAAGAAAGTGAAATTGGTTATCATCGAATTCATGGATTATGCACTGATTTGGTGGAATCAGAATGTTATTAGTAGAAGGAGGAGTGGAGAGAGGCCGGTAGTGTCGTGGGAGGAGATGAAAGTGTTGATGAGAAGGCGATTTGTGTCTAACCACTATTATAGAGATTTGTATCTGAAATTGCAGGGTTTGAATCAAGGTTCTAGGTCTGTGGATGAGTATTTCAAGGAGATGGAGATTGCCATGATTCGGGTCAATGTGATTGAGAATCGGGAAGCTACTATGGCTAGATTTCTAAATGGGCTGAATAGAGACATTGTGTATGTTGTAGAATTACAACATTGTGTGGAATTGGAGGACATGGTCCATATGGCAATAAAGGTGGAGAGGCAAATAAAGAGAAGGGGCAGTACATGTTTTCAGACCAATTCAGCTTCATCTTCCTCAATATGGAGGCCAAATTTGAAGAGAGAGGGGGCTGCCCAACGAAAGCCTTATGCAAGGGCCGAACCACCTAAGGCCAAAAAGGATACTCATACGGATGGGAAAGGTAAATCTGAATATCAACCTACTCGTGATAAAGATATTAAATGCTTTAAGTGTTTAGGGAAGGGGCACATTGCATCTCATTGTCCAAACTAAAGAGTTATACTTACAAGAGACAATAAGGAGGTTGAATCTGAAAGTGAAGAGATGCCACCTTTGGTGGATTGTAATGATGATGAGATTGCATATCCTGTTGAGGGAGAGGCCTTGGTTATAAGGCGTCCACTGAATATGCAAATCAAAGAAGATGATGTAGATCAGCAACGGGAAAATATATTTCACACTCAATATCACATCCAAAACAAGGTATGTAGCATGATAATTGATGGAGGTAGTTGTGCTAATGTTGCTAGTGATACCCTTGTGAAGAAATTGAATCTGAGTTGTATTAAGCATCCTAGGCCTTATAGATTGCAATGGTTGAATGAATGTGGTGAAGTGAGGGTTACTAAACAGGTTTCGATTGCGTTTGCTATTGGGAAGTATTCTGATGAGATTTTGTGTGACGTAGTCCTAATGCATGCTAGTCACTTACTTTTGGAGCGTCCATGACAGTTTGATCGGAAAACGATTCATGATGGGTTTAGAAATAGTTTCACTATTGTAAAGGATGGTAAAACCATCACTCTTGTACCTCTTTCTCCAAAACAAGTGTATGATGATCAAATCAAATTAAAAAAAAGAATGTGAGGATGGGAAGAGTGAAAATTCACGTGAGGACAATGGTGAGAGAAAACCATCAAATTTGGCTAAATCTAAATCATTAATTAAACCGGTTGAAGTGGAGGTAAAAACCGAGGAGTGAAGAAAGTAAGCTTGTGTGATGATAATTGTGTGGAAAAATTAAAGAAACAACCTAATTTTTATGCAAAAGGATCTTAAATTAGATCTGCATTTTTCACTAATAAGCCAATGATCTTACTTGTGTATAAGAAGGCTTATTTTAACACTAACGATCTTGATTCTGCTATTCCTAGTGTGGCTGTTTCTTTGATGCAGGAGTTTGATGATGTATTTCCTGAAGACATCCCTAATGGATTACCACTATTAAGGGGGATTGAACATCAAATTGACCTTGTGCCCGGAGCTTCGATTCCTAATCGTCCAGCCTATAGAAGCAACCTTGAGGAGACAAAGGAGCTTCAAAGGCAAGTAGATGAGTTGATGATGAAGGGGTACATTCGTGAGAGTATGAGAGTCCTTATGCTGTGCCAGTGCTACTTGTGCCTAAAAAGGATGGAACATGGAGGATGTGTGTTGATTGTCATGCCGTCAATAATATAACGGTAAAGTATCGACATCCTATTCTTAGGCTTGATGACATGCTAGATGAGTTACATGGATTATGTATTTTCTCTAAGATTGATCTAAAAAGTGGGTACCATTAGATTAGGATGAAAAAGGGTGATGAGTGGAAAAATGCATTTAAGACTAAGCATGGTTTGTATGAATGGTTAGTCATGCTGTTTGGACTTACGAACACGCCTAACACGTTTATGCATTTAATGAATCATATATTGCATGTGTTTATAGGTAAGTTTGTTGTTGTATATTTTGATGACATTTTGATCTATAGCAAGAACTTAAATGAGCATCTTGATCATTTGCGTAATGTACTTAGTGTATTGTGTAGTGAGCAATTATATGCTAATCTTAAGAAGTGTACCTTTTGTATGAAAAAAATTGTGTTTCTTGGCTATGTCGTAACTGCGTAGGGTATCGAGATGGACAAGGAGAAAGTTAAGGCCATCCGGGATTGGCCCATACCAAAATTGGTAAGTGAGGTAAGGAGTTTTCATGGACTTGCTAGTTTTTGTAGAAGGTTTGTGAAGGATTTTAGTACTATTGCTGCACCTTTAACTGAAATTGTTAAAAAGTCTGTTGGATTCAAATGGAATGATGAACAGGATAAGGCTTTTAATTTGTTGAAAGATAAAATTTGTTCGGCTCCTGTTTTAGCTTTGCCAGACTTTACAAGAGCTTTTGAAGTTGAATGTGATACGTCAGGTATTGGTATAAGAGTTGTGTTAATGCAGGATAAAAGGCCCATTGCGTATTTCAGCGAAAAACTTAATGAGGCAGCTTTGAATTACCCTACATATGACAAGGAGCTCTATGCCTTGGTAAGAACTCTAGAGATGTGGCAGCATTACCTGTGACCCAAGGAGTTTGTGATACATTCTGATCATGAATCATCGAAGCATTTGAAAGGGCAAGGTAAGTTGAGTAGGAGACATGCCAAATGGGTGGAATTTATTGAAACCTTTCCATATATGATCAAGTATAAGCAAGGAAAAGAAAACATTGTGGCTGATGCACTTTCATGCAGGTATATTCTTTTATCTACTTTGGATGCTAATTTCTAGGATTTGAACATACAAAAGAATTGTACAAGGATGATAGTGATTTTGCTAGTTTTTACAATGCTTGCGAAACTTCGGCTTTTGGGAAGTTTTATAGACTTGATGGATATTTGTTTAAAGAGAGTCGATTGTGTGTTCCATTAAGTTCTATGTGTGAATTGCTTGTACATGAAGCACATGGGGGCGGGTTGATAGGGCATTTTGGTATTGTTAAGACTTTGGATGTGTTGCATGAGCATTTTTATTGGCTTAAAATGAAAAAAGATGTGCAACGCATATGTGATAAAAGCATAACTTGTAGGAAAGCAAAGTCTAGGACTTAACCACATGGCTTGTATACCCCTTTACCTGTACCTAAGGAACCATGGGTAGACATTTCGATGGATTTCGTCTTAGGTTTACCTAGGTCAAAACGGAGTAGGGATTCAATCTTTGTAGTTGTTGATAGGTTTTCAAAGATAGCACACTTTATTCCATGTCATAAAACCGATGATGCCACTAACATTGCTGATTTGTTCTTTAGGGAGATAGTACGACTTCACGGGGTCCCTAAAAGCATTGTTTCTAATAGAGATGTTAAGTTCCTTAGCTATTTTTGGAAGTTGTTATGGGAAAAATTGGGTACTAAACTGTTGTTTTCAACTACTTGTCACCCCCAAACAGATGGACAAACCGAAGTAGTTAATAGGACTTTAACACAACTTCTACGTGCTGTCATTCAAAAGAACTTAAAAAATTGGGAAAATTGTTTGCCATTTATAGAGTTTGCATATAATCGTAGTGTGCACTCTACTACTGAATTTTTACCATTTGAAATTGTGTATGGATTTAACCCTCTAACTCCAATGGATTTGATTCCTTTGCCTGTTGATGAAAGGGTTAGTTTGGATGGTAATCGTAAAGCACAGGTGGTGAAGATACTCTATGAGAGTGTGCGGCAACAAATTGAAAAGAGGAATCGTATGTATGCGACCAAAGCCAATAAGGGGCAAAAACATGTTGTCTTTCAGCCCGACGATTGGGTTTGGGTGCATATGCGCAAGGAGAGATTTCCGGCCCATAGAAAATCAAAGCTACAACCACGAGGAGATGGGGCATTTTAGATCCTTGAGAGGATCAATGACAATGCTTATAAAGTTGATTTGCCAGGTGAGTATGGTGTTAGTGCTACCTTTAATGTTTTTGATCTTACTCTGTTTGATGTAGGTGCTGATTCGAGATCGAATTCTTTTGAAGAGAGAGGGGATGATGATGTAGGCGATGATTCAAGGTCGAATCCTTTTAAAGAGAGAGGGGATGATGCGGATCAGCCCAACACCAAGCGTAATCATGCCAACGATCCATTGGAGGTACCAATTGGGCCAATCACAAGAGCTAGGGCAAAGAAGCTTAAATGAATGGATCATATGAAATTAAATAAACTACCAAAGTAATTTTGAGCATATATACATCTAAAAGGGTCTCAAAATTCAAACTTGATAGAATTGTATACACTAATGGATGACAAACAAGCACAGACCCAGGGATCCTGAACACAACAAAAGTTAACATAAAAACCATAAAATTTTAGGTTCTCTCAAAAGGCCAAATTAGATAAGACCGTCATTAGTAATAATATATTGACACCAAGATGTTTGCTTATATTTGTATAGGTACAACGAACAAAGGCAAATTAGTGCAGAGTAACAAATGCCAAAAACTCGTCCCTCCCCATGGATTCATGGTTTTTCAATCACAATTCCCTGTCTATGTTTGCAACAGTTCTTAACTATTTAATACACACCCACCAACAATACACCCTCCCATTTTATACTCATCCACCAAAAATAAAAATAAAAAATCCATATAAACATTGCAACTCGGCCTGTTAGTTAATACAAAAGGAGAAATCTTATTGGCTTACTGCAATGAACTGAAGAAGAGCGCTTAGATGGATTGCTGATTGCTGCTTAGGCTTGGGGGTGTTGCTGGGAAGCCTGGGATGTTAGATCTAGAGTGGAAATGAAAGAATGAAGATTGGAAGAAGGGGGGGCGTGTTTGTTTGATAGTTTGTGTCTCTAAAGGAAAGGGAAGGGTGCAGGCGCACAACTTCTAAGGTTACAGCCTTACAAAAGCTTTTTTTTTTTTTATATATATAGTACCTTTTTTTATCTGAACCGAACAGTTCGATTCAGTTGGGGATTAATCAATTTCAACATTACGAAACCAAAACCAAACTGAACCGAAAGGAAATCTAAATATTCTAATCGGTTTGATCGGTTTTTTTCTTGGTTTGGTTTTTTTGGTTTTATTGGTTTAATTGATTTATTGGTTTTTTTTGCTCACCCCTAGTCATAATTGTTTTGATTACAAATTATTAAATAGATTTATTATATATCACTATATATTAGAATAGTAGATTTTTTTCTACTATTTTTTTCTTTAATCTCTTTTGTACAATTGAGCCTTTTTTAGTCAAAATTAGAACCTAATTGCATCTTTTTTTTTTTTTTTTTGTGGATGAGGGTTGAATTGAAAGTCAGAGGACTAAAGTGGAAAACACGGGTGAACCAGGTGGTGTTTCTGTAATTTGTTTAAAAAGTTTGTTTTCATCTCCATCTTATTAAGCTATCAAGTAATTAGTCCCTTTAATTTTTTAAAAATATGTTTCCGTATCAAATTTTATTTTTCTATTTTTAGATATATTTTTTGGTGGAGAAGAGAGAAGGGGTCGCTGGATTCCGGCTTAGAGAGAAAAAATTATTGTTAATGAAGATTTTGATCACCAAAACAATTTATTTTTGTGTTAAATAATTCCATATGATGAGAGACAATATATGTATACAATGACACTTAGGGACAAGAGAGATGAATGAGTGGCTTTATTGTTTTGTATTCTTCTTGCTTTTTTTCTTATGTTTAGATATGCTCTCTATATAAAGAGAGGAATTTTGCTGAAAAAGTGTGAAATGTTGCTTTTTGCATAATTTTTTTTAGAAAAGCCTATTCATTTTGCAGGATAGATTTCATGATCATTATATAAAGTAAAAAAAAAAAAATGTTAATTCTCTAGAATTAATTAAGATCTTAAGCAATTATGAGAATAAATGTGATCATGGAATGATGACTTTACCAAGGAAACTAACATTTGAAATATGCAATAGCATTTTTTAATATTTCATGGGACCACACAAGTAAAATACTTAGACACTCGGTTATTATTCTTGACAAAAGCTTTGATTTTTGAAAGTTGTTGTCATTAGATGTGGATGATTACCCTTAATTCATCAATAAATTTTTAATTTTTTTAATTTGGCTCTGATTCGGTCAATTTTAATCTCTTTATTTACGCTTCTTTTCTAGTTTGGTTCTTGGTTTCAAATTTTTTCAATCAAGTTCCTAATTGGCCATCAAACTTCAATAGTTATGCAATTAAGGCCCTGATATGACGAAATCAACTCTTAAACATTATAATTTCACCCATGAACTTTATTTTTTTCAATTAAAACCCAAAAAAAACTTTAAAATTAAATTTTCTTGCAATCAAACCCTCAATAAATTCAATAAAACTTTTAATAAAATTTAATTGAGTTTATAAACATCTGATTTTGAATTTTCTTTTTCAAATTGATTTTTCTTTATTAACAGAACTCTTATCAATTATCAATTGCAAGACTTAATCAGAAAGGAAATTAGCCTTGAAATTCTGGGGCAATTAACCCAAAGGCATTTCTGCCGTTAAAAAGAAAAAAAAAAACTATATTGTGCTTGGAAGGAACAACCTCGCTATGATGCAAAAAATAAGATGATCTCTCATACTCTTTACCGGGCGTTGGATCACTTTTCTATACCCTGCATTTCAGCCCTACCACACATGATGTTGCTCTTAAAATCAATAGTTGTACTAAGGTCACGCATGACCAGATTCGGAGGACGTCCCTTCTTCTGTTGCAAATAAAAGGACTCTGTTATCAACTTTCTAAGAAAAAGGATGGCCATGCCTGAAATGCCTTTCATGCATATCTTGCAATTGGCTCTTTGGTATTCTGCTTACGAATCAAGACTTTCTACCTTCATTGATTCTTTGCTTTCCAATATAATTTTGCCAAAACAATTCCAGGCTTTGTTTTCATGGTCTTCTTTTCCGTATTGGCAAGGCTGGCTAGAAAATAAAAGATGATCCCAAGGTTCTCAAAAACGTTTTTTAACACTACATGGAATATACAATATAAATTCAGATGGTAAATTCGAATCGTAAAATTATAAAATAACAAGTAAAATATTTTAACTAATTATATATTGACAATTCTAGTTAAATAGTAAACAATAATATAACACAATTAAAATAAAAAGTGAAATAAACAATACAAATGTCCAAACACCATAAAATACATAATTCAAATAAAAATTCATACATGGTTTAAATAACTTAAAAATACAATATAATACAATTATGTCCATAGAATTTCATTAACTAAAAATTAACAAACCTAAAGCAAACAATCTGTTGGTGTGTCATGTAAATTAAACATAGTCTCATTGCCTTTATCTTCCTCGTTATTCCTAAATATTCATTAAAATCATTACTATCTAAAGTATTATTACTGCTACTACTAGTACTGATATTGATATTGTGAACATTAATGCTACTACTAGTACCAACACCAACACCAATATTGTCAACAATATTTAACTCCAAGCTCCTTGAATTATTTGGATTGACATCATTCTGAATATCTAAATAATCTTCAATTTCATGACACTCCATTCCAGCATCATTAAAATTTTCTTCATCATAACTTTCGTCTTTTTTACCATTTTTCCTTTGTGTTGTACTATCATGACACCAAGCAAATCAAAGTTTGATGAACCATCATGTTTATCTTCTTTGGTTATCCAATCATCATCAGATGAGAAATCATCTAAAACTTCACCAAAATCATTAACTTGCCTTTTGACTTGGTTATCATTCAATTTCAAATTGCACATTACAAATACCTAGTCATTCATTTTTTTTAGTGCTAATGTTTATTTGTTTCGTATGAACCCATGTAAGCAATTCAAATTAATAACTTATAAGATTCTTATCAAATATAAAAAAAATTAAAATAAAAAAAACTTATCATCTCAAATGTACTCCAGTTTCACGCACATCTAGATAAACTCAAGCTTAGAACTCGAATTGTAAATTTTTATAGCTCTGGACATTCATCCCCATAAGAATCCCACTATTTAGCTAGAGTCTTTTTATCTCTTGCTATCTTTGCAGCCTCAATACCAAACAACCATTTGCATCCTTGAATGAATCTTATAAGTTAATTTTACACCTTTCACTTGCATCATGCACCATCCTTTCTAAACATTGATATAATCCAATTTTAATATTGACATTAACTTTAAAATTAGGATTATAATGATAATAAAGATTCAAATAATAAGATGCGCATGTAAAGGTCTGTGAAGTTAAAGTTCTCATCTTGCATCAATAATATTCCATATAGGTATATAACTATAAAATAAAAATAAGAATATTATCAACATTAAATTAAATAATATAAAAGTGAAATAAACATTATGTATCAACTGATAGTAGTAAATAAATAATTAGCAAGATAGATAATCAGTACCTTTTTTTCACAAAACTAAAATTCACTTATATCTTTTTTTTTTGCTTGATCCATTACTTCATATATATAACTTATAACTAGTTTCTCTTCTGAATCAACTAATTGAAGAACTTTAATCAGAAGATATGCTGCTTTAATACATATAGTATCATCATGCCAAAACTTGTTGTCCAAAACATAACTTTGAATTCGCTTCCCTTCTTCTATTTTTGAAAACCTACATGACCTCTACTAGATGGAAGTAAACATTGTCATTAATTGTATCTTACAATCACTTAAACATCCAAGAGTCAAGTATGCAGTAACAAATCTAGTGATAACAGGCCTAATCAAATCATTTCCTTTTGTAAAGTGTCTTAGCATGGAAATGAGAATAGTTCTTGAATATATGTATAAGGTGATTCTCCGCCCACTAGTAATAATTACTTGATGGACCTCTAGTTTGTTATCAAAATCTTCCAATATCAAGTCAATACAATAGGCAACACATAGTGTCCAAAACAATCCTTTTCTTTTTCCCATTAACAATTGCCCTGTTGCTTTATAATTTGTAGCATTGTTAGTGATTACTTGCACCATATTTTCCTCTCCATAATAGCATCCAACATTCAAATACCTTATCAATAGTCTTGGATATATTAGAGGTATCTACTGATGATAAAAAAAAAATATCCTTTTAGGACTATTAACCAAAAAGTTATAAATAGAAGGTCTTTTCTTATCAGTCTATCCATCAGACATTATTAAGCAACCTGTTTTTTTTTTTTCCATTCTATCTTGTACTCTTCAAGGAAGTTCATCGTGTGATATACTTCTTGCTTCAAATACTTCTCTCTAATATCATGGTAAGATGGATGCTTAAAACTTGACCTATGCTTTGTAACCAATTCAAGTGCCTTGACAAATTCATAGTTTTTCACACAGTTAAATGGAATTGCACTAGTGTAGAAAAACCTTGTAATTTGTTGATATGATTCTTCTCTAAGATCCTTTATTTTTTGCACATGTTATGCCTACCTTACTAAATCTATAATTAATCCCTTGACTACCTAGCATGCGTTTTATATTATTTGAATTTAAATTAATGTCCTGTATGAAGCATGATTATTTTATTCAACATGCCATGAATAATTATGTGAGAATATACACTAACTTGCATAATAGTATTCTATTTAAGGATTCTATACATAACTCCAAACATAGATAGAACAATGTCATTAAAAAAAGGAGAGATAATAAGAGAAAGCTTTTAGTCAAGTTTACAAAATTATTTACATGTACAACAAAAGTTTTAAATTCTGAAGTTCGACTACCTAACTACTAGGCACGTCGATATGCGAAGGTCTTAAAACAAAGATTTATTAAGCATAGGTTCGTATTACAATACAAATTTTCTTCTAAGTATGTATGATGATAAGAGCACTCATCCTTTTTATCCAATCCTATAGAAGATTTCACAAACAATAGTTATAATTCCATAATGATACCACATCAAGGTATTTGTACTCGACATGAGTAAGGTATTACTCTCAATTTCAAATCAATTAGTGTACTTCAACTTGTATAGTTATCAAATATTTGATAATGACTTATCATTGACCTTTAAAATATCAAAACAACTTAATTTACTACAGTTTTTAAAGTGACTTGGGCAATAACACAACATTTGCTCACTTATTCATAAAACAACTAAAACACACTTAGTTTTCAAACAAATTATAGATACTTCACAACATTGTCTTTGTCTCAGCAAAACCAACCCAATCCCATTGATTTTTGCACAATTCAGGAAAACAATCTCAATATTGACTTTCACATATTGCAAAAACAACCCCAAAATATTGGTTTCTGAAAAACTTTGGAAACAATCACAACATTGGCTATTATACATTACAAAAGCAACTCAACCATATTAGTTTCCAAAAAACCTCAGAAACATTCATTACATTAGCTTTTGCATATTGTAAAAGCAACTTCACCACATTGGTTCCCAACAACTTCGAAAACAATCACTACATTGGCTTTCACATATTATGAAAGCAACCCAAACACATTGATTTCTAGATTTCCAGTTTATAGGTCAAACACACAACCAATCATTTCCATGCAATTCTTTCACTCTTTTTATCACCATTGTATACAAAACATGTCATTTCCATAGTAATAATGATTTATGAGATTTTAAACACTTATAATTAAGTTTCATAAAAGCAAGTACCACATGAATTTATTTAGATGTGTAGATTTCATCATACAATAATTTCTTGCATAATCATAAACACTTATTCTTTTAACATGCACACATAAAATCAATATTAAAAAGGTTTTCCCTCCTCATTTTTCATGTTTGGCCGAAGGTTTCAAGGCCTTGGTACTCATCTTTTTCTTTAAACACCATCATGCTTCTTTCACTCCCATTACACACTATCCTTAATTTCCAGTTACCCAAAAAATCCCTTTAAGAATCCTAATTTAAAAGCTTGTATCTTTTGACTTATGTTTATCTACACACTTTAAGTTAAAATTTTGTACCTCACTAATGGTTTCTTCTTCAATTATTTAAATTTATGTATTCATTTTCTAGGGGCTTACAATATATGTGTGTGAAAATAATATTTGACAATGTCTAAAGATAAAATATACTAATTAATGGTCTCTTTATGGACTAGGAGGTACAACAGGAATCATATCTTCAACCAGAAAATGACATACTATGGGGAGAATAGGTGGGTGATTTCCACATTCTTCTAATTTTGTTAAATTATTGAGGTACTTTTTATAAGGTATTGTTGTCCAAATTCTGTTATTTGATTAACCATGATTTATAAAGAATATTGGGATTATCTTTGGTTATTGGTATCCATATTGGATGGTTGGAAATCAATTATAACATTAGCTTTGGCTAATGTCATCCATGTCGGATATACGGAAATAGATGTTAAAGACTAGCTTTGGCTAATGGTATCCATATTGGATAGTTGGAAACAAATGATAAGATTAGCTTTGGCTAATGACATCCATATCGAATAGCCAAGAACAAATGTTAAAAACTAGCTTTGGCTAATAACATTTATGCTAAATGGTCGGGAAAAAAATGTCAAAGATTAGTCTCGGTTAATGGTATTCATGTTGGATAGTCGGGAACAAATGATAAGATTAACCCGCCTAATCGTATCCATGTTGGATAACGGAGAGTAAAGGATGAGATTAACTCTGGCTAATGGTGCCCACACTAGGACAACCAAAAGTGAACATTAAGAATAACCTCGATTGAAAGCATTCATCGATACGATGAAAGAAAGATTATAATGTATTATTTCCAACCAAAAATCATGTTTGAGAAATTGTATAAATTGGTTATAATTAGGGAAGAATCATTTACGCATTGAAGAATTCTATATGTATAAGAATTCCTAGACCATAATACATGTCATCAGTTGATTGTCGAACATAGCTTAAAATAAAGTAAAGTGGACTACTGTTGCATGAAGATGTAAAATAATGTATTCAAGATAGACCTTATAGAAATTATTAATGTGAACCTATTTATTAGATATTAATCTTATCCATGACTGTATACTTATTTGCTCAATTGTACCACAATTAATGTTTATGCACTTACATCAAGTTTGATTTGTAACAGGACCATCTCATAACTATGGTATCTAGCAATCTCATAATATGCACCTTGTGATACCATATGATCATGTAATAATCTATATAGTAGTAATAATAAACGAATTGTATTTTGTAAAAATATATGATGTCGATATTTGAATTTATGATATGTAAATTATAATGTGTTGGTAAACCTTATATTTTGCACATGGTGTTTATATACCTTTACTTTCTATAATACTATTGTATCTTACGTGTATGTAGTCTATATGAATGCTTAAAAATGATAAGCTATTAACATGATAGATTGTATCATGAAATATACAATTCTAGAAGAATAGAAATTAAGAATTGTTACATTAGATATTGTACTGAAGGTGATGCGAACCTCGTGGTCACACAACCCACAATCAAGCTTTAGATCTGATCCCGGAAACCCGAAATAGATCTGATAGGAGTGTGACACAATGGAAACCTGCCCCAAGGCACCAATACTATTGGAATGGGTAGAATGACGCCACGAAGCCAGTTAATCTTCGATAAGTCAGATTCAGTTCGTTCAAGAACTGAAGAATGCAAGAATCACTCTCACACGTTAAAACTGAAAAATTCAGAATAATAATCGTCAAAGCTGCCAAAATTTTGGCCTACATGAGTTTAAATAGTTCTTGAAAAGTTGACCCTAATGGACCTCTTATGTGGACTTATATGAGGTCCACTCAAAACAGGCCTAAAACCCTAAACTGAAAAAGCCCATAACTTAATCCAAATAAGCCTTGGATCCTAGCTTAAAACAAAGTATTAATTAAGCCCAAACAAGCCTTGGGCTGTAGCTAATAAAATAAATAAAGCCCCTAATATTAAATCCATGTTCTGCCATGAGAAGAAGAGAATGAACTAAAATAGTACAGAACTGATTGAAGGCTTATTTATAGCCTTCCATGCAGCCTCTTAATCCTAGAAACAAAAGGAAAAGGTAGCCACCATGTTGTTTCCAAGTTGTAGTAGGATTCTTTTGTTTCCTTTGCTGTACTCATCTCATGGCTCAAATAAGGTTGTATTGGACCCCTCTTGCACATGGATAAGATGTACTAGGATCTCCTCTTGATACTCCAATGGACCTTTCAATTCTGACTTGGTGGAAACCTTCAAAACCAATGCATTCAATGCGTCTTTCAATGTCTTTGTCTTGGACCGAGTCATTTGTCCATTTGGAACATGTAATGGGTCCTTGCTGGTGTTTCTGGGCTGGTCCGTATCATCCCCTCTCTCCTCGAAAGGATTCGACCTCGAATCAAAATCTGTGTCAAACAACGTAAGATCAACAACATTAAACGTAGCACTAACACTATACTCACCTGGAAGGTCAATTTTGTATGCGTTGTCATTGATTCTCTCTAAAACCTGAAATGAACCATCACCACGAGGCTGTAATTTTGATTTCCTTTGGTTAGGAAATCGTTCCTTATGCATGTGCACCCAAACCCAATCACCGGGTTGGAAAACAACTAGTTTACGTCCCTTATTTGCTTTAGAAGCGTAAATTCTGTTCTTTTTCTCTATTTGGAGTCGAACTTCTTCATGGAGTTCTCTCACCATCTTTGCCTTCTTTTCACCATCTAAACTTACCCTTTCTTTAAAAGGTAAAGGAATTAAGTCCATAGGAGTTAGTGGATTAAAACCATAAACAATTTCAAAAGGGGAAAAACCAGTGGTCGAATGCACAGTTCTATTATAAGCAAATTCAACAAAAGACAAACATTCTTCCCAACTTCTCAAATTCTTCTGAATTACAACACGTAAAAGTTGGGATAATGTTTTATTTACTACCTCAGTTTGTCCATCTGTTTGAGGATGGCATGTTGTCGAAAATAAGAGTTTAGTTCCCAACTTTCCCCATAAGGTCTTCCAAAAGTAGCTAAGGAACTTAACATCACGATCTGACACTATACTCTTAGGAATGCCATGCAAACGTATAATCTCCCTAAAGAACAAGTCTGCGATATAAGTTGCATCATCTATTTTATGGCATGCAATGAAATGCGCCATTTTAGAAAACCTATCAACCACAACAAAAATAGTCTCTACCTTTCTTTGACCTGGGTAAACCCAAAACGAAGTCCATAGAGATATCTACCCAAGGTTCAGTAGGCACAGGTAATGGTGTATATAGTCCATGCAGTTGTACTCTAGATTTTACCTTTCTACAAGCAATGCATTGTTCACAAATTCGTTGCATATCTCTTTTCATCTTTGGCCAATAGAAATGCTCATGCAATACATCCAAGGTTTTCACAACCCCAAAGTGACCCATTAAACCACCCCCATGTGCTTCACGAATAAGCAATTCACGCAAAGAACTAGCAGGAACACACAATCTATTCTCTTTGAACAAATAACCATTCATCAAATAAAACTTACCAAAAGCCGAATGTCCACATGCATTATAAATCTCAGCAAAGTCAGAATCATTATCATACAATTCCTTCACATATTCAAAACCTAACAATCTAGTATTCATGGTGTGTAAAAGAACATACCTGCACAAAAGTGCATCAGCTACGATGTTCTCCTTGCATTGCTTATACTTGATTACATAAGGAAAAGTTTCAATGAATTCAACCCATTTTGCATGCCTCCTATTTAACTTACCTTGTCCTTTCAGATGTTTTAAGGACTCATGATCCGAATGGATTACGAACTCTTTTGGCCACAAGTAATGCTGCCATGTCTCGAGTGCTCTTACCAATGCATAGAGTTCTTTATCGTAAGTGGGATAGTTTAAGGTCGCTCCACTTAACTTCTCACTGAAATACGCAATAGGTCTCCGATCCTGCATCAAAGCAGCACCTATTCCTATTCCAGACGCATCACATTCTATTTCAAATGTTTTTGGAAAGTCAGGTAAAGCCAAAACAGGTGCAGAACATAATTTCTCTTTCAAAAGAACAAATGCCAATTCTTGTTCCTCCCCCCATTTAAACCCAACTGATTTTTTAACAACTTCATTCAAAGGCGCAGCTATTGTGCTGAAATCTTTCACAAAACGCCTGTAAAAACTAGCTAACCTATGAAAACTCCTTACCTCACTTACCAATTTGGGTGTAGGCCAATCCCGGATGGCCTTAACTTTCTCCTCATCCATCTCGATACCCTGTGCAGTTACAACATAGCCAAGAAACATAATTTTTTCCATGCAAAAGGCACACTTTTTAAGATTAGCATACAATTTCTCACTACGCAACACATAAAGTACATTACGCAAATGATCAAGATGCTCAGTTAAGTTCTTGCTATATATCAAAATGTCATCAAAATACACAATCACAAACTTACCTATGAATGCACGCAATACATGATTCATTAAACGCATAAACGTACTAGGTGCATTTGTAAGTCCAAACGACATTACTAACCATTCATACAAACCATGTTTAGTCTTAAATGCTGTTTTCCACTCATCACCTTCTTTCATCCTAATTTGATGTTTCCCACTTTTCAAGTCAATTTTAGAGAAAATACAGGATCCATGTAACTCATCTAACATGTCATCAAGCCTAGGAATGAGATGTCTATACTTTACCATTATGTTGTTGATGACTCGGCAATCAACACACATCCTCTATGTTCCATCCTTCTTTGGCACAAGTAGCACGGGCACAACACACGGGCTCATACTCTCACGAATGTAGCCCTTTTCCATCAGCTCATCAACTTGCCTTTGAAGCTCCTTCATCTCCTCGGGATTGCTTCTATAAGCTGGTCGGTTAGGAATTGAAGCTCCGGGTACGAAATCAATCTGATGTTCTATCCCCCTCAATGATGGTAATTCGCTAGGAGTATCATCGGGGAACACATCATCAAACTTCTGCAACAAAGAAATAGCAACACTAGGCACAATATGATCAAGATCATTAGTATTAAAGTAAGCCTCTTTGTACACAAGTAAAATCATTGGCTTGTTTGTGAAAAATACAGATCTGATCTCACCCTCTCTAGCATAAAAATTGGGTTGTTTCTTTAGTTTTTCCACACAATCCTCATCATACTTACTGACTTTCTTTACTCTTGTTTTACCTTTATTCTCGGCCAGATTTGGGTGTTTTTGAGTTGTGGTCGAATGGTTTGATTTGTTTGGAGTGTTGGCCGAATATTTGCTTGTGTTTGGATGGGTGGCCGAATGGGTTGTGGTGGTTTGGGTTCTAGCCGAATCTGATGGTCTTCTCTCCCCCTGTTCCTCACTTTGATTTTCTCTCCCCATCGCCTCATGCTCACTTTTTAGCTTTATTTGATCATCATACACCTGTTTAGGTGTAAGAGGTACAAGAGTGATGGTTTTACCATCTTTTACAATGGTATACCTATTTTTAACCTCATCATGAATTGCCTTCCTATCATATTGCCATGGTCTCCCCAACAAGATGTGACTTGCTTGCATTGGTACCACGTCGCACAGAACTTTATCAATATATTTCCCAATCGAAAATGGAACCACAACCTGTTTAGTCACTTTCACTTCACCACTATCATTCAGCCATTGCAATCTATATGGTTTAGCATGCTTAGCAGTACATAAATTTAGTTTACTAACAAGGGTGGCACTACAAACATTAACACAGCTTCCACTATCTATAATTAAACCACACACCTTGCTTTGTACATAACAACGCGTATGGAAGATGTTCTCTCTTTGTTCATTAGTATCATCTTCCTTGACCTGAACCTGAAGTGTTCGCCTTATAACCAAGGACTCCTCAACCGGTAATGCTAACTCATCCCCATCACTATCCTCCAATGGTGGCATGCATTCACAATCAGAACTGTCACTTTCAGATTCCAGATCACCATTATCTCAAATCATCATGATTCTCTTGTTTGGACACTCTGAAGCGTAATGTCCATGTCCCTGACACTTGAAACATTTAACATCACGAGTACATTTAGGTTGAGTTTCAGATTTACCTTTGGCATCAGTAGGGACATCAACTTTAGCCTTTGGTGGTTCAGTTTTAGAAGGACCAAAGGATCTTGGCCGGACAATACCCTCTCTCTTTAGATTCGGCTTTCAAGATGATGACGAACCCGAATTAAACGCTGGTCGAGCATGCCCCTTCCTAAGTTGTCTCTCCACCTTCGTCGCCATGTGAACCATGTCCTCTAGCTCCAAATAGTGTTGTAGCTCAACTATATTAGCAATGTCCCGATTCAACCCATTAAGAAATCTAGCCATGGTGGCTTCTCTATCCTCAACAACATTAGCCCGAATCATTGATATCCCCATCTCTTTGTGATATTCGTCTACTGTCTTATAACCTTCATTCAGACCTTGGAGCTTCAAATATAAGTCTCTGTAATAGTGGTTTGGCACAAATCGTCTCCTCATTAAGACTTTCATCTCCCCCCAAGTCTGAACGGGTCGCTCGCCATTCCTCCTCCTACTGATCACAATCTGATCCCACCAAATCAATGCATACTTTGTAAACTCAATTATCACCAATTTCACCTATTTTAGTTCAGAATAGCTATGGTAATCAAAAATCTAATCCACCTTTTTTTCCCACTCCAAATAAGCCTCAAGATCTTTTTACCTTGAAAGCTAGGAATTTTCAGTTTAATGGTGTCCAAGTCCCCATCCATATCTTCATAAGTGCTCATGCCACGGAAATTCACATTCCTCCTAGCCCTGTTCGGTCTAGACCTGATTCCTTGGCTAGCTGATGCAAAATCATAGTCATCTTCACCCCCATCTGCGTTTTCATCAACAAACTCTTCAAAATCAGATTTGACATTCCGTGCCGCCATACAGATCGTATTTCCCCGGCGATCAGCCCCGCTATTCTGTTGCTTTATCGAATTCACCTCATCTTTCAGATCCTTGTACGTCCTAGATAACAGCTCAAGTTGCTGGCTTATGGATTGCAATTGGAAAGCTACGTCAGCGTTTTGTGTCGCTGATTCGTTGTTTTCAGACATTCTTTGAATCTGCAAAATTTGGTCAGTAGCATAAATATATCCTCACACCTCTCGTGTATCACACAAAACAAAAATCAAGGCTTTTCACTCTATTAAGCTCTCTATGCCTTTTACCTCACAACTTGCTTTCTTTTGGTTCTTTAGGAACTCAAATCAACAAATCAAAGTCAATAGCTTTCGCGGTGCAATCTAATTATAATTTTCAGACTCAAGAATCAAAAGAATATACTGAAAACAAAAACAAAATGAAACTACGATTATGATTTTGTGAGTAGCAATGCAAATTCGTGCGAATTGTGGACGGAACGAAGACACGAAATAAAACAAAAGCGAATATTAGCAAAAACAATTACTTGACTCCTAGATAACCCAAATATAATAGAAATAAAAAGATTCAGACAAATCTAAACAATATAGATCATGTTCTCAAACTTGACGCAAATCTATCCTATTACGCAATTTTTATGTAACAGAATTGAAACCCAGACCAAACGATCCCAAAATGACCTCAAATTCAATATTTAGTAATATAATACTATGAAAACACTAATACTCAATTTATAGGTCGTTCTCTTATGTCTAGGTACCCAAACCCCTTGTATGATCAGTTTGCGGCAGAATTGAACCTCCAATTAAAACCTCCAGAAACTGATATCAAAATAATCCCAAATTTAATATGTGGTGCGATTGCATACCCAGTACTCGGAATATGAAGTTTCAATAGATTCTAACATGTTTTACCTAGGGTTCACTAAGAGTAGTGTTTCTGCGGCAGAATTGAAACATGAATTACAACCTCAAGCAAATAATATCAGAATAAGACCAACTTTGATATATGATGCGATCCCACCCCTAGTAGACTGAATATGAAGTTTAAATTGATTCTGAGGTGGTTTGCTTATGGTTCACAAAGATTTGTGTTTCTGCGGCAAAAATTGAATGATCCTTCAAATTTCAACTAATCACTCTTTTCTCTATTTCTTTCTTCTTTCTTCTTTTGATAAACTGATATGATTAGAGATAGTAACCACATGAAATATAAACTTTGTTTTTTTTTTGCTTAGATGATGCAGACTCGAAGAACAAGAAGATGGACGCAAGTACTGAAAAACTTAAGGGAACGCTAAAGAAAAAAAACGAAAATAACAGAATGATATGACCTTGTTTCGGAGCCTAGCTCTGATACCAATTGATGCAAACCTCGTGGTCACGCAACCCACAATCAAGATTGAGATATGATCCCGGAAACCCGAAATAGGTCTGATAGGAGTGTGACACAATGGAAACCTGCCCCAAGGCACCAACACTATTGGAATGGGTAGAATGAGGCCACAAAGCCAGTTAATCTTCGATAAGTCAGATTCAGTTCGTTCAAGAATTGAAGAATGCAAGAATCACTCTCACACGTTAAAACTGAAAAATTCAAAATAATAATCGTCAAAGCTGCCAAAATTTTGGCCTACATGAGTTTAAATAGTTCTTGAAAAGTTGACCCTAATGGACCTCTTATGTGGATTTATATGAGGTCCACTCAAAACAGGCCCAAAACCCTAAACTGAAAAAGCCCATAACTTAATCCAAACAAGCCTTGGATCCTAGCTTAAAACAAAGTATTAATTAAGCCCAAACAAGCCTTGGGCTGTAGCTAATAAAATAAATAAAGCCCCTAATATTAAATCCATATTCTGCTATGAGAAGAAGAGAATGAACTACAATAGTACAGAACTGATTGAAGGCTTATTTATAGCCTTCCATGCAGCCTCTTAATCCTAGAAACAAAAGGAAAAGGTAGCCACCATGTTGTTTCCAAGTTGTAGTAGGATTCTTTTGTTTCCTTTGCTGTACTCATCTCATGGCTCAAATAAGGTTGTATTGGACCCCTCTTGCACATGGATAAGATGTACTAGGATCTCCTCTTGATACTCCAATGGACCTTTCAATTCTGACTTGGTGGAAACCTTCAAAACCAATGCATTCAATGCGTCTTTCAATGTCTTTGTCTTGGACCGAGTCATTTGTCCATTTGGAACATGTAATGGGTCCTTGCTGGTGTTTCTGGGCTGGTCCACATCAGAAGACACCACGTGACAACGATGTGATGAAACTGGTTGGAATTGCTGGATAGTACGTAGTTTTGCTACAATCTTCAAAGATCCTTGGCAATAGAAGCAAACCCATTTGAGTTGGTTTTGGGAGCACAACCCCAAAATCCTGCTGAGATTGTGGTGCAGAAATCTGGTGGGAAAAGTCCAGCGGCGGATAGGTTCGTAATGGAGTGACAAGAGTTGTTTGAGCAAGCTCAAAATAGTTTGCGTATGGCAAGAAAAAGAATGCTGAGATATGCTAACCAAAACTGATGACTACTAGAATTTAGTAAGGGCAAATTATGGGGAAGATGAAAAATCGAGGGTTAATACTGAGATGATGGACCTTTTGAAATCATGGAAAAGGTGGGGGTTGTTGCCTATAGATTAAAGTTGCCCAAATAGCTAAAGCTTCATCCTACTTTTCATATAAGTTACTTGAGACCTTTTCGAAGACCAAGAGGATCCAAAACAAAGTAAGTCGCAAAGAGCTCCTCCTATGATTCACCAAAAATTTAACGATGGTATTGTTAAGATCATGGACCATCATCGACTCGGCTAACATAGAAAGAATTTACGAACTGAGTTTTTAGTAAAATAAAAGAAAAACACAAAGGTTTCATGGGAGGACACCAATTTGTGGCAATTCAAAGACCAGGAGCAAGAATACCTCACTTATATTCTGACAAGGACATCAAACTCTTCTAGTGGGGGTGGTTTATTAGAGCTTTAGGCACAAGGACATGCCAATGGATGCACATTGCCTAAAATTCAACAGTAATGGATAGCGACAACCTTTCATAGGCATCAATGAATTTAACAAATAGCGTGCAACGGTCTGTGCGAGTCATTAAGCTCTTGACTTGGTATGGACGTGAGGTTTGGATCATGGACCTTCTAAACTAACAACAAACACAATAGAAGCTAGTAGTTAGGACTGCCAAATGGACATGTAAATCGTGGGTTAGTAGTGGTAGTTATGGACATCGAGATCATGAGAGACTAGGAGCTGAACATGGGGGAGAAAAAGCCAAACTATGTCCTAAAAAATAAAGATGATGGTTGTGCCTTGTAACTCACATATCTTTGTCTATAAATAGGCTACAAAGCCTTGACTCTATAGCATGCAATCTTTATGCATAACACACACACACACACACACTTATATTGTGTAATCCTTTGTTTACAAGATTAATAAAGGTTGAAAGATCTTCTTGTATCCTTGATGTGCTTTGAGTGCATTTACTTGTGTTCGTTATTTATTCACAACAAGGCAATTGTGGGAACTTCTTTGGGTGATTGAAACACATAGTTATAGGAAAACATGAGTGAAAAGGATGAGGCTTATTCTCTTTGTTTTTTTAACATGAAATTGCCCCAAACAAGCAAAGTAATTTGCCATTAAATACCACCAACCCAACCTTCATTTCCTTGTATAGTTAGGATAAATAAGGAATCTTTGTAAGAACAAGGATCATAGAACATTAAAAAAATAATTGTTATACTTGAAAACTATATTTCTGCTCATTAAATATTCTATAAAACTAAGAAACTCTAAAAAAAAAGCTGCTGATTATACTTGTATCATTAGGAAAAGAATCATTTCCATGTAAGAATTTCACACGTCAAAAGGCAACAACTAGAAAAATCCATACAAAACCCTTATGATATGTACTGTGATGCCTTCTCAAACTTTGATTAACTTGAGCTTTTAACCTAATATAGAAAAATAAATTTGAAAACTTTTAGTAAAATTTCAGTTTGATTCAATAATCGAATATATAGTTATACTCTTTAGCGTGAAACCAGATAACATATAACATTATACTAAAATCCAAATTTAATTGTTCAATCCTTACATGGATCGAATAAAAAATAATTAGTTATCCCCTTTAATATAAAAAATTCTATATTAAATCAAGGTCACTTAGAACCATTTTGGTTTTTTTGTTTTAAAAAATTTTAAAATCCCATTTATTGTTTTTTGAAAAACATAAAAAAAAGCCAATAATCATTGTCAAAAACAATAGAACCAGATACAGTGGCTTTCAAAAACTGTGATAATGGCCTTTGTTTTTGCTTTGTTTCAATAGTAAATTTTTGATTTTTTTCCCAACAATATAAAATAAAAAACAGAGAATAAATAATACCAAATGTCCTTTTAATCTTTCGTTTAGTTTTCCATTACATTTTAAAAAAACAAAAATAAAAAGAAAAAGAAAAAAAGAAAACCGAATTCTATCTCTCTATAAACAAAAATAAAAAAATGCATTTTGAAAGGAATATTTGAAAAAATCGAACAGTCAACATGGTCAATGGAATAATCTATGAATTTTTTTTAAAAGGACTAAATTAAAACAGAAGTAAGAACTTGGACTAGAAAATAATAATCTGCTAATCAACGGGACTTGAACTGGGCAGTGAGCTCGTGAATATCGCCGTCCAATCCATCCATTACAGCACAGCACAACACAACACAACACAGCACAACACAAGAGACAGAGCCTCACTCCACTCGAATCTAATAAAAGAAACCCCAGCTCCTTAGCACAAAATAATATAAATAAATAAAAAAAAAACCACTTTTTAACTTTTATTCCTCCTATTCGCTGCTTACCACAAACCCGTGTCTCTCTCCCCCTCAGCACAGAATAAGGGTAGTTGATAATAGAAGAAGAAGAAGAAGATATATCTGAGAGATTTTGTTATTCAAATAGTAAAAATAAGAAATTAATTAAATGGTGAGGATAATACCTATGGTGTCCTCCTCAATTAGACCATCATCCTACCTGACTTGTTCTTCATTCATGTTCTGTAATACTTGTGCCCCTTCTCGCAGATTCGCTTATCTTGCTACCGGTAACTATACTCTTCTTTTCTTTCTTGAATTTGATTTATAATTTTTTTTAGTTATTTGAATTAATCGAATTCATAATTGAATGAAATTTACATTTCTGTAGATTTTATAGTGATAATATTGAAAGCTAGGGCTTTGTTTCCTTGCTTAATTTGTGCATTGATATTTAATGGTGATGCAGCTGTTCCGCAATCACATTTCTTCGGTTTGAAAGCATCGTCTAAGATCTGGAGAGGAGAGAGTAGAACCATTGCAACTGGAAATATGGCACAAGCAAGCACAGCTGCTACTCAAGAAAGTTTGTTGGAGTGGGTAAAAAAGGACAAGCGTAGAATGCTACATGTTGTTTATCGTGTTGGGGATTTGGACAGGACTATAAAGTATGCATTGTGTTTTATCTCGTCTCTATGTTTTCGCTTATAGGAAATTGATAATGTGCAAGCCTCATGGTCGAACCAAATGAAAAACCTGTCCTGCTGAATGCAGGTTCTACACTGAGTGTCTGGGGATGAAGCTGCTGAGGAAACGTGACATACCTGAGGAGAGATATACAAATGCCTTTCTTGGATATGGACCGGAAGACTCCCATTTCGTCATAGAACTCACTTACAGTAAGTGAACGGACTACCACTCCATTCAGTTTTGTCAACCTTTTCTAATATCTGAAACTGTGAGGTTTTGTTTTACCTTTCCTAATTTACACCATAATGTAAAATTGTTGCAATGTGATTTGTTGTTTTATAAACACAATACTAGATGTCGCTGGTTTTTGTATTTTTATTTTGTGGGTGCTTATTTTAGTTGTTTAACGCGGTCAGATTATGGAGTTGACAGCTATGATATTGGAGCTGGATTTGGACATTTCGGCATTGCAGTTGAGGATGTAATTTCCTGTATCTGAACTTTCTTTTTTATTTTTATCATTATTATTGAAACTGCTGTTAAATTAAAATGTCAGGGCTATTTGGACCTAGCTATCCTTTAGTTTTTTTTTTTTATTATTATTTTCGTAGACTGTCTGATGTTCTGATGATTCCCGAAAAAAATTGAACTAGGTTTTGTGTGCTCTTTTGATTAGGTTGCCAAGACTGTTGAACTCATAAAGGCCAAGGGTGGCAAAGTGAACAGAGAACCCGGTCCTGTTAAAGGTGGCAGTACAGTTATTGCTTTTATTGAAGATCCTGATGGTTATAAATTTGAACTGTTGGAAAGGGGACCTACCCCTGAGCCACTCTGTCAGGTCATGCTTCGTGTTGGTGATCTTGATCGTTCTATAAATTTTTACGAGAAGGTGAGTAATTCTGGCCTGATCAAGCAACTATTTGCATAGTGATTATTTCATGTTAATAGTGATAAATCTGCAACTTGTTTCATGATATAGGCTTTTGGCATGAAGCTTCTCCGCAAAAGAGATAATCCAGAGTACAAGGTAACTTGGCCTCTTTTTGCCAAGTGCATGTCATTCACCATTTCATATCTTGTTTATACTCCATAATAAATTAGTTTCTTAGGATCAATAATTAGGTCTGGTTAGTTGGCGTCCTTTATTTTTTTCCCAAAAGGATTAGGCATGGAATAGAGCGGTAACTTTACCTAACTTATGGGTTAGACAGGATATAGGATAAAAACAAAACATTTCATCATGACAGGAGAACACTCCCCAAGAGACAACAAAATTATTTTCCTAGCTTTCATGGGGCAGAACCCATAGTGGGCTGCAACAGATTACTCTTTTTATTCTATGTTATTGTTGTCTCCAAATTTTACTATCAAATAGTGGTCTTTTTCAATATAAAGAAATTTCTGCAATTGGTGACTTGATTCCTATTGAAGTCAGAACTCAAAAGTGGAGTTTCTGGCAAGATAATCAACCACTTCATTTTACCGGCAGTTGTGTTGTGAGGTCCCATACAAACATTTTTATAAGTCCGCAATATTTTTGGATAGAAATTTCTCATCCTTTATTGGGGGAAATTTGCGAGATGCAAAAAGTGAGAGCAAAACAAATCGTCTGTCGGTGCCTAAGTTTTCTACTAAGTTCAGGTCTTCTATGGGGAGGTCTACATGAAAATGTCTTGTTGGAGAGAAATTTGATAGGGAACAGCAAGAACTTAAGGATTTACTTGTTGCTCGATTCTCTTGCATGCATTGTTTCTTTGGATCTTATTCCAAACCTTTCTCACATTCATGACAAATTTCCATTACGACTTGATTTATGTATCTTTGAATTGAGTGTCTACAGTGCTTGCATTTCTAGATCAGTTGATTTAATCATTTAAAAAATTCTATACACATCCTTTGTTTGACATCTAATTTATTGTTTAAACTGACAATCTTGTGTCCGCTACTGTCAGTATACAATAGCCATGATGGGTTATGGGTCTGAAGATAAAAATTGTGTGCTGGAGTTGACGTACAACTATGGGGTCACTGAATATGACAAAGGAAATGCGTATGCTCAGGTGGACTTTTTTTCTTATGTATGGTGGAATTTGTTTCAGTGTTATTCTCAAAATACCATGGTTGCTTATGTGCCTTTATTTCTTGATGAATTTAGTGGTACTTGATGAGAATGATTGATTGTTTTTTCCTTGAATAGTCTGGGATCTGATTTTTTTCTTTTTCATTGTAAAAGATTGCGATAGGCACAGATGATGTTTATAGAACTGCAGAAGCAGTTGAAATTTTTGGTGGAAAAGTTACCCGAGAGCCTGGACCATTACCTGGTATCAACACCAAGATCACTGCTTGCTTGGATCCAGATGGTTGGAAGACGGTATGATTTCATTTTTTTTTCCCTTTATGTTTCTGCCTGATGACATTTTTTGCTATCGAAGCAGTAATGTCGGAACAAACTGTAATTACATTGAATGATTTTATTTTCTATTCTTTGTCAAATCTTTGACAGTACCGCTGCATGATCTGTTGAACACGTTTCATGAACATATAATGCTATAGGTGTATCACTTGGCTTACTTACATGCACTGACTTCTTTATGAGGAGGATGTGCCTGTGCAAGACATGACTGCTAGAGTTTGCTTGATATGAATGGTATAGGACTAGATAGCCAGATCCCTGCTAGGATGAAAGGTTGCTAAAATTTGACCGATGTTTTCATCTGGTTTCTTTTTTCTTTCAATATTTGAAACACTGGCTATGTGCTTGCGAGGCGTTGTTCAACATGAGCCTAGGATGACATCTTAATAATTAGAGGGTTTGTTCTGAGGTTTGACCGACAAAAGAACATTACAAAACTTGGTCGGTCTTCACAAATTGAAGATGTGAAACTTGCTTGTATTTCACCTGTTATCATGTGTATAACTGCATATTCAATTGTAAATCCTATTTTCGAATGTAAAATTTTCTGTGTTATTAATCTGGCTGTCCATTTTGTGTCATAAGGAATATTTTAGGGAACCCTGTGCATCTGTATTGTTCGTTTGGTTTTAAGGTTACTTATTTTCTTTTGCAGGTTTTTGTAGATAACATTGACTTTCTCAAGGAATTGGAGTGAGTCTGAGGACAGCATCAATATGTCATGCCCGCTTCTAATCTTGTGTCAAAACATTTGTCAAAATTTGTCTCATGTGATATAGTGATCAAGTAGCATTTTGTAGATAAAACTAAAGTCTCTTTCACAGGGATCGAAGCAATAAACTTACTGGTGGTAGCTTTGCATTAGGTTTCCTCATTTTGTAGATAAAACAGAAGTCTCTTTTACAAGATACTCATGTTTGATCAGCCCGTTCTAAAAGTTAAGTTCTGTAAGCATCCGCAGAATACCTAAAAGATGTGTATTGTAACAAGCCATTTCTGAGCTGTTGTCATTCTCAAGATTTTCTACTGGTAGACGTCATAATTGAGCTCTTTTTTTTTTTAACCTTCTACGAGGAGTGAATAAGTGGTTACATTCCCCAACACATTCCAAATTCGTACTCCGGCAAAGGGTTGGCAAGTCACCTCATCCATCTCGCTGAAGAGTTTGAGCTCGAGCTGTGGCAATGTAGCCTTTAGTTGGTGGTAATTACACCTCCCGTGCCCCCCAATTCATGGAGCTCCAATGGATAGATGCTGCGGTGGGTGTGCTGTGCTAATTCTATTTGTTTGTGTTATTTTTAAAAAAATTAATTTTTTTTAATATTTTCAGATCAATATGATTAATGTATTGATATTAAAAATAATTTTAAAAAATAAAAAAAAATATTATTTTGATATATTTTTAAATAAAATATATTTTAAAAAATAACTATAATTATATTTTCATACCCGTGCATAATATTATAATTCTCCAATGTGGATAGTGCAAACTTTTGAAATAACCAATGGATTGTGTTCTAATTGGATCATACGAAATTTGATATGGCTAGTGATATCTGGATTTTGGAAGATGACGTGTGCGCGGCAGGCACATGAAATGGAATATTGTTTGGCTTTCCCAGGATCCAGGTCTTTGGAAGGAAAAAGAGGAAAAGAGTTGCTGGGTAATAAACAAACAAATCCAATGTTAAATTCCCAAATGACTGTAGTTGAAGGAAACAAGTTTTCAATAAAACTATTTCTTCTTTTCTCTTCAGTGAAAAAAGTATCACGAGTTTGTTTGTAACTCAATCAAAACTAAATTTCCCCTCCATTAATTTTTAAAATAAACATCATGTATCAATCTATACTGATAATATTTTAAAATTCAAAGTGATTAAAAATATGTTCTTTAGTTGTTCGATTATAGGTTAATCACATGTTCTAGTAAGATAATCTATTCTCTATAATTTATTAAACTTGTAGATTGTTGTAGAAGACAATTCTTTTTAGTGGGGTTTGAGGACCATTAGATGATAAAATCAATAATCTTTAAACAAATCATCACCATAATTGAGAGAATGAGCATTTATTCTTAAGAACAAGAATGTTTGTTTTTAGTTTTAATGTGATGAAAGCTTTGAAATTAAGAAGGTGTTGTTATAGAAAATAAAGATTCTGAACCTTTTACCTAGATGGTTCAAGGGTATTCATAACCCTAAACTTTGTTATTTTTGCCGGAGTGGAGAGATTGGAGAGTTATTTTCTCTTACTAGTATTAATAAGGGATAAATATCTCTTATACAATATTAATGAGAAAAAAAATTTCCTCTACACAATAATAATGACGATTGAAAAATAGTAATCTCTTAGAAAACTTTTATACACCTAAAGGTGTAGGGATATGAATATCTTTGTTATCAATATTTTATGTTAAAAGTCATAAGAATAAGAAAACAAAGTTTTATGGCCCAACATGAGGTCTATAACGATCGCTAGACTTATATCCACTTGGGCTTAACACAATGCCAAGCCCACTTGTGGTAGGTCTGGTTGCTCGCTAAATTCATATTCATTTAAGCTCAACGTATAGCTGAGTCCAAGGACATTCGGTTTGTTAACTTGCTATATTCATGTCTACTTGGCTTGGCATAATGCGAAGCCCATTGGCAGCAAGTCTGGTAACTCGTCAGACCCATGACTATTTGGGTTCAGCACGTAGCTCATCCATAAGGCTTTGGGTACTAGACCTATATCCATTTGGGCTTGCCATGATGCCAGGCCCAAGAATGTTGGGTCTAGCAGTTTACTAGAGCCCAAAGATGTTGGGTCTCGTAGCTTACCAAACCCATGTCTGCAGGCTTATCATGATGCCAAGCCCACGAGTGGTGGGTTTGATAGCTCACCATACCCATGTCTTCTTAGGCTCAATGCATAGCCAAGCCCAATGATATCGAGTTTGATAGCTTACCATAATTATGTCTGCTCGAGCTTGGCATCATGCCAAGCTTATGAGTGGCGGGTATGTCAGCTCGCCAGACCCATGTTCACTTGGGCTCAGCGCGTAGCTGAACCTAATAATATTGGGTTTGACAGCTTGCTATACCAATGTTTGATTAGGTTCAACATGTAACTGAACCCAAGGATGTTGGGTATAAAAACTCATTAAACCTATGGCCATTTGGGCTCTACTCATAACTACATCCAATGGTGTTGGGCCTATAAGAGAGCTAGACCCATGTCATTGAGACCTGACATTCTATAAGCCTAGGGATGTTGGGTATGGACGTAAGACCCACTAACTTATTATTGGGTTATCACCCTGCCTTTGGACTTTCTAAAAAAGAACTTAAGCTTAAAATTAATTTTTCAAAATATATTGATTCGTTAGTAGCCCCCCAAGTTTTTGCATATTGAATACAAAAAGATTTGTAGTTTGTCAACTTTAATGGGAGACTTTTTACTTTCTCCATAAAAAAGACTATCCCAAGTAGAACTGCTAGGATTTTTGTGTTCATGTGCCTTGTCCTCATTGAAACAGAGTCTATTAGGAAACAAAACAACGACATAAATTCAATGCAATAATTAAGTAGGTTTTTGGAGATTCATGGTACCATTATATTTATCCATCCAATAATGAGGATGCAAAGTTATTTCATTTATATTCATAGCCACTTTTGCTTCCATTTTTCTTTTACTTTCACTTTAGTAATTTCTCTATAAAAACAAATTGCTGAAGAAGCCTTGGACGAGATTTGCTGTATTTGTTAACAAGAAACTTTTTTATTTTAGGTATTTCCATCTTAAACTTTTTTTTTTCTTCCATCTTGTTATCATAAAAAAATATAGACTTTAGAAAAGTTAGGTCTGACCCTAGAAGTAGGGATGTTACTTCCTCTGGTGGTGAGTTCAAGTTCCAACTAGAAACTGAAGGAAGGAGTAGGGGACAAGGTCCATTAGACTGAGCCCTAATACTAGAGGGGGTGAAACTAGCATCCATATCTGGAAAGGGGAAAGGTAGTTCCCAATATTGGAGAAGTCCTTCCCTTATTGCCTCTAGAGTATCATAGGGAAGAAAGAGTTTGCTCAAGCCTTTGAGAACAACGAACCTAGCACTTTACCATAACAGAGGTGGTCTTCGTTAATGGTTTGCAACCAATAGAGTATATGACTAAACTTTCTTTTAAGGATAAAAGAATTAGCTAACAAATCTTGGCCATCATTCGGGGGTACTATGAAATCATTGCCCCTTTATATATGTATGAGTTGGGGTATACCCTTCCTCTTCAAGGGTTTGTATGGAATTTTTTATATATATTACAGGTTGGGTCTAGGCCAGCTGTATCACAATAGATGGATTATTTTGTTTGTTTTTGACAAGTACCTCAAGCTTACTGGAATTGAGCCTACTATAAATATCTTTAGGACTTGTTACAACCTCATTGGTGGTGCTGATAATGGAAACAATATGTTCGATGGTTTTTTTTACCTTCGCCAACAGACCCAAAAAACTCATAAAAGGGATCTTGTAGGGAAAGTCTACCCATGCAAGAAGTAGAGGGGGAGGTGGCTGATAATAAGGTACAATATCATGATCAACCCTAGAGATGGGATGCAAGAAGTCTGGGGTTGTTCCTGCTATTGGAACGTACCTCCCATTGAGGTAAACAATAGGTATTGTCTCAGGTTGAATGAGGAAAAACGTGTGCTATGTTGGCCTCAACCTCTACCAAGTACGATGTCTATAAGATGGCCAAAAGGCATTACCAGATCTTGTTGCAAAATATGCAACTTTTTATCTTTTTTTTTTTACATTTAAATATCCATCCTTAACTTTGTTTTTGTATAAGGTTAACAATTAAACAAGAAGGAGAAATTTAGGAAAGTTTGTGTTTGAGAGGGTGTCTTCATACCTTAACTTATCTAAAGTTAGGATGGAAGCAAAAATGTTAAATGAGCCCATAAACATGGATGATTTCCTATCCCTAAGGAGACAATAACAAAAGTCACTACTTTTATAGAATTGGAAGCTAGAGCTAGTGGGGGAAGTTGTTCTCCCTTGGTGGGGGTAAGATGGAGTTGACTCCTTCTGAAGTGATTACAAGTGTTATTGCCTATTTCAAAAGAAAAAAAAGGGTCTTCACCCTTACGGAAACAATGTTGTACCTTAGTTGTAGAGACCTCTTTTGTTGTTCCACTGCCAATGCTCCCACCTTTATTTTCAATGGCAGAGACCTCTTCAGCTATTGTGACTTCTTCCAAGAGTGCTATACTAGGAGTTGGACAACCCAAGTTTGAGGATGCTTTTTCCAACCTTATCCTTGGTCGAGTCTCTTAATCTTTCCCTACTTTATCGAGGAGGAAAAATAGTCCATGAAGTTGTTAGGTAGCCTTAAAAAGGATGGTCTAGAGGTGATGAAGTGTTTGAAGAGGCTTTTGACAATCCTTTAGAGAACTATTGCATCAGGAAGACCAGGTTAATTCATTAGAGAGTGGTGGGGCTATTGTCCTAGGGAGGCCTCAAACCCATCATTTGGAGATTATGGGGTTATTGCTCTAGGGATGCCTTAGACCTATCCCTTAGATATTGGTAGGGCTATTGCCTTTAAAAGGCCTTAGACCTATCATTTGGAGATTATAGGGCTATTATCTCAGGGAGATAAAGTAAATCCCTTGAAGAGTGGTGGAGCTATTTTCATAGGGAGGCCTTAGACCCATCCCTTAAAGAGTGGTGCAGTTATTTCCCTAGGGAGGCCTTAGACCAATCCTTTGGAGATTATGAGGCTATTTTCATAGTAGTACTAGGCTAATCCCTTGGAGAGTGGTGGGGGGCTATTGTCTTAAGGAGGCCTTGGACCCATCCCTTGGAGATTGTAGAGCTATTGCCCTAGGAAGACCAAGTCATTCTCTTGGAAAGTGGTGAGGCTATTAACCTAGGAAGGCTTTAAACCCATCCCTTGGAATGTTATATTATTGCACTAGGAAAGCTTTAGATTCATCCCCTAGAGAATTGATGAGAATCCCTTAGGCATCACTTGGAGAAAATGAAAACACAGTGTCATTTTAAATAAGTCATTCATATATTAGAAAATTACACTTTTCTTCTCTTTAACTATGATATATTTTCAAATGACCAGAGTGTCAGATATGACAAAGACTCTTGTAACAATCCCAATTTCTGGGACAACATGCAATAGTTAACTGGAAATTTCAGATTTTTTTTAAAAATCCACCAAAATTCTACCGAAATTTCAACGGAGTCTCCCATATACCAGGAGGTCCCAAGTTATCGACAATACCAAATTTACACTTCCTATGTCATTTCACAACTCGATCCAATCATCATGGATCTCAACTAAATTTATTATCATCAACACAATACATCTTATTCAATAATATTACAAAATTCAAGTTAAAAAAAAACAATGCATAATTCAATTGCTATATATTATCATTACATAAACTATATCATGCATAATAATACCATAAAATAAAATTCAAGTGAAGGATCAAATTTCAACTATAAACATGCATGGTTAGAATATGTACTTAGAAATTATATCATTAGATTAAAGTCATACATCCAAATTTATGGGTTAATACTACATTTTAAGTTTAGGAGATAAATTTCTTGAATTACAACATAATTACATAGCAAAAGATAACTAAACTAAATTTACTCTTGATGTGATCCCGATGGACCTAAAAATAACAAATAACATTTACATATAAATATAAAAAGGTAATAACAACAATAATAAAAACGATAGGTAATAATTGTCATGGTATTTCTTTTGACACATAAAATTTAGACATAGACTTCTTTACAATATGCATTTTTCATCTAATATCCTAATCAATTATCGAGAATAATTTCATCTTGAAAATCACAACATGACTAAAATGATTTTGAATGCCATCTCTTTATGGATCAATCCTTATTTGATACCAATATATTATTCTCTTGATAGCATTAGCTTATCCCATTCTTTCGAAATAACTAATTAACACTTCTCCTCCCATTCTCTAGAAGCTAATTGCCAATACTAATGAATCTCATTAGTATCATTAGTCTTCCATTACTGGGTTAGACCAATAAATTTCATTCAAGTGCCGATATCAATATGATCTATTGATATTATTAATTATTCCTAACCTGGAATATTTAATCAATTCTTATCCACATCTAATTTACTATCAAAGTTGTTGATGTGAAGAACCTTCTTACCTAGAGTAGTTAATCACACTAGAAATGGTTGCTGATACCAATGTAACCCATTGATATCATTAACTATTCCGACCCATAATAGTTAACCAATTTATCTTTCTTCCTTAATCAGGAGTAGTCGATGTTAATAATCTTTACAAACATCATTAGTCACCCAATTACTCGGGATCGACTAATTAATTTAAGGAATGCTAGCACTAATGGAAGCCCATTAATACCATTAGCAATGTTAATTTTTGGGATAGCTGATCAATGTCATCACAACATTCTATTCATATTAATCACATAGACATAGACTTCCAAATTTAAATCATATATATAGATCACTAAGTTCAAATAATTTGTATATCTAGAAAACTTAAAATGGTAGAAAATAAAATAAAAAAAATTCTTAGATGTTGGGCACCTACCTACAGTAAAACTTTGACTGGTAGTCCCTAGCTACTATCAGGGTCTTGTGGCTCCTCCTTCATTAATAGACATACCACGTCATTACTCACGAGCATTTATTCCTTCTAAATCAATAATCTATACAATTTATTTTTAATCATCTCATTCCTTATTATCCCTATTTATTTAAATTTACATTAAATGTTCTCATTACATCTTTTTCCTTAAGTTCTTTAACAAAAATGCAAATCAACATTACAATTGGTGTAATTCCTTATTCGAACACTGTTATGCGTTTCGTCCATAACTAACATTACCTAGTTCTATTTAAGGCATGACTTATTTCCTTGGAAAGTTAAGACATAAGGCTATAATTCAACTGAAGGAAAAAGAATCCAGTTATGCTCCTAAAACCCTCGAGGCTACTTGTTATCAAAAAGATGATCAACTATCTAATAAGGTCTGTCTTGACCTCCTAGCCCATAATTGAGGTTTCAAAACTCCAACTTAAGCATGGCTAACTCCTTGGATAGCTAACATCCAAGGCTATAATTTATATGAAGAGATCTAATCCAAATTCCTTCATTTCCATGCTCAAATTCCCTTTAGAAGATAAAGAGACGAAACTGTCTAGTTTCATTGGCAATTCTGTAAACATTCACACATCACCAAATTTAATCTATCCCCATTCAAACCAATTCCTTTCCATGTTATATACACTATAATGATGCTAAAAACACCTTCTATGAATTTGTTTGCTCAATTTCATTAATTAATCAATCAACACTCTTCTCAGCCCTCTCTAACATCTTCATTGTTATTCCTTCATGCATTTCTCATCATTTTAATTCATATAAACACACATCATCAATTCAAATACTTAAATAAAACTTCTTCCTACATCAATGGCCGACCACACACTTAATACGGAGCTATAAATTTTCTTTCAAAATTACTTGTTATTTGAACTCATTTCAACCCTATTCTATGTCACAAACATCAATTCAATTCAATTTCTCATTTCTCTCAAAATTCATCATGAACCCTAATTTCCATTTGATGAAAAATTCAATGGAAATTTAACAATTTATTGTAAGAACTTGTTAAATTGATGTTGGGACACCTTACCAAAAAGTAATCTAGGCTCCAATTACTAACCATTCAAGGATTCCCACCTCTTCTTCCTTGCTTGTTGTTGCTACCACTTTCTCTTCACTTTATCCCCAAACTTATTCTCTCAACACACTTTAAATCTAAAGGATTTTGTTGCCTAAATCTTTTAGTATCACTAACTCTTCTTTTTCCTTGTTTATCTCAAGAATTTTCAAAAAAAAAAAAAGGATTTTTTTCCCTCTCTTCCTTCTCTATTCTTCATGGTTGGCCACGACAAGCTTTATATAAGCAATAATTTGTCAAATTCCCACCATGTCCTTTTAAATAGTAATTTTTATAGTTATCGAGTATTATTTCCCCTGTCTCGGTATATTTTTAATATTGATTTTCAATAGGCGATGTCAAAATTTATTAATTTAATTCATATTTTTAACTAATAAATCACTTCCATTTAAATTTAGTTCATATTTTGAACTTTTATTTTTAGGCCATTTTTTGTACCTCTATTTTAAAAATTTATTTGTCAATTTTTTGTTCCTGAATTTCAAAGGTCCATATTCCTTCCCTTACTACAAGTATTAAATCCCCAATTTTCATATTTTATTTGCTCAATTTCCTTATACAGTTCCTTTAGAATTTTTATGGATCTCCTGAGTTATACCGGTTTTACATTTCTTAACCAACATTACAAGCAATGATTTCAGATCAATTTTTTTTTTTTATATATATATATATATATATATTCATTTCTTATACATCAAAATTCATACATCATTCATTTTGTTTTCTTTATCCGATTTAAAACATATCTTCACATTTACACTAAATTTACACCTGGGGTTTACAACTCTTCCCTTCCATATCTTATAGATGGTATGTAACAACTCGGTCAACATGTTGTATATTTTTCACTTTGAGCTTTATCGCCCTCACAGTTTTGTTCTTGGTGACATGAGCCCACTTCTGAGCCTGACATCCCAAAACACGTGCAACATGTTAGCAACCAGCACTACTAATAAGGCCAACTACCAAACCTTCACCCGTCAATGTGAGATATTACAATCCATCCCTTTTAAAAAGTTCGACGACCCTGTCAGCACAATTAGACAATCAGTGAGGACAACTTTGATACTAATTGTAATAACCCTAATTTTACTATTAGTTTATCGGTTAATCTTCCCCCTTATAAAGGGTAGATGAACCATAATTTTTTTTTACTCGCCGAAATTTCTAATGAAATTTCGGCAGAGTCTCCTCTATATCGGGAGGTCCCAAGTTATTGACAATGTACCCTGCTCACATTTAGAATCACTTCTCATCCACAATTACATCCATGTTTAGTACAATCAACTATATAATTCATTCCAGATCATGCTCAAGACCATATTCATTCCCAAACTCCATCTTACATCACATGCATAAGTTAATAATTAAAAGAGCCAATTCGAGCACGAAGATTTCATATATATATATATATAGCACAACACAGTTTAATATTTTAACATAATCTAGTACATTCTAATATCCCAAGCATAGGTTGATACATTTAATATTTCAGAAACAAAATATTACGAATATAATATTCTATATAGGTTACATGTTTACTGCATGACAAAATTACACCACAAATCCCTAAGATCATAACTTATATAAAAAGAGATCAAAGAACTTAAAATCCATTCCTAACGTGAATGGGAGGGGCCTGCAAAATATAAATTTCCTAAATAATTAAAAACAAATGATTAAAATACAAGCAATTTATAGAAGAAAAATTAAACAATATATCTATCTACTTAAATCATATGAGATTCTAAATAAAACCATAAACCCCTTTTAAGGGTTATATATAAAAAAATTGTTTTTATTGACTACTCCCCCCTCCACATCGGAAAGATTATTGCCGACACCAATGACCTCTATTAGTGTCTTTAGTTGCTTGTCCTGGGAACAACTAATCAATTTCATGAAAATGCCAACACGAACATAACCGTTTGTGTCATTAGCTATTTTTAAAACTAAAATAGTTAATCACTGTTCCATATTACCTTGGGAGGTTCGCAGGTATGCCGATGTCAAGAATTCTTGACATCATTAGCTTTCACCTCTGAAAGCTAATCAAGTCCATAAATTTTACTAATATCGACGTCACCCGCCGATATCATTAACTATTCTGAACCTGAATAGTTAATCAAGTTTATAAATTTTGTTGATATCGACATCACCCACCGATATCATTAACTGTTCTGAACCCGAATGGTTAATCAAGTTTATAAATTTTGCTGATATCGACATCACCCGTCGATATCATTAACTATTCTAAACCTGAATAGTTAATCAAGGTTTATATTTCTCTTTCCACGTACCGGTAATGACAATGTTTGGTTAACATAATTAGCCTCTCCTATCAGGGACATACAAATCAAATTCGAGAAACAGTGATTACCAAAATTCGTTACTGTTCATTTCCTCCAAAAGAACCCATAAATTAAATTTATTCCTCTATTTCTATTCCCCCCCCCGTCATTTAACCTTTCCTTTCCCCCTTTTCTTTTCTTTTCTTCATCAATAAGCACCAAATTTTTATAGTTCAATAGTTAGTAAAAATATAGGTACCTAGCAAGGTTGTTAAAATCGCGATTTTAACACGAAACGGAAAGCCTTTCATAAATTCGGATCGTAAAAACGGATCGTAAAATCGTAAAAAAATCGTAAGGAATTTTAAAATACATAAAAAAAAATTCATGTTTCAAAATAATAATAAAATATTAATTAAAATTGTTTTTTTAAAAAATGAAAATAACAGGTGAATTGCAATGCCAAAAAATGTCGTCGAAAGGGATTGGAGAACATTTTGTTGTTATTTTTTTAGGTTTTAAATGATAACAAGTAGCATTATTATAGAAGTTCCTGCCATCCTGTCACAGTAGTTGATAGCAAGCAGCACTAGTTGATAACACTTTTGCCATTTGTCCAGGAGAGTTTTGCCTCTCCCTAGGTGAAAAGAGAGCTTTAAAAATAAAAAAAGGAGAAGAAATACTTGGAGGATGCCCATTGCAGGAAGCAGACAACATAAGGGACACAGGGCCCCACGCTTTTGAAGAGAAAAGGTGCCCACCCCAAGACCAGACCACGGGTGTCCCTTTTTTCTTTCAAAATCGCAAAATCGATCTTGAAATCACGATTTTACGCGATTTCATCCGATTTTTATGATTTTACATTATTTCAACCCGATTTTATCTATTTTTGATTTTTTTAAGCGATTCAACCCGTAATGCATGTTTTGACTCGTAAAATCGTACGATTTTACGAGTTAAAACACGATTTTAACAACCATGGTACCTAGTACCTACCTACTGTAGACGCTCGACTTGCGTTTCCTTATTATTGCTGCATTCCTCCCGTGGTTCCTCTTGAAACCAAAAACATCCATCATTATTCCATATTAGTCTACACAACACAACACAACAACAACAACAATGGCAATAATATTCATTTCTCTTTTACCAATCTTTTCTTTCTCACTTACATTCCTCATTATTATCCTTTAACTTTTCAGCTCATTAGTAGTCTAAGTGGACATCATGAATTCAATTTTGATCATATTTTATTCTTTTTTGAAGATCAAGACACACTTTATGAAGGGCAAGAAAACAAATTCTACCCTTAATATGGCTAAATTTCACCATTTTATCAACTTGGCTGAATCTGCCAACAGGGGTGGCAGCTTGACCTCTCCTCAGATTTTTATTTGTATCTGGAGTTCCAGGACTCTAAATTAGACGAGGTAAGACTTGGAAAGCTAAAACTCCTGGATACAACTTCTATGAAGGGACCCTCCCTAGATTCTATAGTTTTCAGGTCCAAATTTCCTAGGAAACAAGGCAACGAACTTGCCCTGTTTTGCTAATGGAGAAAGTATCTCCAATTCATCTTCAATCCTTGCTTCCTCATCAGTCATGTCGCACGTGTGCGACGGCACGACGATCATCCACCCTCAAGAAAAATAATCAGAATATTTATTCCTGGCAAATAATGAGAGACAAGGAATTCTTGTCTCTACAAGTGAAAATATGGACTGGGAGTCGCCACCTAGTATTTTGGTTACTAGGAACCTTAACTAGTCTTTAGAGATCGGGTACGGAGACTGGTTGCGTAAAGGGAAGGTATTAGCACCCCAACTACGCCCTACCTAAGGTAGGCTGCATTGTTTTAATGTCTGATAAAAATCTAAAATCGTGTTGTGGTTTTTAATATTATTGTTCGGAATACGCATTACATGTAATGTCATATCCCAAGTTCTATTGTAAAAAAAATTAAAATACTAATAATCAAATATCCGGAATATGTATTACGTATAATGTCATACCTCGGATATTAAAAGATAAACAAAATAAAATTTTTTGTGTTTTTGAAATTTTGACCAATGTTCTCTTGACTTTAATAAACTGGTTATTAAAGCCAAAATGCATGCTAAAACATTGTTTGTTTTTTTTTTTTTATTATTTTTGTATGAAAAATAAAAAAATGATTTTTTTTGAGACACTTGGCCGTATGCACAAAAATATTTTTTTGTTTTAATAATTTTTTTTTATATACTTTTGGAATTTTTGTCGAAAATCGGGTATTTTAATACCGAAGTTATATCATTGCGATGTAAAAATATGGACTGGTATTAAGCAAACAGTGATAAAAAAACAAATATATACTTAAAAAAAGATATATATAAAATTATAACAAAAATAATAATAATAATAATAAAAAAAATTATATGGGCCGGACCCGCCCCAAATGCATGGGCTGGGCCGACCAGGCCCATGTATATGGGCTGGCCCAAATGGGCTGGTTACTGTGCATCAGCATAGTAACCAGCCCACGCTACATTTTGCAGCAGAACGTGAATTATTCACGTTCTGCATGCAAAATGCAAGCCGGGGCAGCAAGAGAAGAAAACGATCAGGGAGCAGGAGGGTACCCGGGATGGCGTCGAGGTGGTTCTGCTGGCGGAGGCGGTGCTGCTGTCGCGGTGGTTCCAGCGGCAGTCCTCCTTCTTTCTCTCTCTCTGTTTTTTTTCTTTTATTCTCTCCTCTGCCGCTTCTCTTTCTTCTTCTTTTTTTTCTGTTTTTCTTTCTGTTTCTCTCGCCTCTCTCTCTCTCTCTTTCTATCGTTCAATCCTTCCCCTTCTCTCCCTCTCTTTTTTTCTTCGGTCCCCTTCCCCTGTTTTTATAGGCAAAAACAGGGGAAGGACGTCACGGTGGGGCGGCCACTGTTGGCCGCCCCACCCACTATCGATCAATGGATAAAAAGGAGGAGGCAAGTGGGTGAAATGCGGGCGTCTTATTGCGCCAAATCCGGGAAAGAAGTTCGGCGAAAAGTGGAGAAGAAAAAAATTCTTCTCCCCTGTTCTCTGCATGCGCAGGGAAGAAGATGATGGTGCCGTTTCAAAACGGCACCGTTTTGCGTTTTCTCTTTTTTTTTTTTTAATAAACAGTGCATGAAACGGCGCCGTTTTGGTCAAAACGCATCGTTTCATTTAAAAGAAAAAGGCGCCAAGACGCGTCAGATATCAAAGAAGTCCCTCCATTTGCGCGCGTTTTGCATTGTAGTCCTTGGTCTTGGATTTCTTCAATTAAGTCCTTAATTGGCCATTAAACTTCAATATTTATGCAATTAAGCCCCTAATTTGACCAAATTAACTTCCAAAAATTATAATTTAACCCCAGAACTTTAATTTCTTCCAATTAAAGCCCAAATTAACTCCAAAATCAATTTTTCTTGCAATTAAACTCTCCATAAATTCAATTAAACCTTCAATAAAATTTAATTGAGTCCACAAACTTCTAATTTTGGACTTTTCTTCCTCAAATTGAATTTTCTTTATCAATTAGGGCTCTCATCAGTCAATGATATACTATCAAATTTTTATTTTTATTTTTTTGAACATCCTCAATCAATTTTTGAGCATTTTTAGGACGCTCAGACATTTTTTCACTATTATATTTTTTTGATGATATATTTTTTTGAATTTTTTTGTATTTTATTCTTTTTTATGTGGGGACCCAAAAATGGGTTACAACAGATGCCCCCTCTTTCTAATACTTACGGAGTAAAGATTTTGCATAGTGAGTGTTATAAAGATAGACAAAACAAAATTTTCAACACCACTCTCCTCCAACTTGATTGGCTAGAAGACCCATTCGGATATTTCTTTGTATCAAAGCAAAACATTATGTGCGATTGGGCCTCTTGAGATTCCTTTCACCAATCCCCTCTGACTAAAAAACAAAACAAAAAAAAAAACTCTGTGTGTGGTTGGGATAGACTGAGATTCTTTTCGGCAATCCCCTCTAACCAGAACCAAAACCTGTGTGGTTAGGATAGACTGAGATTCCTTTCGCTAATCCCCTCTAACCAGAACCAAAATCCTGTGTAGCAGAACCAAAATCCTATGTGTAGTTGGGATAGACTGAGATTTCTTTCGGCAATCCCCTCTAACCAGAACCAAAATCCTTGTGTGTGGTTGGGATAAACTGAGATTCCTTTCGGCAATCCCCTCTAACCAGAACCAAAAACTTGTGTGTGGTTGGGATAGACTGAGATTCCTTTTGGCAATCCCCTCTAACCAGAACTAAAATCCTTGTGTGTGGTTGGGATAGACTGAGATTCCTTTCAAAAATCCCCTCTAACCAGAACCAAAAAACTTGTGTGTGGTTGGGATAGACTGAGATTCCTTTCGAAAATCCCCTCTAACCAGAACCAAAAACTTGTGTGTGGTTGGAATAGACTGAGATTCCTTTCGGCAATCCCCTCTAACCAGAACCAAAATCCTATGTGTGGTTGGGATAGACTGAGATTCCTTTCAAAAATCCCCTCTAACCAGAACCAAAAAACTTGTGTGTGGTTGGGATAGACTGAGATTCCTTTCGAAAATCCCATATAACCAGAACCAAAAACTTGTGTGTGGTTGGGATAGACTGAGATTCCTTTCGGCAATCCCCTCTAACCAGAACCAAAACCTATGTGTAGCTCAGTCAACCTGAAATCACATCTGGCGATTCCCTTTAACCAAAACGGTCTCATTGTAATGAGTGACCTACCCAAGTGGAAAGAATATAAAGTGTGGTATAGTGTCCACAAACTCGTTGGACCTTTACTCAGATATTTTCTTTAAACCAGTAAACAAAACAAATTGTGCATGCAATGGTCTAAAATGTAATGCTAATGCATGCACCCTTACCTGAATTGAAACATAGGTCCCTGAGGTTTCGTAAAACCCTTTCCTTTGTATGAGCTTGTCTTGTGCTTTTGCAATCAATTACTGGTATGTGTTTCTTGCACTGTTTTTTTCTTATCCATTATATTTCAAGGAAGGAATCTCCACTTCTTCACTAGGCGCCCCATCACCTTTTTTTTTTGCCAATGTTTTATTTGTCTTTCGCAATATAAAGGGCTTTTGTTTTTTTTTTTGTTTTGTTTTTTTTTGTTTTTCTTTTTTTTTGTGTTTTTTTTTTGTCTGACATAATAGAAAAGGACAGGGTTGCCTAAAGAAAAGGAATCTTTAACAACACGGAACAAACTTAAACTTGTTCATGACTACAAGTACTGTCAACATACACACTAAAGACTTGTTTAAGCAATTCCCAAAACCAGTTTTCTCAGGTTTTAGGATGTCGTTGTCTTTAGGTTACGCTCTTTGTTTTTTTTTTGTTTTATTTCAAAAGTGACCTTCTGCTTAATCTTTTGAAAAGGGTTCAAGCATAGACTTGAAAAAGTTGTATATATAAAAGAAATTGTCTCATACTAGCATTTGTTGTTTTTTGCACGGAGCACAGCAGATTACCATACTGTATCAAACCATGTGGGTCATGAGATCAAAGTTTATCAAACCAAGTTACATGCGCTTGATTAGAAAGGACTTTTAACGACTTGTAATGTAGGCTATAGTTATGGGCTATGAAAAAAAAGAATTTCATGGTCTCAAAAAGTTTTTAAGGGTTTTAATGATCTAGGATCAACTAATCATCAATCATCTTTGAAAGTCATTTGAAGATTCTGTTCTTGATACCGAAACCCAAAGTTTGTAACTCTTTTTTTTTTTAGAATGTTGCCTTTAGTGCCTTTGTCGTGTCTGCTAACTGAGACATAACCAAATCTCCTCATCTATCTTCACTGCTTTGTCTGGATGATAATAAGAGACCAAATATTACATGGGCAATTCTAGCATCCCTTTTCACTGCTTTGTTTGGATAGTCTTGGGTTCGATATTAGTATCAATATTTTCTACCCTCTAGTCGGTCTCCTTTTTTTTTTGTTAATCTTTGTTTTGACCCTTCCCCTTTCCTATTGATTCAGTTAGTGTCTTCCCAATACCTTGTATTTGCCCCCAGTGTGGGGTGTGATCCTAGTCAGGGTTGTGATAAAGAAAAAACATCGATCCAGCTCAAATAGGGACTACGAAGGATGAAATTATTTAGAAACGTGAATGGATGACAAAGATGGCATTTCCTCATCTCAAAACGCACATTGTTAAGTTTGATAAACCTTGTTCTTATCTCAGGAAAAATATGTATGATTACAGAGATGGTTAACTAACCATTCATCCACGTAAAAACAAATAATGCTAGTAAAGACAAAGTTTTATCTCAGGGTTAGCTTTGAGGTTTATTTTGGTTTGGTCACTTCTTGAATAGGAACTGCTTAAATTTCATCTTTGAGCACTATATGATGCATTTCTTGTAATCATGCACAAAATCAGTTCATTTAAGATGCACAATCTGAGTATGGTGAGATTAATGCAATGACAGGGTTCTTTATACAAAGAAATCATGGCCAAACTTTACTTTATTGATTTCAAGGGAAAACTGAACATATTTAGACATAATATCTCTTTATAGAGTCAGAATTCACAAGTCTAGCTAGATCTTCTCCATCCATTCTGGACAATTTCAGAGTTCCTCCTGAGAAAGCCTTCCTTACTACATAGGGACCTTCATAATTTGGAACCCACTTGCTGCGATCTTCTCCTGGCAGAGACACTAATTTCTTCAGCACTAGATCTCCTTCTTGGAACACACGAGGTCTAACCTTCTTGTCATATGCCTTGGCCATCCTTTTCTGGTAAAGCTGGTGATGACAGATTGCGGCTATCCTCCTTTCACTGATCAAGTTTAACTGCTCATATCTCACCTTGGCCCAATCAGCCTCTTGTAATTCAGAATCTATCAACACCCTTAATGATGGGATGTCAACTTCCAACGGCATTACTGCCTCCATTCCATATACCAACGAATATGGGGTTGCTCCAGTCGAGGTTCTTATTGTAGTATGATATGCGTGGAGAGAAAATGACAACATCTCGTGCCAATCTTTATAGGTGACTACCATTTTTTGAACGATTTTCTTGATGTTCTTATTGGCTGCTTCCACGGCCCCATTCATCTTTGGCCTATATGGTGAGGAATTTGAATGTTTGATCTTCCATTTAGTACAAAGCTCTGCTATCATTTTGCCATTGAAATTCTGAGCATTATCAGTCACTATCTTTTCTGGCACCCCATAACGACAAATCAAGTCTTTCTCTATGAACCTCTTTACCACCTTCTGAGTCACATGAGCGTAGGAACAGGCTTCTACCCATTTCGTGAAATAATCAATGGCTACAAGGATGAATCTATGCCCATTGCTGGCTTTTGGGTTAACAGGCCCGATCACATCAAGTCCCCACATTGCAAACGGCCAGGGAGATACCAGATTAAACAAAGGGGTCGGAGGTGCGTTGACTCTATCACTATGCACCTGGCACTTGTGACATGTTTTAACGTAGTCAATGCAGTCTTTCTCTAATGTCATCCAGAAATAACCAGCCCTTTGTATTTTCCTTGCCATCATATATCCGTTAGCATGAGTTGAGCAAATCCCTTCATGAACCTCTTGCAAAGCCTTTCTAGCATCTGTTGTGCTTAAACACCTTAGCAAGGTTCCATCAAATGATCTTTTATACAGAATCTCTCCATCTAGATAAAAACTCATAGCCAATCTCCTTAGGGTCTTCTTATCCGTCTTCGAAGCTTCTTCTGGATATTCTTGCTTTTGCACGAAGTTCTTGATATCGTAATACCAAGGCTTCCCATCTATTTCTTCTTCAATGGAGTAACAATAAGCTGGATTATTTCTAATGTCAATGTGTACTGGTTGTACCCTATGCCCGAGATCAATGGTAGCCATAGCAGCTAAAGTAGCCAAAGCATCTGCAAAATGGTTCCCTTCTCTTCCCAAGTGAGTGAACTTTATCTCTTCAAAGTTGCTTAATAATGAGGACAAGTATTCCTAGTACGGCTTTAACTTTTCTTTCTTGGTTTGCCATTCTCCCTTCACCTGACAGATAATCAACATTAAGTCACCATATACATCCAACTTTTTAATCTTCATCTCTAATGCATCTTCTAAATCAAGAATGCAAGCTTCATATTCAGTTGTATTGTTGGTGCATTCAAAATGCAATTTAACTGAAACTGGATACAACTTTCGATCAGGAGAGACTATCACTACACCGGCCCCATTACCATATACATTCACTGCTCCGTCAAAAAACATAGTCCACCAATCTGTCATCTCTTCTTCTCTCTCTATTGATAATAAATTTTCATCCAGAAAATCAAAATCCAGTGGCTCGTAATCTTCAATAGCATTATCAGCTAAGTGGTCAGCAATCACGCTCCCCTTCACAGCTTTTCGTGCCATATATATGATATCATATTCTGATAGCAAAACCTGCCACCTTGCAATTCGGCTGGAAAGATAGGGCTTGTTACATATGTACCTCAATGGATCCACTTGTGAAATCAACCAAGTGGTGTGATATAACATATAATGTCGTAATCATTTTGCTGCCCATCCCAATGCACAACATAGTTTTTCTATTACCGTGTATCAAGACTCACATTCAGTGAACTTTTTACTTAGATAATAGATAGCCCTTTCTTTCCTCCCGGTTTCATCATGCTGTCCAAGTACACATCCCATAGTTGTTTCTGTTACTGTCAGATACAATAGTAAAGGCCTTCCTAACGTAGGAGGTACAAGCAAAGGTGGATTTTGTAAATAACACTTGATTTTATTGAATGCCTCTTCACACTCCTCATTCCAAGTCCCAGGATTCTTTTTCCTCAGCAATCGGAAGATAGGTTCACATGTGGTAGTTAGCTGGGCTATGAATCGGGCAATATAGTTCAGCCTGCCCAAAAATCCCCTCACCTCTTTCTCTGACTTTGGGGTTGGCATGGATTGGATGGCTTTTGCTTTATCAGGATCCACCTCTATACCTTTACCACTGACTACAAATCCCAGCAGCTTGCCAAACTTAACCCCAAATGAACATTTTGCAGGGTTGAGCCTTAATTCATACTTTCTCACTCGAATAACTTCCTCAACACCTTGACATGATCTTCTCCCTCTTTTGACTTGGCAATCATATCATCCACATACACCTCGATTTCTTTATGCATCATATCATGGAATAAAGTCACCATAGCTCTTTGATAGGTGGCACCTGCATTCTTTAAACCGAACGGCATAACCTTGTTGCAGTAGGTTCCCCAAGGGGTGACAAACATCATTTTTGCCCTGTCTTCTATAGCCATCTTTATCTGGTTGTATCCTGAGAAACCATCCATAAAGGAATAAGTGGAACTACGGGCAGCATTGTCCACTAAAATATCTATGTGAGGTAGTGGAAAATCATTTTTAGGGCTAGCTTTGTTCAAATCCCAGAAGTCCACACAAACTCTAATTTTCCCTTCCTTTTTTGGTACGACAACAATGTTGGATACCCACTACGGGTATGTAACAACTTCTAAGAATCCAGCATTCCATTGTTTCTCGAGTTCCGCTTTCACTTTGATCCATGTATCCGAGTGTGCTCTTCTCAACTTCTGCTTGACTGGTTTACACCCTTCCTCTAATGGGATCTTATGTACCACGATATTTGTGTTCAAACCAGACATATCCTTGTAAGACCAAGCAAAAACATCTGAGTACTCATGTAGTAAAGCACTTAACTCCGCCGTTTGCTTAGGCGTGATCAGTGTCCCTATTTTTAATTCTTTTTTAGACTGATCACAACCTACATTTATGATTTTAAGTTCTTCAGCAGCAGGTTCCCATGTTTATTCATGTTGCTCTACTAGTTTTGTGAATTCTTTGATATTGTTTTCATCCCCTTCTTCTTCTTCCATCATGGTCACATGTTCGTTAAAGTTTGGCCATTCATTCTTGATATTAAATGTATGTGATGTTGTGGAAGATTCGCTTTCAGGCTTCTTGAAAGCGAAAAAATGTTTGATGTAAAAGTGAGGAGAGAGGAAAAAAACAGATGAATGTAGAAAAAGTATGATCTCCTTGATTATGATAAAAAGTGGGATCACTGATAAAGACAAAATCTAGTTGACATCATGAGCCTTGATTATCAACTAGAATGACAAAAGCAAATAAACAAACAAAAGCATATGAAAGCAAACACAAGGGGTTTACATTTTAAATACTAGTGGAGCTTCTTGGGTCACCCAGTTTTGAAACTTTTCACCTTCAGCCAACCTTCGCACAAAAGTCTTGGTGGGGATTTCTTCTAGAATATGCACCGCCAGTTGTGGTAGCAAATCATCTTGCATTTCAACTACTGTTTTTATGCCACTTCCTTCCTCCTTATCGTCTTCCAAGGTGTTGATACTCATAGTTGCCAACCTTTGAATATCATCTTCTGCTCGGTTATCTGGTTGCATTACATATGCTGCCTTTGGGAAAGAAACCGTCAGTGGAGGGATTTCCAGTTCTTCTTCGTTAGGCTCCCTTCCCTCGATTCTAGCCATTCTTCGTTCTCTTCGTTTATTAGCAGCCCAACGATGATCCTCCTTCTTAGGCTTATATCCCAACCTAAATCTTTGGTCGACAGCTCTCATTGTGATTGCCTTAATCCTTTTTGGTATTCCCATGATAGGGTCATATTGGAATGGGATTCCACGTTCCAAGAAACATCGAACTGCCATCTTTGCTGCTGCTGATATCTTCGGCTTTCTTAGCACTGTGCTTTCAGGTACCCACTCAGTGTTTACAATCTCAAAGGCATGAAGATTCTCATCCTTGCAATCCTCCGCCTCCAGAAAGGGTATGGTCACATTCTTTACCATGGAGATTGTTTCCTCTGCTTTGATGGTTACCAACACCTCGTTCATGATATATTTCAAACACTGGTGTAATGAGGAAGGTACTGCTCCAGCTGTATGAATCCAAGGCCTTCCGAGTAACATACTATAAGAAGGGTGGATATCCATAACTTGGAATGTGGTTAAGAACATTTATGGACCCACATACAGCTCGACCTCTAAATTCCCAAGGACTGGTCTAGGTGAGCCATCATATGCTCTTGCCATTATAGTGCTAGGCTTCATATGAGATTCATCAACTGGCATTTCTTTCATCATATATTTGGGCAATACATTAAGAGCCGAGCCGTTATCAACAAGTACCTTTCCAATAAGGAAATCTTTGCATTTCACAATGATATACAATGGTTTGTTATGCCCAGTTCCTTCAACACTTAGTTCGTCAGCCATGAAATATAGGTAATTCGAAGCGTGGATCCTCCCTACCAAATGCTCCATGGTTTTTTGTTCAATGTCCTGGGGTACATATGCCTCGTTCAGTACCTTTTGTAAGGCATTTCGATGAGGCTCTGAGCTTAGTATCAAGGACATGAGAGATATCTTTGCTAGAGTCTTTTTGAGTTGATCCACTATGCAATACTCACTATGCTTTATCAACTTGAGAAATTCATTTGAATCCTTCTCTGTTACTGGCTCATTCACCTCTACTTCTTTATCAAGATCCACCATTTCTTTGCTTTTGGCCTTCTTCAACTCCTCAGGTGTAAAACAGCGGCAACTCCGTGTTAGCCCACTAACCTCGGAATGAAATAAAGGGAGGGGGGCTTGAATGTTCGAGGTACAAACATAGTTATATGGCATTGCACTATGATCTCTTTTTGTAAATGAAGGTTTGGTCAAGATCAGCTTTGAGAACCCATTAGCCATAGTTTGAACTCTACAGACCTCTGACAATTTATCTTGGCCTTCCATCATACCCACCTCCTGGTTGCCCCCAGGGTTTCAAGTCTCAATTCTCCCATGAGTAGCATCTTTGCAACCTTTTGGCGAAACTTGACACAATCTTCGATATGATGTCCCTCCATCCTGTGGAACTCACAATAGTTATCACTTCCCAACTGACATGTAGTGCTTATGTTTAGGAATCCTGATTGTAACAACATATCGTATAACCTCTTCATGGATATCTTCAACATTTGGCCTTGATTGCCAATCTCTATCATGCCCACTCCAGAACTACTAGCAGTATGTTTAGGCAATGGATTTGAAATGACATTAGGTGGATCTTCGAATGATACCCACCCCATTTTGATGAGTTCTAACAACTTCCTTTTAAAAGCGTAGCAAGTTTCAATTGCGTGCCCAGAATTACCGGCATGGTATTCGCAAGCTAGTTCTGGTTTGTACCACATAGGAAAAGGCGGTTGGATTTGCGGTAGATGGATTGGGGTTATTTGCCCAATGCTTAGCAATTTAGCGTATAAATCCTTTAAAGGCATTGGTAATGGAGGTAATTGCTCAGAAGTATATCTGGTGTATGGCTTTTGATAGTTGTTTTGGATATTAGGTGGGTGATTTATTTTGTTGGTTGGATTTGGGGGCAAGGGTTTGGTAAAGTTTATGTTGGTGAATTGGGGGGTAGATGTTTCTGGGTTTGGGTAACTTGCTCTCTTGCCTTTATACCCTCCCTCTAAGTTGTTAACATCTCCTTCTCTTCTTCTTCCAGAAAATCCCTTTTTCTCTAGAGGCTCCGGTATGCGCCCGGCTTTAATGCCTTGCTCTATTCTCTCTGCTACTCGTACAACATCATAAAAATGCTGAGATGAGCTGCCTATTAAATGCTCATAGTAAGGTGCTTTAAAAGTATTAGCGAATAAAGTCACCATCTCTGTTTCGATTAAAGGAGGTTGGACATGTGTCGCCTCATCTCGCCATCTTTGTGCATACACCCTGACTGACTCTTGGCTTCTCTTTTCCATGGACATCAAGCTTGTTCGGTCTGGGGCTATTTCCAGGTTAAATTTGTATTGTTTGAGGAAAGCCTCCACTAAATCTTTCCATGTCTTAATTTTAACAGTTTCCAACCTCATATACCAGTTTAAAGCAGAGCCTGATAGACTATCTTGAAAAAAAAATATTAGCATTTTATCATCATGGATAACTTCGGCCATCTTGTTGCAGTAAGATCGTAAGTGCGTGTTTGGGCACTCCAAGCCTGTATATTTGGTAAATTCTGGGATCCTGAAATCTTTTGGTACCACGATGTTCGGTACCAAACACACATCAGCTGCTCGTGTTGGGTCAAACCAATCATTCCCTTCTACAGCTCTCAACCATTCCTCTAATGCAGATATCTTGTCTTGGCTTATGAAATTGCTTGACCTACTATCAACAGGCCCATCCGTTGTTAAATCCAAGGTGGGTAGCGTGTGAGGTGGCCGGATAGGGATGGCTGGCGCAAAATGTTGTTCTGCTACTAAATCTGCCCCCAGAATTGGCGATGCTATGGGAATGTGAGATACGGGTGAACTTGTAACTGGCTGGGCGGATGTTCCCTCCCTACCTTTTGCTTTTAACAGTTGTTCAAGCAAATTAGTCATCCGTGACACTTCATTTTTCACTGATTCTAGTTCGCTCTGTTAGCGGGATTCTAGAAGAGCCTTTTCTTCGTGTTCCATTCTTGTTCTGAATCTGGTGTTATGAACCTTATGTGGGGGACCTATGTTTCAACTGCGGTATGCAAATGACAGATTATAAACAAATGCATGATGCAAAGAGGATGCATATGTATATTTTAATGAACTGATTCATGACTTTTGTAATCTTTTAAGCAAGATTTCTGAGCTGAACTGATTGCTATAAAGAGTATTTGCCAAGTTCTTTATCAGTTTTGACCAACAACATTCAAGTGGAAAGAAAGATAGGTTATAACCTTTTTATAACGAACAGAAGTTTGTACAAAAAAAGTTATAAATCAACAGTACTTAATACAAGAACTACTTTACAAGGCATCCCCCTTATCAGCTAAGTCTTCAACAAAGGAAATGAGCGCCCCCATGTATTCTCGATACTTTGTAGCGCTATTTCCAACTTGGGTAGCTTGTTGCATCATCCTCTCCGCGTAACGGGCCACTTGCCCAATCTGTTTTATCATATGTTTTATTTTTGCATGCAACAAGGCGTTATCTGTGATTATCACTTCATTGCTGGCTCTTAAGGCTTCATTGCTCCTTTCCAATGTTCGGACCATTGTCTCAAACAATGTTAATATAGTCCTGACTCTTTGTAATTCTTCTCTTTCGATGTCTAGCTCAGCGATTTTGGAGTTCATTTGAATTGTAAAGCTGTCAATATCTTGACATTCCTGGCGCACTTGCTTCAGCTCATGTAACTCTTTTTCTATTTCACCATAATGTCTTCTTAACCGCTCTTCTTGTATTTCCAACTCAGATTGTAGAATCATTATCTGTTCTTTTGAATACTCGGCCTTTTTCTGATAATCTCTTCTATCAACCTCGGCAGTCTTTCTCATACTTCTCTCCTCCTCCAACTGTACCATATATTGGGCACGTGCTCTTCTTTCTTCTTCTATGTCGGAGTGGACTTGTCGATTCTTCTCTTTTTCAAATTCTATCTTTCTTATGAAACTGCTCCTTTCTTTCTTCAAAGAATCTAATGTCTCTTTATCTGTATTTATCTTGCCTTTCATTGATTTTTTTATCTTGGTCAACTCTTTTTCTGTGAGCCCATTTTTGTGAACCAGTTTATTATTTTCAATTATGAGATCTTTCACCTCCTTCTGGCTTCGTTTGGCTATTGCTTCAGCTATCTCTGCTCTTTTCTGCCATTGTTTGCAAGATATTAATTGCTCCTCTTTCTCTTCTAATTGTTGTTTTAAGCAATTCCTCATCGTATTTTCTTCTTCTACTTGCTTTTCCAAGATTTGTTGTTGTCTTTTGCTTTTGCCGAGGTCTGTACCACATCTCTCCAACTGTCTTCTTAGTTCTTCCTCATGAAGAGTCCTTTTTCTTTTTGGATGTTCCATTGTTGACTCAAGATGCTCAAATGTTGAAGACTCTATTACCCCAGGAAGTTTTCCATTTCTCCAACTTTCATAATTCTGACTGATAGATGAGTCAAACATGCTGCCTTCTTCCCTTTTCACCAAAAAAGGCCTTTCCCAGTCTTGTCGAATGAGTTCCATTTCTTTTAGGTATGGTCGATGTTTGAATAAACCCATGAAATCTGCTAAACCCAGAGTTCTTGGTGCATATTGCATTCCACCTAACTGTCTTGTTACTAATGCTGTGGCATAACTGATATATCCAGTTACACCAATCAGGGGAACCCATACCTTGCTTCCACAACTCATTATACAGACTGTGTTGTTCATCCATGGTGCTCTCCATTTGAAGCTGCTTTGTGGTAGTCTAGAATACTTCTTTATCCATACCTTCTCATCCCAATGTCTCCAAGTCTCCTTTATTGTAACTTTCAAAGGTCGAAGGTCGAACCACCAGAAGTTGTTGAAGATGTCCCTTGGTGTCTCAATATGACTGATAATCCATAAGTATAACATAGGGACACAACATCTCATTACCCCCTTGCCATTTATTCTACAATGGTTGAGTGACAACATGGTTTCGGCCAAAATTGCTGAAGAGAGATTGATCTGATCATACTCATATTCTAAAAATATGCTTGCGGCTTCCAAACTGATGACCCCAATTTCAGACAGAAACAAAACAAGGCCAAAAATGGCGAAAGCCACCAATCGGTATCGTTCGTCTCCTAATCTGCCTTCCTCAGAATTTTTCTTCATCCTAGCTTCAATGACCTTCCATTTAAAACCCCCATTAGCTATTCTGCATTGACTGATCATTCCCAGGCCTAATAACTTTACCACCTCCGTGGCTGTGCCTTCACAATTTCGTCTGAGGTAAATTTTGTGGCTTTTATTTGGAAAATCCAGGATCCTCTCATATTCCTCCAAGGTAGGTGTCATATCTATGCTCCCAAAAGTAAAACATCGATAACTAGGATCCCAAAAGGTTACTAGGGCTTTGATTGCTGTTGTTTGTAAGGGTAGCCTCATTAGTTGAGCAATTCTTCCATATCGCCTTTCGAAAAGTGTATCGTCAACATATCTCATTATGGGCCATATTTTCTCCAAGTCATTGATTGTGTGATTTATTTTGGTAATCTCGGGTAATGTACTGATATTGATTCTTGGACAGTTTCCTTCAGCTACCTGGGTCAGCTCAGATTCTTGCCCAAACTTGTGAAAAGATTGATACTCAGTCATGATTTCAGTTCAACCTATAATGATGAGTTACATGATTAAATGCAACATGCAAATAACAGTAAAGTAATAAAAATCCTAAGGTTACGTTCTAATCATTATGTGAGACAAAAAAAAGGTAGGTTTTCTACCTAGTCTCAAAAAAGGTCTCATATCTGCCTAGTGACGGCCTTCGTAAAGGCAGTAATGGGGGCGTTGCAAGGAACAGTTAAAGCACATATGTCCACCATTACCAAGCAGACACTCAGATATGAGTTGGGTGTTTCACGCATCTGAACCCGACCAATAGTCATAGGGCAAATCGTTAATTCTCCACTTAACTTAAAGGCTTGTGTATTCGTTTCAACAGATTAAAACATTATGAACATATATATGTACAAGAAATAAAGCGCGTAAGCAATAAAATAAAGAAAATGCATATTAAAAATAAACATGCAAACCACAATAAAAACAAAAAAAATAATCAGACAAAAACAAAGCTTAGTCTAATCAGACAAAAACAAAGCTTAGTCTACAAGGTCCCCAGTGGAGTCGCCATTCTGTCACACGTGTGCGACGGCACGGCGATCGTCCACCCTCAAGGAAAATAATCGGAATATTTATTCCTGGCAAATAATGAGAGACAAGGAATTCTTGTCTCTACAAGTGAAAATATGGACTGGGAGTCACCACCTAGTATTTTGGTTACTAAGAACCTTAACTAGTCTTTAGAGATCGGGTACGGAGACTGGTTGCGTAAAGGGAAGGTATTAGCACCCCAACTACGCCCTACCTAAGGTAGGCTGCATTGTTTTAATGTCTGATAAAAATCTAAAATCGTGTTGTGGTTTTTAATATTATTGTTCGGAATACGCATTACATGTAATGTCATATCCCAGGTTCTATTGTAAAAAAAATTAAAATACTAATAATCAAATATCCGGAATATGTATTACGTATAATGTCATACCCCGGATATTAAAAGATAAACAAAATAAAAATTTTTGTGTTTTTGAAATTTTGGCCAATGTTCTCTTGACTTTAATAAACCGGTTATTAAAGCCAAAATGCATGCTAAAACATTGTTTGTTTTTTTTTATTATTTTTGTATGAAAAATACAAAAATGATTTTTTTTGAGACACTTGGCCGTATGCACAAAAATATTTTTTTGTTTTAATAATTTTTTTTTATACTTTTAGAATTTTTGTCGAAAACCGGGTATTTTAATACCGAAGTTATATCATTGCGATGTAAAAATACGGACTGGTATTAAGCAAACAGTGATAAAAAAACAAATATATACTTAAAAAAAGATGTATATAAAATTATAACAATAATAATAATAATAATAATAATAATAATAATAATAAATAAAATTGTATGGGCCGGACCCGACCCAAATGCATGGGCTGGGCCGACCAGGCCCATGTATATGGGCTGGGCCAAATGGGCTGGTCAGCACAGTAACCAGCCCACGCTGCATTTTGCAGCAGAACGTGAATTATTCACGTCCTGCATGCAAAATGCAAGCCGGGGCAGCAAGAGAAGAAAACGATCAGGGAGCAGGAGGGTACCTGGGATGGCGTCGAGGTGGTTCTGCTGGCGGAGGCGGTGCTGCTGTCGCGGTGGTTCTAGCAGCGGTCCTCCTTCTTTCTCTCTCTCTCTCTGTTTTTTTTCTTTTATTCTCTCCTCTGCCGCTTCTCTTTCTTTTTTTTTTCTTTTTTTCTTTCTGTTTCTCTCGCCTCTCTCTCTCTCTCTCTTTCTATCGTTCAATCCTTCCCCTTCTCTCCCTCTCTTTTTTTCTTTTTTTCTTCGGTCCCCTTCCCCTGTTTTTATAGGCAAAAACAGGGGAAGGACGTCACGGTGGGGCGGCCACTGTTGGCCGCCCCACCCACTATTGATCAATGGATAAAAAGGAGGAGGCAAGTGGGTGAAATGCAGGCGTCTTATTGCGCCAAATCCGGGAAAGAAGTTCGGCGAAAAGTGGAGAAGAAAAAAATTCTTCTCCCCTGTTCTCTGCATGCGCAGGGAAGAAGATGATGGTGCCGTTTCAAAACGCGCCGTTTCATTTAAAAGAAAAAGGCGCCAAGACGTGTCAGATATCAAAGAAGTCCCTCCATTTGCGCGCGTTTTGCATTGTAGTCCTTGGTCTCGGATTTCTTCAATTAAGTCCTTAATTGGCCATTAAACTTCAATATTTATGCAATTAAGCCCCTAATTTGACCAAATTAACTTTCAAAAATTATAATTTGACCCCAGAACTTTAATTTCTTCCAATTAAAGCCCAAATTAACTCCAAAATCAATTTTTCTTGCAATTAAACTCTCCATAAATTCAATTAAACCTTCAATAAAATTTAATTGAGTCCACAAACTTCTAATTTTAGACTTTTCTTTCTCAAATTGAATTTTCTTTATCAATTGGGGCTCTCATCAGTCAATGATATACTGTCAAATTTTAATTTTAATTTTTTTGAACATCCTCAATCAATTTTTGAGCATTTTTAGGACGCTCGGATATTTTTTCACTGTTATATTTTTTTGATGATATATTTTTATTATTTTTTTTGTATTTTATTCTTTTTTATGTGGGGACCCAAAAATGGGTTACAACAAGTCACAACCATGCTTTCCCTTTATTCATGGTAACCCATCTCATTTATGTCCTCTTAAGGTCATTTGTACCAAGTTAATTAATTAAGCAAATCATATGTTCTCATTCCCTCTTTGTAGTATCTTAGCCGAGAACATGCCCAAGGAACCAAGAGTTCCCTTCCTCTCTTTTATGCACTCATTTCTTCTTCTTTAAGGCACTTAGATTATTCTAGTCCATTTAATTTCACTCATTTCTGCATTTTCCCAACATGTTATGTTAAAGAACCCTAATTCTCAATTTAAGAAAATCATGAACTTTTAATCAATTTAAAGTTAATTTCATAGAAATTGGAATTAGAACTCCTTACTTGGATGGAATCTAAACTTTACTTCACAAATTTTAGAAGAGTCTTAGCATTCTTCTCCTTGTATATAGCCAGCCACTGTCCCCCCTCTTTTCTTCACCAATTCTTCACTTTTTTTGTTAATTCTCCACCCGATTGTGTTCCTTCACTTAATAATTCCAAGGCTTATGTGGGCTTACTAATTTTGGGTGTTTACTCCTAGTTTTGATGAAGGAAAAAATTGAAATTCTCCCCCCTCCTTCTTGTTACCAGCCGACCATGGATGAGAGAAGCGATGGGTATTTATAGTCTCATCTCTTCTTAATTCCATTTTAGCCCCATCTTTCTCCCCCTTGTTTTTTTTTTTTATATAAATTTTCAACCCCCTTGTTTTTGCATTATTTTTTATTATAACAACATTTTGAATTATTATAAACCTCCCCCTCTTTATATACTTTATTCTTGGGCTTTATATAGGCACATGGGCTGCTCTAGGCCCATGCATTTAGGTTTTTTATTAAGGCCAATGCATTATGGATCAATCAGGCTTGTATGCCTCTACCTTCGTTTTTCTTTTTTTTAAAAAAAATTATTGTTTTTTTTCAATTCGATCATTCACAACTAGATCTTCATTATTTTTCTTGGTTAATTCTTTTTCTTTTAATTTTATTTTTTAATATTTTGTTGATTTTTAATTGGGTAACGCAATTTGTTCGGGTTTGATATTTGTCGATTTATCACAATCTCAAACAAACACTTTGATATTTAACTAGTTTTTAATTTTATAAGTATCTATTTTAATATAAAAAAAGTTCATGAACAAGATCATGAGTTTAATTGGTTAACTTCAGTTGATAAGAATTAAGTTTTATAATTTATTTTGATTGTATTAATTATTCTCATTTTATTTAATTAAATGCATGCATAAAATTTGTAATTTACTATTAAGATATTTTATGTAAAACAATGCTTAGAAAATATTATTATATTTATTTTTTTATATTAAAAAAAATTATTCACACTCACGTTGAAGTGCAGATGAAATTATTAAAACCGGACATAAACATTCAAAGTATAAAGAAAGAGTCACACGATGCAATGGATCCTTCTACAAATGGGCCAAACGAGGAAAAATAAAATATTCCAACCAAAGATGTACTTTCTACGATCATGTTACATGGATGGAAATTATAATCCCACATTTTTTAATGGTGATATAATTATACCTATAAAGAAAGGAGATAACAAAATTTAGAGCATAAAAAAAATCTAACTAAATTGATTTAAAGCGTAGAGGAAAACTAACAAAAATGAGAACACAAAATAAATATTTTATAAATTTATTGAGATTTTATATTAAAAAACAATTATTAATGATTGGTCTATTCATAAGCTCATTTATATTCAGTGCTGATACACAAGGACTAAATCAACTCTTTCTTTTATATTGATACTTGATTATGCAGATGTATGATGGTGTGGTATTAATAATGTTTTAAAGTGTTTTTTGTTTGAAAATATATTAAAATAATATTTTTTAAAAATTATTTTTGATATTAGTACATTAAAACGATCCAAAAACATAAAAAAATAATATTTTTTTAAAATAATATTTTTAAGAAACACAGTTTCAAACGTGTAGATACCATACGCTTCCCATAAGCGTTACATCCCCATATCTTTAAGTATAATATGTTTGATCTCTTACCATTTCATATCTCATATAGAGTTTTAATAACATATTTTGATGGAACCTTATTTTAAAGATAAACAACAATTTGCAAGGCATAGCCTCAGAAAAAGGTGTCAGGTCTGTATAGTTCATTATGGACTGTACCATATCCCATAGGGTATAATTTTTCATTTCAAAAACTCCATTAAGTTATGGTGTTCCAAGAGGTGTCAACCATTAGAGAATCTCATTATCTTTTAGATAGTATTGAAATGCTTACATCAAATATTCATCATCTTGATCTGATTAAAATATTTTAATACTCTTTCCAAATTGTTTTTCAACTTTATTTTTGAATTATTTGAACCTTTCAAATGAGTGTTTCATTAAATACATATAATCATATTTAGAATGGTCATCAGTAAATATATTCACCTATGACACAACCATTTACATTTGAATGTATTAAACATAACAATTTATAGGCCTTTCACTCTTTCTAGTAAATAGTGTTCAGGTCATCTTATCTAATAAACAAGCATTACAAGTTTCATATGATTCATAATAAAAAGGATCAAAATACCCTTCTTTTTGTTAAAGATTCTTGTTTCATTAATATGTCCTAGTCTATAATACTATAAATATGAAGGACATTGAATATCTAATCTATTCTTCTTATAGTTTATATTAAATATGGGCATTTCAAAATCAAGTATATATAAATCATTTGTATAATTACTAGATCCATAAAAAAATTCATTATTATTGAAGGAACAACATTTTCCCACAATAATAAATTTAAATCCTAAAAAAAATAGATATGGTGTTTATAAAAAGTGCTAGAATAAAATAACAATTATAAGTTCTAGTATCAATCCACTTGACAAAGTAAATACAACAACTTGCTATATTACTAATTAGTACTTAAAAGTGCATTTTTATCAAGGTTTTATATCATTATTTTGCACTTGAAGTATCAATAACTCCTTAACTAAAGCATGTTTTATAATAACATATCTAATAATATAAGATACCTTTAATTTATGGTAAATATTCATCTTAAATGCAGGCTTATCACATAAATAAAAGGATTGATTGATGAGTTTAAGTATTGAAGTTAAAAGAACAAAGAGAGGGCCAAACTTAGAAAAGAGATGCTAGTTCAGTCCAAACTAGAACACTATTCGGTAATTAGGTCATATCTGCAGCTGTAAATCTTGGATTTAGGTCTACTTTATATGAATGGAAAGCTAAGACATAGGCCTAAAACTTTCGTGTGGAGTCCAAGATTTAAAAAGGCTGTTTTCAAATCCAAATTATAGCAATAATGGAGAAGTCTGAATCTGTCTTGTAGCCCAAACATTGTTCAGTGTTCAACTCATATTTCGAGTATTAGAAGTCCAAATGAACTTTTTTTTTTCTAGAAAGCTGAGACAATTTCCTAGAACTTCATGGTAAAGTTGGTTCAAATTCAGACGTTATCAATGATGTTTTGTTCAGACAAGAAGATAAGGATTGTCACCAAGTCAAGATGTGGCCACCCACTCAACAATTAGTCATCAAATCAATAGTTCCAAATTTTGGCCTATAAAAGGAGGCATTTGTCATGCATTTAGGCATCTTGGTCTTTAGATCAAGATCATGCTTTTTATTTCTTTCTTTAGATTTTTATAATGTTTAAGTTTTATTTCATGTTGTATTTTCCTTAATATCTTGTTTATGCTTTTCATTTCCTTTATTATACTTATGTTCTCCTCTTGTTTATTTATGTTTCTCTTCTTCATTATGTTTAGCTAAGTTTATTATGTCAAGGTGAAAAGGTTTCACTAATGGTGTTAAAATAGGTATAATATAAACTCAACATGGACTTCAATATTTATATCCAAGAAAGTTTGTTATTAACATGTCTGACACGACCAAAAGATTGATGTCTTCTCCCAAGTGCAGGAATGTCAAAGTAATAAATAACCTGGCAAGACCGAAGTCAAACCACATGGAGGTTAATTGTATAAATTATAGACGACGAAAACAACAACAACAACAACAATAATAATAAAGAAGAATAAGAAGTTGATGAGAACTTTGAGATGGAAGATTAATGTAAGAATTAAACAATGATAAAAACAAATGTCAAGGTTAGAGGATCCACCAATGGTATTTCAAACAAGTATAGTATAAACTCTTATTACTCAATTTGAAAACCACATACGGAGGAGGTTCTAATCGGATGATTTTTCATTAATAGCTCATTATAAATTATTAACATGATCATATTAATTATCTTATTTACATTACACCAAACTTTTAAATATTGTCAGGAATTCATGATGTTAACTGATATTAACAACAAATCAAGTTCCTTTCATAGCCCAGGTGTAGGTAATACCATACGGTTGGGCTATGAGAGTGCCAAACATTTGTTGTACCAAGTGTTATACAACACAAATCTAGATTAATAATTTAACAAACAAGGTATTAAGAATTAGTAAGATAAAAAGATAAGACATGTTAATATGAAACATTAAGGTCCATGTTGAGTTTACACCATACTTATTCTTATACCATTAGTGTAATATTTTCACCTTAACATAATAAACTTAGCTAAACATAATAAAGAAGAGAAACATAAATAAACAAAATAAGAACATAAATAAGATACAAGTTAACTAAGTAAAGGAAAGGAAATGAAAAGCATAAACAAGATATTAATGAAAGCAAAACTTAAGAATTACAAAAAAAAATATAAAGAGAGAGAGCAAGAGCAAGTTCTTGATCTGAACAACCAAGCTCCTAAATGCATGGCAAATGCCTCCTTTTATAGGTCAAAATTTGGAACTATTGATTTGATGACTAATTATTGAGTAGGTGGCCAACTCTTGACTTGGTGAAAATCCTTATCTTCTTGTTTGAATAAATGTCATTGCTAGCATCAGAACTGGAACCACCTGTACCATGAAAGTTATAGGAAATTGTCTTGTCTTTCCAGGAAAAGAAAAAAAATTGAGGTCATTTGAACTTCTAGAACTCGAGATATGGATTGAACACTAAATAGTGTCTGGGTTGCAGGACATATTCGTGTTGCTATAATTTGGATTTAAAAATGACCTTTTTACATCTTGGACTTCACATGAAAGTTGTAGGCCTATGTCTTACCGAATCTGTCCAAAAAATTAAGGTCATTTGAATATCTAGAACTCGAGATATGACCCAATTACCAAACAATATTCCTGTTTGGACTGCACCAACATCTCTTTTCTAAGTTTGGCCCTCTCTTTGTCCTTTCAATTTCACTACTTAAACTTATCAATCAATCCTTTTATTTATGTGATAGGCATGCATTTAAGATGAACATTTACCATAAATTAAAGGTATCTTATATTATTAGATATGTTATTATAAAGCATGCTTTAGTTAAGGAGTTATTGATACTTCAAGTGTAAAATAATGATATAAAATCTTGATAAAAATATACTTTTAAGTACTAATCATTATACCCAATAACTACCCATTTGTTACTCTTGATTAGGATAACATGTGGTTAGGATTAAAGCATACAACTTTCGATATAAGATAACTTAGTAATCTTAAGTCTAAGGGTCACTTACACAACTATCATGTGAGCCTTTTTATATACATAAATGATCTCTCTATATAAAATTCTCTTGCGGGTTAATTTAGTGTACATGTCATCTAACAAGAACTTACATATTAGTTCCAAGTATCTCTCATACCTTAGTTTATAAGAAAAAACTATTTCCTTTTATAAAGAAAGGAACATGATATGTATTGGTCTCAATAGCTCTAATTACTATCCAGTTTTCATAGAATATAGACTAGGAACATTTAGGAACAATGCTTTGATGCAATAGGAATCTCATAATTATAAAAAATTTATAGTTTTGTTTGCAAATAGTTTTTTTATCCTAAATGTTACCCTTGATTAGGATAACATGTGGTGAGGATCAAAGTATAATATTTTTTATTTAAGATAATTTAGTGATCTAAAGGGTAACATTTATGATATAAGTGATCTCATAATTATAAGAACTTTATAATTTTGTTTGCAAAGATTTTTTATCCTAACTGCTACCCTTGATTAGGATAACACGTGGTGAAGATCAAAGTATTACATTTCTTGTATAAGATAACTTAGTGATCTCAAGTCTAAAGATCACTTACACAACTATCATGTTAGCCTTTTTATGGATATATGTGATCTCTATATAAGGAATTCTCTTATGGGTCAATTGTGTACATATTAGTTTTAGATATGCCTCATATCTCGGTTTATGAGAGTAACTATTTTCTTTTATAAAAAACAGAGCATAATATATATTGGTTTCAATAGCTCTAATTAATATCTAATTTTAATAAAACACTAACTAGGAACATTTAGAAACAATGTTTTGATATGATAGAAATCTCATACTTATATCTTAATAATTTCATTTGTAAAGCATTTTTGTCCTATTGACTTTGTTTTTACTCTAAATTCATTAATTAAATATAAATGAATATTAATGATAAAGAAAGTCTTTATTAATAATAAATATATTTTACATGAAAAAAATTAATGTTGTGTGTAATCGACCGATTGACTACAAGGCATATTCTTTAACAAAAATTGGCTTAAATTTTATGGTATTGTATGCTTTTTAAATGTGTATGTATGAGAAATTATGATAGAATATGCTCTTAGTTTGGGTGTGTAAATTTCATGTTCCTTGTAATGTGATGTGAAAGTATAGTTATGGAATTGTGGGGAAAACCTTGATGTGTGAATATGAAAAAAAAAATATCGCTTCTTTGATTTTAAAAAAAAATTATCGCTTCTTTGATTTAGTATTTATGTAGACGTAGCATATAATTTTGTATGATGAATTTGTTGTATTGTAATATTTGAAGTACTTACTTTTGGAATTATGCAAACATAAAAATTAAGTGTTTAGCATGTGCTTTGAGTTTTACTTATGTATTATAGGAATAAATTAATTTGTGTAGTTTAGTGATAATATTGTGGTAGAATATAATTATAAATGACATAATGCTTCTTCATCATTGTTAATGTGTGATATGGAGAACGAAGGAGAAGTTGTGTTGATGAGATGGAGAGATGATCTATTTAGCATGCTTTGCTGTGTACATGAACTTAGATTGTTCTTAGTTTAATATTGTCCTGTTTTAAAATCTTCACAATCTGCAATTAAAATCAAACTTTATATCATATACATTGCATATCTGGGAATGATTGTTCAAATCAATTATTACTTTTAATTGAATTGAACGGAAACAATGAAATTGGTAGTAGCATGAAACATAAAGGCCAAGAAGAAAAAAGAAAAAAAAAATCAACGAGGTCAAAGCAAAAAGAGCGAAGCAAAATTTATTTTTCCATTGAATGCTGATGGCAGGAAAAGTAACTGGAGTTGCCGGGATATTTATTTTTAGAACTGTGGCTTAAAACATTCCGGTGGTATTTTTCCGTTGAACCTCTTAGTGTCTTTGCAGTAGTCGTAGATCATGTAGTTATCTCTGACCCACGTCAACTGTCCGAATTTGGCATTGCTCAACTTGCTATAGGTGGGGGATGTCCACCAGTTAGCTGCGGTGTTGGAAGCACATTGGCTGGTGCTGACTGGTCCATTCCACTTGCAAGCCCTTGCCCTAAAACTGCGGTATCTTGCTACGAATGGTGCACCTTTCCAATTAATCTTAACTCGCCCACCTTGAGTTGCCCAGATATCAGCATTCCACAAGCTGGAGTAAACCCTCATGCCCTGTTTGTTTGGGTAAGCAATCCCTTCATTTTCGTAGTTGCGGAATACGCGAATTGGCACACTATCAACGTACCACCTGAAAGTGCAGTGATATATATTAAGTTAGGTACCTTCTGGATTATCTAGCAATTGGATGGCTGGTCTGGAGGATGCGGTGAAGTAATTAAGCTGGGACAATAAAAGTTTAACGAAAGCTTCCGGAAGACTATTTAAGTTCTGTTGGAAAAGCTGTGCACAAAAGTAGCTTAATTGAATGTTGAGGCATGCTAGTGTCTTTTCTTTCTCCGTTTCCTCTACTTTTCAGAGCATCATCATTATTTTTGCTTTTGTAAATAAATAGTGGATATTTTGATCATACTTCTGTAAGTAATGACACATAAGGGCAATGTTATGGAAGAACAGAAATGGTCTGCTAGCTTACACAACTTCAGTAGGATTCCAATGTATAGTGTAGTTATGGAAATCAGCAGTTGGGTCAAACCAGGGGCGGAACTGCTGCTCCCTGCTTCCATTTCCTTGAGTGTAGATGTTTGTGTGGATGGTGTATGGCTGTCCCGATGCATTCCCTAAGAACTCGAAGTCTATTTCGTCATGTCTGTCTCCAGAAGAGGATATCTGCACAAATTCATTATGGAGTTTCACGATTTAGTAATTTTCATGTGTCAATGTTCTATTATGGTGCATTTTGCTTAGCCTTTTCATCTCAACTTCATTTAGACATTGATCTATAGTTGGTGTTAAGCTTAGAGATATTCAAACGTGATTTTAAAATGATTGGCCAGAACTAGGTCTTCCTAATTGGTTGTGCTTGCTCATTTTTCTTCATGTGTCTCTCAATTTTGAAGTAATAGTCGAACTTCTTAAGCTCGAAACGATGAACAATGCTTATTTTATACAGTGGCCTTGTATTGTAAGTAGGTAAAATTATTGCACTTACGTAGTAGGCTGTGACAGTTCCAGCTGAGTTCCCAGGCACCAGCTTGATTAACATTTGAATGCTTCCAAATAGGAATGGACGCTTTGATTTAATACCAGAGCCTGAAATCCAAAGATATAGATTTACACAAAACTGATAATTGATGCTTTCCATCCATGTGATCAATTACCATGGGATTGCGCTTAATCAAGGAAAATCTGAAGTGCTATAAATAAAAAGCCAATAATTTGATGAAAAAACAAATCATTACCAGAAGTTTGATCCAACACAAGTTGAAGATCGTCGCCGTTTCCCAGTATTGCCGAATGATGGGCACCCCAGTAGAAATACATGCTGTTGGAGAATTTGGCATTAACTGCACTTGGATCAAATGCTACTGCAAAGATGAATAGAGCCGCCAACAAAGTTCGTAGACTTGACATCTCAACCCCAACGGAGAAGTTTCGTCTTTAAGTTTAGCAAATACTAGGAGTTGAAATGGGATGCTTTTGACAGCAGCCTTCGATGCCTTTATATAGCCTCTAACCTGCAAATGTTCCTTGCTAAGAAAAACTTAAGTTTGATGATTTTTTTATTTTTTTTAGTTTCAAAATATATTGACTGTCTTGGGGGTTGACATTCACAATTTGTATTAGTTCAAAACAAATACTGTCTAGGTGAAGGGAGGCGCGTCAAATTAAGTTATGCTTCCCACGAGGTCGATACGCATTCCCTGTAACATGGGCAGCCGGATTGGAAGAATATCTATTTTTGTGTTTCTTTTTCTCTCATGCTATGAGATTAAGACCTACAATAGTTACAGCCTGTATAATTATTTCAGTCTGAAAAGTTCAGACAAATAATTTTATTGCATTTATGAGAACAAACAAAATATGTGTTTACCATGATTCTGACGGTGATAGGAATGTTGATGTCAGGAGGGCATGTGATCATCGAGGTTAGGTAATGGATTGATGAGGACTCAGGAGCGTTTTGGACGCGGTTGCAGTAGGACCAGGCAGGCATCGTGCGTGACACTAATATGTAGGAGAGCTAGCTTGGCCAGCCTAGCTGTGATGTGCACGTCCAGACCTATGAGGAATGTTAAATGCTAGCTCTTGCATTATGTAAGTAGAGTTTCCACAACCCCAGCTTCTCTGAGTACATATCCCATTTGTATATATATACAGTACATGACGAAGTGTGTTTAATTAGCACTTGTAATTTCTTAACTTGTAATTCCAAGATGGGTTCTTGAATAGGCCGATAATGGTGTGCTATAGCTGGGCATTTATCACTATATATTCCTAGCCTGAAGATTTCACTTTGGAGACCAATGGAGAAGATAGGCATGCTTAAATGTTGTTATCAAAGGAATCCAAATAGGGCTTTAGGATGGTTACAAGGTTGGAGCTCATGTCAGACATCGTTTTCTTCTTCATATGGTTGGTTTTCCTTTCATTGCTGTGGCTGATTTATGCGTGAAAAATGTAAATGCCACATATAGCACCATCTAATTAAGGACGCGCGCCCTATATATGTGTGTGTGTGTGTGGGGGGGGGGGGGGGGGGGGGCATAAAACCAGGAACTGCTCCCTTGGTAATAATTGTTTTACTGGATGAAGATGGCTATAGGGAATTAAGCAAGGTTGTCAAAAAAGTGCCAGGAACTGCTCCCTTGGTAATAATTGTTTTACTGGATGAAGATGGCTATGGGGAATTAACCAAGGTTGTCAAAAATACTTTTTTGACACTACACAGAATATATAATTTAAACTCAACTCGTAAACTCAAATTATAAAATTAGAAGCAAAAATTTTTAACTAAAAATCATAAAATTGAAAGTAAAATTTTTAACTAAAATCGTAAAATCATAAGTAAAAATATCCAAACATATTAAAATACATAATTCAAATAAAAGTAAAATAAACAATACAAATATCCAAATATCTTAAAATACATAATTCAAATAAAAATTATTAGTTCATAGTATTTTAATAACTAAAAGTTAACATACCTAAAACAAACAGTCTGAAGGTGTGTCATGTAAACTAAACACACCCTCATTGCTTTTGTCTCCCTCATTATTCCTAAAACAGTCATCAAAATCATTGTCATCTAAAGGATTATTACTGCTACTACTAGTACCAGCACCGATATTAGGAACATTAGTGCTACTACTAGTACCAGGACCAACACCAATATTGTCAACAATATTTAACTCCAAGCTCCTTGAATTATTTGGATTGATATCATTCTGAATCTCTAAATCATCTTCAGTTCCATGACACTCCATCCCAGCATCATTAAGATTTTCTTCATCATCACTTTCATCTTTTTTACCGTTTTTCCTTCGTGTTGCACTATCAATGACATCAAGCAAATCAAAGTTGGATGAACCATCATGTTTCTCTCTCTCGATTATCCAATCATCATCAGATGATAGATGATCAAAAACTTCACCAAAATCATTAGCTTGCTTTTTGACTTGGTTATCATTTAATTTCAAATTACACATTACAAATACCAAGTCATTTATTTTTTTTCTGGTGCAAACGATTTCTTTGTTTTGTATGAACCTATGTAAGCAATTCAAATTAATACCATATAAGATTCTTATAAAATATAAAAACATTAAAATTAAAAAGGAAAAAACTTATCATCTCAAATGCACTCCAGTTTCGATCGCATCTAGATGAACTACAAGTCAAGCTTAGAACTCAAATTGCAAATTTTTGTAGCTCTGGACATTCATTCCCATAAGAATCACACCATTTAACTGGAGTCTTTTTATCCCTTGTTATCTTGGTAGCCTCAATACCGAACAACCCACTTGCATCCTTGAATTAATCAAGTTGCAAGTCAATTTTACACCTTTGACTTGCATCGGGCATCATCCTTTCTAAGCATTGATATAATCCAATTTTAATGTTGGCATTAACTTTAAAATTAGAATTATAATGATAATGAGGATTTAAATAATATGCTGCTGCATGTAAAGGTCTGTAAAGTTGAAGTTCCCATCTTGCATCAATGATATTCCATATAGGCATATAACTATATATAAAAAAAAAATATCATCAACATTACATGACCTAGCTGGTAAACATTATAATCAACTGATAGTAGTAAATAAATAATTAGTAAGATATATAATCAATACCTTTTTTTCACATAACCAAAATTCACTTGTATCTTCTCTTTTGCTTGATCCATTGCTTCATATATAAAATCCATAGCTGGTTTCTCATCTGAATCAACTAATCGAAGAACTTTTATCAGAGGATATGCTGCCTTAATACATGTAGTAACATCACGCCAAAACTTGTTGTCCAAAACACAACTTTGAATTCGCTTCCCTTCTTCTGTTTTTGAAAACCTACATGACCTCCATTGGATAGAAGTAAACATTGTCATCAACTGTATCTTATAATCACTCAAACATCCAAGAGTTAAGTATGTAGTAGCAAATCTAGTGGCAGCATGCCTAATCAAATCATTTCCTTTTGTAAAGTGTCTGAGCATGAAAATGAGAATAGTTCTTGAATATATGTATGAAGTGATTCTCCTCCCATTAGCAAATGGACCTCTAGTTTCTTCTCAAAATCTTCCAATGTCAAGTCAATACAATGGGCAGCACATGGTGTCCAAAACAATCTTTTTTTTTCCCACCAACAATTGCTCTGCTGCCTTATAATTTACAGCATTGTCAGTGACTACTTGCACCACATTTTCCTCTCTAATCCTCTCCACAATAGCATCTAACATCTCAAATACTTTATCAGCATCTTGGATATATTAGAGGTATTTACGAATAATAAAAAATTGTCTTTTTAGGATTATTAACCAAAAAGTTACAAATAGAACGCCTTTTCTTATCAGTCCATCCATCAGACATTATTGAGCAACCTGTTTTTTTCCATTCTAACTTGTACTCCTCAAGCAAGTTGATCGTGTGATCTACTTCTTGATTTAAATACTTCTCTCTAATATCATGGTAGGATGGAGGCTTAAAACCTGGCCCATTCTTTGCAACCAACTCAAGAGCTTTAACAAATTCAGGGTTTTTCACACAGTTAAATGGAATTGCACTGGTGTAGAAAAATCTTGCAATTTGTCGACATGCTTCTTCTCTAAGATCTTTTTTAGCAGCTGATTGATGGGGGTTTGTGTACTTCCACTCCCACTCGCTACTCTCTTTCCTTTGTCCACTGAGGTAATTTCATTCCCTTTATCATTATCTTCATCTTTTTCAATGTACTAGAAAGCCTTTCTTTTTTTCTTAAATGCTTCTTGATTTTTCACCAGAACATTCAAAATTATCTTCTTTACATCTTCTAGTACTTGCTGGCATGGCTCAACATCCTTTTGAGTGCAAGCCAAATGATGCTTGAAACGGTAAATGCCTCCACTAATAATTTTCTGACAAAACTTGCACTTCACTCTTCTTGAATTCTTGTCAACATCTATACCATATTGTCATCCCACGTCAAGTCTATTGCCACTTGTAGTTTTTTTAGAGGCCATGTATCCTACATTTCAAGAATAAATTTGTTTCTTGCAGTTCAATCATTTTTTTAAGAATTACAAATATACATGTTGTATTCTACAGTTCAATACATTATTTATGGGAAACTATTTTAGCAAGATAAAAAAAGGCAACTATTCTGGTACCCTACAGTTTAGCACAAATTATAAATCAACAAGGGATACAACAAGGCAAAGTCTTGACGACAATTAATAAATACAAGCTTACAGTATATATTCTTTATTATCTAGCCAACATACGAGCGTTGAGTTCCATATAGTAGCAACATATTAAATGGAAGATTGCAAGGCAGGCAACAAGAAAGCAAGTTTACCAAAAGTGACAGATAAATGGAAAAAAAAGACCGAGAGCATATCAAACACTATACAAAACATGGAAAAGAGACCGAGAGCAATCTATCATGCTTCTGATGCCAATGTTGATAACGTTGTGAAAGTAAGCATTTTTTTCAATTGTATTATCAATCATAAGCTACCAGGGCATTCAACATTCAAGCTCAAAATTCAAAACCTTTAGACATCGGTTAATTAGCATTTTACTGCAAAAGGCATTCGGTTCCAAGACTACCTATCCACTATCCAGTAATACACAAAAAGCCTAGATAAATTAAATGCAAAAGGCATTCCAAACAGGTGCAGTTTTTGGATTTACAGAATACCTGCAATCCTGGAAATTGGAATGCTTCGTTGCTTTGTTGCTTCCTTGCTTTGCTGAACGGATTTACAGAATATCTACAAAAGGCTTTGTTGCTTCCTCAGTTCCTTGCTTCGTAGAATTATAGAATCTGCAACACCAAAGCAAGCAAGATCAAACAGAGCATAGATTCACACTTCACAGCATACCCAGATCAAATCGGAAAAAAAACCCAAATGCTAGAAGCAAACCACTTAATTGTAGAATACCTAGAAGATAAACATAGATTCACAGCAATGACAGCATACCCAGATTATTTTTTGTCTCTAATCACCGATTCACCACCATTAGATAGAAAAAAATAAAGCTTGGGATTGGGAATCAATTCATACCTTCGTCTCGCCAAGAACACTCCGGATCAATTCTTAAAGTGTGAGATAGGTAGGGGACGATTGGACGAAGTCTGGAGTCAGGGAGGGTGTGAGACAGGGACGATGAACATAGGTGGGGACGTGGGGTGACCTTGAGATAGGGACTGAGGGACAAAGTCACAAGATAGGATGGTGGTCGAGGACTCGGGTGGGAATTGGGAATTTGGGAAAGAAAATAGATTAGTGTTGAGTCAAAATTTGTTGCATTTCTAATTTTTCATTCAATGGCCATGACATTTTGGTTAACTTGTGAAAACGTAATGTTTTTTACGTTTTTTGCGAGTTAACCCGGTTTTATGCGAGTTTGACCCAGTTTTATGCAATTTTAATGATTTTCGAGTTTTGTTTCCGTTTCTACACATTTTATGGGTTTTAACTCATAAAATCGTATAATTTTACGAGTTAAAACGTTTTTTTAACAACCATGGAATTAAGTAACAAACTGAAAATGTGAGGAAAAAAAATGAAAAAAATAAAGAATTTCATTTCAGAAGTGAAAAGTTATCGGTTTAATTAATTCACCTCCCTCAATTATATCCTTCATGAAAATATTGATTGCACCACAGCAACAAAATCAAATTCATATACCAACAATAAATTAGAGAAAACTTATAGAGAGAAATTAAAACAGTCGAGGTAGCTTCACTTGATCTGCACCCAGGTGGAAACACTAGGCACTCCTTGATGAACAACAAAGAGCATGTAATACCCAGGAGGAGCAACCTTACCGCTGGGTGGTGACACAGCGGTGATAGTGTGGATCCCTAGGAAAGCATTTTCGGCAATCACATCCTCCAAACCCAAGTCGAGGAGTCTTTGATTCATTGACACCCCATGAGTGGTAAAAGCAGGAGCATACATTGTTACTTTGATGTCTTTCTTCTCTACTTTTACTGCTGTTGATTTGATTTGGAGCTGGAACGTCTCATCATAACTAATCTGCTCTGGGGCTTTATCAGCTACAATCACAGGTCTATGCACTGCCACTGATGGATCCAAGTAAGGTGGGGAGAATTTCTCAACTCTTAATTCAGTGGGGAACATGGCATCATAAACGTAGCCATTGTTTGTGTTGCTTCCAGCCACAAGGACTTTACCGTCTGGCAGTACCACAGAAGATGAATGGTACATTCTTGGAATTATAGAGGCTTTTAGTTGCATAAATCTGTTGCCTATCTTTGCTTTGGGATAGTATATTGCTGGGGCCAAATTTGGTTCTCTGGCAAAACCCCATCCCGAGCATCCTCTCTTAGCACCATTGAGCATGAGGATGTCTCCCGTGGGAAGAATCACCATGTCACCCATAACACGGGGTGATGGCATGATTTCTCTCTTCCAGACAGGCTTTTTATCTGTAATTCTGATTCTTCCACAGTCTTGGAGTGCTGTGTAGAAAATATCTTTGCTAGCCTGGGTATATGCATCTTTGTGTCCGGAGCCTCCACAGACCAAGACTTCAGCTGGGATGACATCATTATTCTTGGAGTGTAGTTTTATTGGGAGCAGCGCAGACATTCCGGTAGCAGGGTAGCTGCGATGACCTCCTGGAAGGGCTGGGAACTCATGGACAACCTTGTTGGATTTGGGATTGAGCAGGACGGCACGATTATTGGCAAAGATGAAGAGGTTGCCATCGGTGGAGAGGTGGACGAAAGGATACAAATTGTTCTCATCCCTATCACTGGTTTTCTTGAGGAAGTCAAAGAAGTAGGACTTGGCATTGGAGTCTCCTTCTCGTGGAATGTACTCATAACTAAAAGCTTCGCGACCACCAACGACGATGAATCCACCATCAGGTAGTTCCGCTTGTGTGGAGTACCTTGATTGAGACAAGGAAAAAAAAGTACAACGTCAATTTCTGAGAGGAAATAAAAGTAGTAAGTAGTAAACAATCGTTCATGAAATGAAAAATAATATGCACGTACCATCTACGGTCAGCAAGTGCCGTTGGAAATTCTCTCCAGTTACAGCCTTTACATGTCTCCAAGTATCTAACCGTATTGGCACCTCCTTGGAAACCGCCAGTGCCCACCAGGTTTCCATCAACGGAAAGACCTCCTGATGAACACCATGTATCTGTGTGAAGCTGTAATGCAAGATTAGAAAAAAAGAAAATGATTTCAAACTGTTAGCTCGCTAGCTAGGAAAGAGAGTGATCTAGCAAATTAAATTGAGATTATTTTGTAAGATAAAACGGTATGTTTTCTCCTTTTAAAAAAAAAATAAAAATCCTTTTCACCTGTAATCTGGTTAATCACATATAAAGAGACAGACGTTTTAATTAATTGGTAAAAATGAATACATACCTCCAGTGGTGTTAGTGCCGTTGTGGCAATGTCAAACAAAACTGAATGACAATAACAATCCTTTTCACCTGTCTGGTTAAGCAGACGGCAATGCCCAGCAGGCAACCGGATTTCTGATTTCTTCCAAATGGTAGCATCATACATTAAAACCTTGTTAACTCTAGGAAGCAAGATTGCATGCATGGCAGATACACCAGAATTCACAGCAACCAACTCCCATCTCCCTCTAGGTTCATTAGGTAGACCCACATAATTAGGACGAACAGAAGGTTTTTCGGAATCTGATAGTGGGGCAGTCCCGAAATCATCTGTGATCTTTTTCCTCTTATAGTCTAGAGCATCTCCAAAAGGGTCGTTAAACAATTCATGAGGCCCTAAGATCTTTTTCCTGTTGAATAATATGTAGGCATCAGGCCTCAACCAAAGTTGGGCGTAACTGGAAAGAAAAAGGAGAGGGAGAACAAAAAGAGGCTTGAACACAATTGCCATTGCAATTGCTAAGAACAATCTAGCAAGAAAAGAAATCTAAAACTTTCGCACTAGGCGAAATGTTCTTTTTAAACCCTGACCCACCATTCTTTCTCAAGGAATTTATAGATGAATCAAGTTTGCTCGGGGGAGACAAAAATAGAGCTTTGTTCCTTATATTAAGAACAAACCTCGGATTGCTTTAATGTCTGATGGGAAATCTCTCTGTCCCACGCATAGAAAAGTATCAAAAAGCCCACGTATCTGATGGTGTAAATGGATAGGTTAACCCATGGCTACTGCTAATTAAGGCTTAATTACTTCTGCACCGGTAAGCAAAAGCTCCAGCACCTCTTTAGCTGAAATTACTAATTTAAGGGCAAGCTAGTATAGTATGTATATATAGTCGTCATGGTGCTTGTCAGAATCTAATATTTTCAAGGTCAACTAATGCTCCATTCTGGTTAATGAAATCATATTTTCTTTCAAAAAAAAATATTACAAGCTGGTCGCTGACTTGCTTCTGTGTTTACAAGAATGTTGTAAGAAACCGGACACTGCAAAATTCTCTAACAATTGTTTTTGGGCATCATTAATTAATTTGACGTACTAAAAATCCCGTACGTGGTACATTCAGAAAAGACACCCTTTCGACATTGATGATCTTCCAACTATTTGATAACATTTATCTTTTTTCTTTAAATCATAATTAAGATTGCCTTTTATATTGCAATTCAAAATAACAACAATCAGGTTCAACTTTCGATTTGCAATTATCCCTCAACACGGTTAGACCACACAGATCATTATTAAGAGATACATGCCCCAACAGCTCCACTTGTTTTTTTTTTATTATTGTTATTAGTTATTCGAATTAATTTATATATATTTTAAAATTTATAAAACTCAAATTAATAATTTTTAAAAATAAATATAATACCTAATCAATTCAACTTCACCCGTCAAACATGCTCCGTATGCATCTTTTAATAAGTTGTTAATTGTTACTTTTATTTTCTGTCTCATCGTCACGGTTGCTACGCTGTTTCAAATGGCAGATCATCCTTCATCACATACAGTTGGTTGATCGATGTCCATTCATCCACTTCTCTGTCAATATTGCCCCAGATTCCATCTGCATACACTGTGAGATTCCGAGGATTCCCCGGACCCAGAGCAACTGTATCTTGTATCATTTCCTGAAACTCCTTTTCTATGTCAAAACCGTGTGCTTGATTATTATTGCAAGTTATCTGATATCGAACACTCCCTTGCTAGATTCCCAAATTGAGGGAATCTAAGGAAACACTTTTTTCGGTTGTATTAGCTACCGTGCCACTTGCTGTCAACATTTTCAGTTTCCTTGTTTTGCTTTTAACAGCCTTGTTTTTCCTTTTCACATCTAAAGAGCCCTGCTGACTGCACTGGGTATTCAACGAGGCTGGTAAACAAACCTCGATACCCTAACCACTTCTTCCATGAAGGCACGATTAGGATTCCTATCTTCTCTTTCATCTGCGGCTGACCTAGACAGGGGATAAGCTCGTGTCAATCAGAGATGTATCCTTTTGAAGATCGCATATATTTGTTACAGGTAACTCAAGATCTTCAGCTGATATGCCATCGTAAGCCAAAACACATCTATCATTCTTCACTTTCTTCCTTTTTCTATAAGAATATTTGGGCACAAGTCCCTTAGTTCTTTTGAGTTTCTTTTTTTTGTTTCCCCAATTCCATCGCCTCTACTTCTTGTGGGTCTGCAAGGTCACTTGTGAAATGAGAGAAAGATGGTTGTTGCTTGTTGTAAAGCTGGTCTGAGTTCGTGGGTCTCACTGGCTTAGGAGAAGGGCTTGTTTCTTGGGCTGAAGAGATGTTAAGGCCTGTAACACGTTTTTCGGTAAGGCCCCCTTCAATAACTGAATCATCTGAGCTGTTGTCTCTATCCCTTGCCTCTTGTGTGCTTGCCATTAATTTATCATACCATGACAGAACAAAGGACGGCAAGTATGAGACAATAGACATTTTCTTATCTTTCGTCTACAAACTGTGCGTGTACTTTCCCTCAATTTTAGGAAATAAGCAAAAGGATTTGAAAGTTATGTCAGTGTGATCCGGGTAGCTCATAGAGGAGGAGAGAAGAGTCACTCTCCATATCCACCTCCTTATGCTCTGCAAAAACTGTGTCCGTTGTACAACGGGCATCATCTAGTTCAGTAACCTCTGTGCCTACCACTTGTACCCTTCTGAATTTGTATTCTCACTACAGGACTCCTCATCTGAGATGCAAGTACCAGATGCATCCATTGAGTGCTTGATTGTAGCAAACAGGGGACTAAAATCTGGCTTCAATTCGTTGACTAAGATTTCATATTCATCACCGTCAAGAATCAGTGACATCTGTTCGCATAAGGTCATAAAAGAAGTCGTGTTTAGTAACTCCTTTACTCCTATAAGCAAATAGTCCCAGAATGGACACCCAAACATATCTATGGCTTTAACCTTCTGTTCCCACGATTTGAAACGAATGAAGGAGTTTTTCAGAACAGAGCAAACTTCTTTCAGTTCTTTCTCCATAGATTCCTTGTCTGTGAAAGTGATAATTGCTTGGCTTGCACCTAAGAAACGACAGCCAACTGCCTGCTCAACATATTTCAGAACCATATGCTCTAAAGTAGCATAGTCTATATGTTTGTGGCTATTTATCCGACTAAACTTTTCAAAAGCCATTCCTTATCATCAGGGATAGTCTCATACACCACCGTCTTTCTTAATGGCTTTGCGATATAGAGAACTTCAACAAATGTTTTAGTGTCCCTCAAGGTTAACTTGGGCATAGGTTTAGGGTCAAGTTTGGTTGTGTGGCTTGGCATTTTTTTTTTTTGGATCTTGAAGTGGTTGAAATCTGACTGGATTTGCATGAAGTTTGAACAAATCAAATAATATAAGGTTCATGCTATTGCACATGTTTGTTTCTTTTAAAGGGGAGAGGAAAGAAACAAAACCAAAATGTCTTTCTCATCGTAATGTTTTTTTATTGGAAACAAAAAGATTAGTGACAAAACCAATCTTTGAAAAAGTCTTTATGAGATTATTGTGATGCAACTATATTATTTGATAGTTTTACCTATATTTACCTAGTATTTTGTATATGTTTTATATATAAAAATATCTTGATATTCTTTGTTTTATATTTTGAAGACAGATTTAACCTCTGATCGATGTTTTGAGTAGAACTTGAGTTCTGAAAATCAAAATGAAGTGAGTGGCATTAGAAAGCTAACATTCATATTTTTTTATACATATATAGCAATAAAAATAAAAAGAGAAAGAGGATGGAAATCACGACCTTCAAAGATAGATCTTGCATTCTGCCAGTGTTGACTTTCGACTATTCCAACTTGAATAGCTTGAGTTAAAGAGATTCATTTGATGCAAACTCAATTGTTTTTGGATTCCTGACTCGAAAAACTATCAACTTACCATATTTCAGTAGAAAAGGAGTTCACATGAGAAAGATATAATTTTTCTAAGATGACTCATAAATTCTGCTAGCAGATAGGTTTTGTGAAGAAACAAGTTCAATTTACTTTCCAAGCATCCAAACCGACATCCAAGTCTCTATTTGGGCAATTTAACTTCTCTAAGTTCAAAGTTAAAGCTTAAAGATTTTATACAAGACTTTTTCTTTGTTTTGTTGCATTACTTAAATGTAAATTATCTACTTAGTAAAGGATTATATTTTTAGGGAAGTAGAGATTTGTTATCAAATAAAAAGAAAGAAAGAAAGGAAAAGAGGGGCGAACAGAAGAGAAGAAAAAAAGCCCACTCTTTCATCCTATACCCGAAATCATGTATTCATCTTTTCTCTTGATTAGTTTCTTAATAGACATTTAAGGTTAAGTTCTTTTTCTTAGTTGCAAGGACACAGAAACCTTTAGATTTCAAGATATATGAAATCTAATTTACCTTTTCTTTTATGTTTATATGATGATTATGAGTATGTTTGTTTTTATATGCTTATTTTTTTAGTTTGAATGCTAGAGCGGACTCTAAGTTATTATTTTAATCAATATATTGCAAGTTTGCTATCAAAACCGAAGTTAATATATAAACTTGTGAAGCAAATAATTTTAATAATTACGATGGATCTATGTTATTAATTTTAAAAAAAAAACATTCGATCAAATCAAGCATACATTGCAGACAATTATGTTGTCTAGTTCTTAAGGTTGTCATTGAATTAATAGTGCGGACACTGTGATTGTTTAATGGTTAGGGTTAGTTACACTGTAGATCGGTTAACTAACTAATTTTTAAAAAAAAAAAATATTCAGAATATAAACTGATGTTTTATTTCAATTGTTAATTCTAATTTTTGTAGATGGATGTCTACTTAAGATCAAGTTTTGTTCTTTTGATAAATTTTGGATTTCTTTAAGATAGCTTGATTGTTTCATTTTATTTACCATAGCATAGCCTAAATAACTTCAAACCCCTCAGAATAAAAACTTGACTAAACCCTTTTCATGGGATCAACTTCTTGCTTGCTCTATATTATCTTGTTTATTTAAGTTAGAATAATTAATTTATATGACCACGACATTGCAACACATTATAGCCTATCCAAGATGGGATTGGTTCAAAGTAGAACTTTCAAAATTCAAAGGACAGGGGATGTAAGTTAGAAAAGTGTTTGTTGTTTAAGGTGTTATTTGTGATGTAAAAAGCTGGTTTTTTAAAGCTCAATTTAACTGGAGAGTGAGGAGGATGTTGTGGATATTTAAAAAAGAAAAGGTGATGATGTATGAGGTTGATAGTAGTGTTTGCAGGTGTTTAAGAGGTGAGATTTATTAAGCTAGGTTTGATCGAGATTGCAAGGGGCTTCGTAATGGAAAGGGAGGGTTTTTGGTTCAGAGCTTTTTTTTATTGTTTTGAGTTTGGTTTTCCTGGGGAGAAGGGTTGTAGAAGAGTTGTCTATTAGATCTTTCTATTCAAATTGATATAATTACATTTTTCATTCTAAAATTATCATTGAGATTTACAAGAATATAATTTTGGTTTTTATTAAAAAATTAAAATTTTTATTTTAAAAAATTTATGATTGATTAATTTTGAAATTTTTTATTTTAAAAAATTATTTTTGAGAGATTTTGGAGAATTTTCTATTATATTCTTATATAACTAATGAAAATGTAATTTTATCATTTTGTATAGAAAAAATTAATAAAAGGACATATTGGAGAATTGGGTATTATACAAGGATATAATAAACAAAATTAGAGACGTAAGCACATACTGAAGACTTATCTAATTATATAAAAATAAATTGAAATATTTACCCAGTATTCTACAAACAAAATGCCTCCATGGAAACTGATCATATGCTTATAACAAAACGATTTCCAAATAGGTGGCATATATCCTAAAGCTAGCCTCAATTGATAAATTTATGTGTTTTGTACATTAACCAACGTCCCTCATTTCCCTCCCTTCAACATAAATAGAACTAAAACAGAAGAGAACTTAATTTGAATTGGTCTTATGAAACAGATCAGCAGGGAAGACACACTAGCTTCTTGGAAGAGGAAAGGGGTGTGAGACAATCCCCTTCTAAATTTTGCTTCCTTTCTGTTGTTAAAAAGTATCATGAAATTAAATCTAAGTACTTAAGTTTTTTCAGCTGATCAATGATAATATCAAATTTAACCACATATACAGCTAGAGAAGTTGATTCCAGCAGCAAATCGCCTAACAGCTGAGCTTGATTTTCATTTGAGAGGTGCATCTATTAATTATAGTTTATAGACAAGAAAGTCAATTGTCCATTTAAGCCTTGGAATATAGTTCTGACATGACATACGGAATGGGGAATAGCTAGGTTCTAAGCATTTGCACTAGTAGCCGCAACATGCATTTCCCTGGTTTCAAATATTTATGTCTCAATATTGAATTAAACCCTCTATTAACACCGAATGAATTTGGAAGTTAGAAGCAAAAATGTCATCTATGCACCCACCTAGCTAATGCACCGTCATCAAAACGCTATAGTCAATTAATTAACACCGTGCTTAATTTCCGGCCTTGATGATAGATACATAAAATCATGAAAAGAAACTATGTGGAGATTCCAAGGTTGCCCATCACTTTTTCGTCAATGGACAACTCTGATTAATCTCCCTTTTAGTACCATTTTTCGTCCTTATTAATCTCTCTTGTATCTTCTTTAAGTTAGAACTACCGAGCAATGGGTGGGGGGGGGGGGGGGTAAGAGAATAGAGACATTCGACATCCAATGAACCATATGATTTCTTAGATGCTGCCTGCTAGACCTGAACCAACGGAAGAATTCTGCACAATTACTATGATTTTCTCATTTCTTTGACACTTCATAAACAAGAAGAAAATCTCATTTTCGTATGCAGAAAGAGAACCCATCTTCAATTACATAATTAAGATTCCTTCCAAATGAAAGTTCAGACTCGTTCATCACCACTGCCTAACTTGTGTGCAGTTTACCAAAGCAAAGCCAGTCATCATTAACTTCCAATTGACAGTTAAGAGCATGAAATGAGATTCCTTCCATTTGATTGGCAGAAAATGGCTCGTTATATTGACAATCTGAGCTCCAAATCCAGTTCTTGTGTATCTCTTGATTCAGAATTTTGACTGCTAGAGCCCATCGAGCTACTTCGGTGTTTCTTGCTGTGTTTTTGCGGCGTGTCCTATTTAATGGAAACACGAGAGTGATTGATATCAAGACATTATCTATCATATTAAAATCCTAGTTTGAGAATCTTATTGTAGAAATTTATGAAGGATGAAAACAGCACCTCAACTTGCAGAGGCAAAGGGTGTCTAGTTGCGTTTGCTTGTGCATAATGTTGAGCCTCATAGATGTTATGTCCGGAGTTCCAACTGAGGTAAATAAATTATAAACATATAGATTAATTAGAAACCTAGCTAGTGCACGTAGCTAAGGTTGAGCAAACTTCCAAGGAAAGACATGAAAATCTAGACCTTATTCCGAATAAAATAAAATAAAAAAACCTTGTTTGATCGAGAATTAAATTAAATAGCATAGGTAATTAAGTACCTTGCCGCAGTTGAGTGTTGAAAATCACCACCATATCTGATATTCGTTCTATCATAATCACCCAGTCCCATCTGCAACACCAAGTAAAACTGATGGTTTTATATAGGGGACAAGACATGTTGCCGAAAAGAAAAGCAATATGTAAAACTATATAATTAGTTAAAGCTCCTGCATCTTGCACCACTATTTGCTTCTTTAATAATGACCACATATGAGACGGTGTGGATTCTTACATATTTCACAGGCAAGAAACTAGGGTTTGTGGATATGAATAACTGAACAAATTAAGCTTTCGATTTATGGTTTTTTTTTATAAAAAAAAAAAAATTAAGCTTCCAAAGGAGTTAATAAGATCCCCTCGAAAAGAGCTTATACGACATGGGAATTCATTTTGAAATTGGAAGCTTGTCCTTTATAACTTGATTCGAATTGAGCAAGGCTTGGATAATGATGGAGAGGACTACTTTCTAAACGCTAATGCAAATGCAATTGGTTGCAACTAAACTTGTTCTATTTCTTTAAATTTTCCTCACCGGTAGTACTAATCTAGCTATATCATCATTCAAGATGCACAGTTCATGTTAATATTGATACACACATGATCACAAGCTATATCATCATTCAAGATGCACAGTTCATGTTAATATTGATACACACATGATCACAAGATGAGAACACACATATTTTTACTAGAATGAAATTTAGGGTTATCAGTTCTATAAATAAATATTTAAAAAAAGAACAGAAAAGTAAGTTCCTATACCATGAAGTTGGGGTAGCCAAAGGAAGCCGAGGATGCTGCTGTTGGTGAATAGCCTGTTTGCACTCTTATATCCTCCTGCACATACAATATCAACAAATTAACATACATATTTTAAGTCCACAAACTTGTACGAACTCCATAGAAACTGACCTTGATTATACTAAGCACGACACACAAAGGGAGAGGGAGGGAGGGAGAGAGTGTATATACCTGCTGATTGAAAGTTGTAGGGCTGTGAAGGGAGGGATGGTAATCAGAAGCCATTTGTCCATGTAATCTGATCTTTTCCAATTGAGCAACACCAAGGCCTCTCTGTGGTTGCTTAGGCTTGTCTGAGTTGCTCTTCTTGCCTTTCCTTGAAGAACCACCTCTTTCATTATTTCCCAAGTTAGGTTCTCCAAAATAACCGCTACCCATGATCTTCTCCTCTTCTTTTTTCTCTTTTCTTTCTCTTCTTAAGTTGTTGTCGGAGAAAGGTAACTCTCAATATCCCAAAGCTTTCTCTTACTAGAAAGAAAAAACCTCGGTGCAGGTAAACAAGAGCTGAGGAAATCGGAGATCTTCAAGACCCTTTTTAAGCTGTTTGATACCCCCAGTAATAATTGCATCGCTGGATCAGATTTGTGTACAGATTTAATTGAAATATATACTTAGATTTTATGCTCTTTTTCTCCCACCTGCACTTTTAGAACTCCCATAAATTGTTTCTATATTACAAATTTTGGATGACCATTATACTTAATTATCTAATACTCCTATATATATATATATATATATATATATATATATATATATATATATATATATATATATCAGACTTTAAAGACAATGACTTGAAAGCAATTGTCTTTGATTTTACTTGTTATAAAATTCTAACAAACTTTCATTAAGCATATGACTACATGCTACTTGACGCGCCACTAGAGAGCGTTCCTAATTAATGGGTTAATTGCTACGACAACATTTCTATAATAATAATAATAATAATAATAATAATAATAATAATATACTATGATTTTCTTGTTTAATTAAGTTACAAATTTAAAGTACTTTAGATAAATTAAACGATTAATCCCTCATAGAAATTAATTGCATGCATTTTGTACTTGTTTAGCTAGATGCTGAATAAATATTGCTCGACTTTTTCTCATGTTTTTTTCAAATATATAAAACACACTCTCCAAAGGATGGTAAGTTTAGAATTGCATTTTATTTAGATGGTGGTGTTGATCAAGTAATTGGGGGGCGGAGGCTTTTAGGTTGGACTATAGATGGTCGTATTTATGTCGATGCATAGCTGACGAAACCCTAAAAGGCCCAGCTGTAAAAATTCTATAAGCAAATCATATTAATTAATCATAAAATAATCGTTTTAATTATGACTTTAAGGATATAGTTAGACCAAATCACTTTTAACCATTGTAGATTCTAGAAATCTTGTTTGCAGCTTCCTAGCGATTTCTTTTAAAGGATCAAAGGGGAACTAAATTTCTTGGCATTCTAACCCAAAGTGGTCATCAATGGTCTTTAATTTTCCTTCTTTTTTTTTAATAGTTTTCGTGAAAACGCCTTCAATGCAAATATAATGTACACTATATGTTTCTAAATGGAGTTCAAAATCCTCATATTTAATTGAAATTAATGAGAATATGCTAAATAAATGTTTTATTTTTAGAAAGAGATCGTGATAATTTTGAAAAGTGTGTGTGTATCATGTTATGAAGTGGGTATGGTGGAACCAAATCTAATTTAGCTGTTTAACGCATGATTTGTGGGTCATATGTGTATGAGTTGTTGTGTGGTGGAAAGTGAGAATCCTCCAATTTTCTTATACAGACATGTGAACTCATGCAATTACCCAAGACCCCACCAATCCCTTCCAATGACATGTCAATTTTTCAAAAATTAAAAATTAAAATCCATTCATATATAAATTATTGATTAACTATGATTAGGAAAAGCTTATCGATCTAATATCATATATATTTCATACCTAACCTCATGTTTAACCTCAAAAGTTGCTAAATTAAACCTACCACACAAGTTTTTCTAAACCCACTAATTCAATGCACGTCGTCGTCACACATATCATTTTATTTTGTTGTAACCTTGACATTAATATTTCGATACTAAATTTAACAGTTGACCGTAACACTTTTAGAAATATATAAATTATGAATTTATTGTATTTAGTTTTTAATAATTTTCATCTCTAAAAGAAAAGTGGATTAGATAAGAGCTTGTTTAATTTTGTGTTTAAAAAATACCTTTTTAAAAAAATTATTTTTATTTTATTTTTTTCTTTGCTTTAAATTAATTTCTTCAATATTTTTATATTATTTTGATATATTAATATTAAAAAAATAAAAAAAAATTATTTCAATACATTTTTAAATAAAAAATATTTTAAAAAAATAATCGATATTACAATAACAAACAAACTCTAAATTAGATTTAATTATATTTTATTTTTCATATTTTCTTTTATAAACATGGTTTAATATTTGTGTAAGCCCAAACGAAAAGCGTTAGTTTGTGTCTTAATATGATAGAACTAGATCGACTAAATTGAGCTGAATGATACAATATTAGTTTGTGTCATACATGTGGCAGCAAGAGATTGGAAATTGAATTGATCATACCCATTGAATCTAACAACATTCATGATTCAAAGTCAATATATTAGGGTATGAATATTTTACATTTGTCAAGTTATGGAGCCCAATTCCGCAGGTCTCTTGCCCATATAGGAAGGGCTCTCCCATCACTAATTCTTTACACAGAAAGATTTAGATAATTAAAATTATCTTGGATGTTAAAGTTTAGTTATTGTTTGTTTTTATATTTTAAAATATTTAAAAAAATTAAAAGAAATTATTTTTTATTTATTTTAAATTAATATATTTTTAATGTTTTCATATTATTTTAATGTGCTAATGTTAAAAATAATTTTTAAAAATTAAAAAATTTTCATTAACATATATTTTAACATAAAAAATTATTTAAATAATAACCATAACTATATTATTAAATAGGCTAATACTTGCTTCGTCATTTTTTATTTTGTGGTCTACATGCAGCTAGCTAGCTACCAGCCAGGCCAATAAAACTATTCGATTACCAGTGCTGGATGCAACCTCTAAAAAACAAAGTCTACTTTGAAAAGGAAAATAAAAAACACTATACTATTTTATTTTATTTTATTTTTATTTTGTTCGTAGTTATTAAATTCATGTCATGGATCAGATGTTTCAAATACTTGTTCTGTATATATATGTTTGTCATGAATGTATGGGCATGCAGAAGTTTGATATTGGTGTAGCATTTCCTTACGGAATACCCATAATTTTTTTAAAACAAAAATTATTATGCATGGATACACATAATGTACTACCATTAGCATTTTTTTTTTATCGTAAGTCGTGCCGATTGGCTATTCCTAGAGTAAACTTTTTCCAGCATCAAAACTTAAATCATTCATAAAGAGACCCTAGTAAAATCTCTTAAAGCAATCTATGCGATTATAGTGAATAGGGGAATGACTACTCTTATTATTATTATTATGAAGATTTAATCAATGTAATTACACACTTACTCTCAAATGTATTGTTATTATTATTATTATTAGCATTTTTCTTTGTTATTAAGACGAGAATTTGTACCAGAACTAAAATTATTTGGGACCATACACCTCTAAATACTTTTTTTTTTGTTGATAAAATAAAAAAATATTATATATATATAAAGGAAGTAAGAACAAAGAGAATAGAGCTTTAGCTACTTACGTCCAAGGCCAAAGTCTAGCACCATGGAAGAAAAAATAAGGAACATTTAGTCCTATAATTGGAACAATAACCCAAAAAACCAAACAAAATTAGAAATTAAACGAACTAAGACGAGATATATTTATAGTTTCTATACATGTCAGCACCTATATATACCAGAATGATATATTCAGATTTCTGATCCAACCTGCAGCAAAGCAGAACAAATATCATAAGATATTTTTTTAAATAGACTGTTTTTCCTCGAATACTAGATTGTTCCTTATATTCACATAGTCCAAACTACGCTAACAAAATGGTCCAAAACCCAAAACAAAAACTTATAGCATACTTAAACTAACAGTCTATACCATAAACGTTACAAACAAGATTTTAAACATGGCAAAGGATCTTTACCCAAACTTCACAACAACACAACACATCCCTTTTATGATGTTCATTTAGTTCATTTATGAATCCACAAACATAAAAACCCAAAAGCATGTATTTCAAGTCACAACCTTATTCGTTCTTGTATCGGTAATAAGAAAAGTAAACTATTAAGTAGGTTAAATTCATATTTAAGTAATTAACCAAAAGAAAAGCTGCAGCGCTCAATGAGCCACAAGTACCGTAACCAAAATCTCCACCTACGTACCTAGTCGCTAACATCCCCAAACGATCTCTCCTCGCCTGCCAATTATATATCACATAATTACGCATCGAAATCTTTTTCTTGTGAGTTTGTTTATTATTCTACTATATATTGATGTCCTACGATTCATCGCGGACCTGATCAATTTCTTTACAGCTGAAAAAAAAAAAAACAATTAATTTCTTCACGGCTGAATGAAAAAAACAATGCCAAAATATTATCATTGTATTCTAAAGAGTAAAAACATAATAAAAAAAAAACTAAAAAATATAATAATCATCAAACTATATGAATCAAACTGTAGAATGATAAAATTAAAAAAAAAATCCATGAAAAAAAATATTAAAAAATAAAGTACCAGCAAAATCAAGTAATGTCATTAAAATCTGTGAATAGTATCACATCAAACCTTAAATATAAAAAAAAAATATTGAATTAAAGGGCAAAATTAAAAAGAAAAATTTAAATTCACAAAAGAATTCAACACATTAAAAAAAAACAAAGGAAATTAATTTTCAATGAATTCAATGATGATGTATGAAATTTTTAAAAATAATTAAAAATGACTGAAGCGAACTTGGTCTAACTTTCAAAATTTATGATATGGATCATGAGGTTAGATCACAACGTAAAAGGCAAACAAAAAAAATAACAATGTCAAATTCTAAACCGACCAAAATAATTAGGGATAAACATGAAAGAATAAATTTTTAAAAAATATATATTTAAAAAATGTAGATTTGGAAAGAGAACCAAATTTGACACAAAAAATTAAAAAACAAATCATAAGGGATGAAATTTGAAAACAATTTCAATTAAAAAAATGATATGAACAACTAAAAATAACAATCAAAAGAATGAGAACCATATTTTATATAAAAATAAAATGTCAAGGGATTAAATCCAAAGACAAATTAATTCAATAAAGGATTCAAGACCAAAAACATCATAATTAAAAGGAGGACCAAATCTAATATAAAAACAAAGTGTAAATGGATGCAATTGAAAAAATAATTAACTTAACAAATGATCCAAGGCCAAATACATTGCAATTAAAAGAATAAGGATCAAATCTGATATAAAAATAAAATATCAAGGAATGAAATTGAAAAAATAAATTAACTCAATAATTGAATCAAGATCAAATACATTGCAATCAAAAGAATGAGGACCTAATTTAACTTAACAAACAAATAGCTAGACTTTTTTGTTTTTTTTTTTTTTTGTGGCAATAGCCAACATGTTTTTCTAGGTGGAGAGAGGGAAAAGAGGGGAAAGGAAAAAACTCCTTGTTGGTGCTTCTCCACACACCGCCAACAAATATGCGTCTCACCACCATGACGGGGGTGGTGAGCTACATCAAATGTCACCCTGGATGGTGGCATTTGGCTCTATATAGGCGCTGCATGTGCCACCCGAAGCGTGCATGCGATGCTAGCAGCTTTTTGAATTTAAAATTAATTTATATATATATATTAAAATACCAAATCATTCCTAAATCCACATGAGAATTACAAAAAAAAAAAAAAAAACATAGCAATCATAGTAGATAGAGTTTATTTTTTAGGGACACTTAAGTAATTGACATGCACAAAAAATGGAAAAAACCTGAAAAGCCCTTAAACCAAAAGGAAAAACAAATTAAGGGTTATTTGGTAATTACACTATAGAAAAAGCATAAAATTACTAATTAACACCCTTCCTTAACATAATTACTAATAAGCCTCATGGAAAAGACTCATATACCTCTAATTGCCTACCAAGGGCAAAATCAGCTTTTCACTATGAATTCACACAGTGAAAGGTTGATGTCTTTTAGTTATAGTTAATAAATAATAATAATAATAATAATAATAAATTAAGAATGAGTGGTTACAGTGTAGAGCATACGAGAAGCAATGTGAGGCCCGATTGGGTATTGTTGTTCAAGCTCTACTTGCTCTCACAATTATATTATATTATAACAAAAATATATTATATTGTTTTGTTTTGTTTTAAAGAGAGAGAGAACTAAGATAAGGTTAGGTATCTTTAGATAAGAGAACTGTTGAGGCTCAACTATCATTACAATTACAATTACAAATTACAAAAGAAACTAAGACATTTAAGAAACCACTTAAATTATAGATTGTAATGGTGTCTTCTTCTTTTTTGTTACTCAAGTTTTATTTGCTCTTTAATTTTATTCTTTCAAATTGGATTTATTTGGGATCACACATAATGGTTTGCTTCAATTGATTTCATATTGAGTTCTCATGATGTAGGAGAAAAATTTTGGTCCTTGGTCAATACTTAATTTTGCAAAATACACTTTGATTTCATTGGTTTAGAATAATTGCAACTTTAGGGATCGAATTTGAAAATAAAATTAGTGGTTAGGGACTGAATTAAAAAGAGAGAGAGAGAGAAAGAGGTGAATGGTTGGCACATGTAACACACATGTCTATATAGGAGAAGGTTTGCCTTACTTGCGTTGTGCATATGACAGCCACGAATGTTTGTTGGTGACCTTCCTTGGTATTATTCAATTCAAGGTGGTGCATAAGCATGTAGGGGGTCTGGTTTGACTCTGGTGACCTGGTATTTCTTTCTTTCTTCTCCTCTCTTTTTTCTTTCTTTTGTCCTTGATATTCACGTCAAACACTCTTAAATAGTAAAGTGGTATGTCATTTATTTTTTTATATCAAACATGATCCTCAATCTTTTGATTTAGCTTTTTTTTTTTAATTTCATCCTTCAACATTAGATTGTCTAGGAATTGGGTTACATATTTTTTATTAGTTTGTTAACTAAGGTTATCTTGGTATCATGAATTGGGTCGTAGGTTTGGCAAATTAACTCGAGTTTTCTCGGGTTGTTTTTCTTTTTGTCTTTTTTTGTAATTGAGATTTTGTTTGTAATTTTATTATTCAACATTGGGTTCATTGAGAATTAGGTTTCATTATTTTTTTTGTTTATTTTCTGTAGGGTTATCTCAATATCAGAATATGGGTTTGAGTTCAGTAGATTAGCCCGAATTGACTTTTTTGGGTACTTTTTGTTATTTGATTTCTTTTCTCAAATTCATCCTTCAGTATTGGGTCAGTTGGGCATTGTGTTTTGTGATTTATTTTAATTTGCTTTATATAGACTTATCCAAGTCTCATAATCTAAAACAAGCTGACTCAGGTTGTGGGTTCGATAGCCAAACCAAGTCACGGGTTGACTTGAATCTTTTTTTAATATTTTTTAAAATTGATTTTTCACTAATTTCATCTTTCAACATTAAATTGTTTAGAAATTGAGATTTGTAATTTTTCTTCTATTGTGTTTTCATGGGATTACCTCATTCTCATGACCTAGATCGCGAATTTGAGAGGTTTAATCGAGTTTACTCAAGTTCTTTTTTTGTCTTTTTTTCTAAAATTAAAAAAAACAATTTTTTCTTCAATATCTTGTTAATTGGAAATTAGGTTTCATGATTTATTTTTATTTTCTTTTTATGGGATTCTTTTGATCTCATGACTCTAGTCGCAAATTTGACAGATTATCCTAGGTTAACATGGATCAATCTAATATGTTGTTATTTAAGTATTTTAAGAAAAATATCGTCCAATATACCATTGTCTTAATATTTTTTTTAAAATATTAAAAAAATAGTCCATTGTGCATTGAATTTTGAAAAAAAAAAAAAAACATGTTATAAAGCAAATTAACAACACGTGGGCATTTTGTTTTTGTGCTAAATAAAATTGATATGACCCGCAATATAGCACGGATTACTAATCTAGTGCTTTCTAAGTACTTCATCTTCATCTCTCTCTCTCTCTCTGTGTGTGTGTGTGTGTGTGTGTGTGTGTGTGTGTGTGTGTGTGTGCCTGTGTGCGCGCAAGCTACTCTTTTTTTTTTTTGGGTTTTAAGACGCATAGATGCTGCTAATCAATAAAAACCTAAATGTTCTAGTGATTTTCCTATAACATGCATTGTGGCATGTGAGGAGAAACACTAGATATTGCGATAGTATTTTCTTTTATTATTATTATTTCTTTAGCTTTTTTCTACTTTATCAACAAACTTTTTTTAACTTGTCTTTCCATATTGCGTTGACTTGGATTTAGACTTTGTGATTTGCTTACTTTCTATTTCATTGTCTTAATGTCTTAAAAACATCTCGACATTATATTGATGCTCGATTTCATAAAAAAATTATTTTAGTACTTGTAAAAGAATTAAAATTCAGGGATTAAAATTGAGATAGAGGCGAAAAAAAATGTCTTTTTTTAAAATGATTGTTTATGCAACGCCTTTTTAACATTTTTTGCCTCAAAAGTTTTGCAAAATTCATTTTTGGTCCTTTTTATTTGACATATTGTTTTGGTCCTTTCAGTTTAATATTTTTTTTATCCAAAATTTTATTTTGTTGATTTTTCAATTCCTTAATTTGAGAGAGGAGATAGAAATTCATTGAAAAACAATGAAAGAAAGAGAAAGTTTATGAATGGTCAAATTTCAGTGATAAAATAAGATTTTCTTGGTCTCAATGGATTCTATTTGAAGAGATGAGTTTCATTTAGGTTTTTTACCCCTTATCTTGTAGAAAAAAGTAGATCGAAGCTGAAGAAAATGTCTTGATTTTGTATTTTTAGATCAATTTAAAGATGTTTTAAGTTTAAAATTAAATTTTTAGATCCAAAAAACTCTAGCATGAATTTCTAACCACCTCTCTATTAGTAAAAAATTAGACAAGTAGACGATGTGTCATTAGCCTTTTTTATTATTGTTTTTGAAAAAAAAATGGACAACATGTCACTTACTTTTTTTGTCAAGAAACATAAAAGAAACAAGAGGGAAGAAAAAAAAAAGTCAGGCATGCAGGCCAGACCTCAAAGATCACGCTCATGGACTTTTCTTTGAATGGATCAGGTATCTCATGCCACCTAAGTTTAGGATCATGACATCTTTTTAAATTTTAATTTTTTAATTTAAATTAATAAAAATAGATTAATTAAAGATATGTGTAGGATATCCAAACAAGCAGGTATTCAATTTCAATTGACATAAATTAAAATTAATTAATTATAAATGATTTTATGATTTTTTTTAATGAAAAATCGTTTAATTTTTACTTATTTTTTGTATAAAATTATAATGTTTTTTTTTTTTAATATTAGCAGGCATTTTTTTTTCAACCCTACATAATTCTTTTATTGAGCGTAAACAATTTTTTTTGTGTTTACTTATGCATAGGATTCTCCATTTATTTTATTACATTTATAAATCAACTTTTTTTCACGCTAAAAAAAACTTTTCATCCGGCTCATGGCGTCAAATAATTAGTACATGCTATTAATCTGTTATATTCTATTCTCTTTTCTCCCTCTTTTTCTCTATGAACAAAACCTCGTACATTTTTTCTAGATTAATTACCAAGGAATGGATGGCATGTTTAATCTCCTTGCATCACAATCAAGAGTAAACCAAAACCTGTGCCCATTCATATACAATTTATTTGCCTAGTAAACGACTTCAAACCCTTAAAAGAATTTGGTTGTCTATGACTAGTTAAAAAGAACGCAGAGCCTAACAAGTTTTGGACAAAACATTGCCTGCATAATCAACTCGTGGGCATTAGAATTTATCCAACCAATATCACAGCAACCAGGAAATAACCACATCCTGGTATTCATTTGTTTTAGTTTAATTTCTAGGAAAAATAAGCTTGTTTGGATTTACTTCATCTCAATCGCTTGCTTGCCCATGTTGGGGCGACATCGAAGGCCACCTAACCAGGTGACCATCCTGATTTACCAAGTACAGATTCATTTATCATGGTTTAAATAAAACCACCATTGTCTGGACACCATGTTTCCTTCCATCTGCAAGCATGGTTTTGGTCCAAACTCTAGAACTGATGCAAAATCCGAATACTTAGCAACCATAGGTGTGAGCTTAAAATACAATCTGTTAAGACTCTCGAGCAGCCGAATCAATTTTATGAGACACCGGAATGCAATAAATTTCTAAAAACAAAATCACAAAAGATCTCAGAAAATACGCCATTGGCTCTCAGTCTGTGAATGACAGCAGCATAAGAAATACAAACAAATCGCAAATTCAGAGAGCACCGAATGAAGAGCTCACGCTGACACGGTGAGATCAAAACAATACAGCCACAATCATCTTAAAATCCCTAAATCCTCCTTTTGGGGTCCGAGTTAATTAATTTTGACAGAAATGCAGAGTACAGGTTTCAAACACTAATCTGAGTTAATCTTAAACTGATAAAACTATTTATATAACATATCGGTAGGTAACATATCGTCCTGCTGTTTCACTTGGCCTGATAATCTTAACAACTTGTCCACGCTTCAGCCCGTAGTATCTTGCGATTGGATCAGTTATCTGAATGCGAGGCAGCTGAAAATAGCAAACAAATGCATTATAAGGCCTCAGAAAGTACAAGTACCAAAGGGAAAACACAAACTGAAAAAGATCAGCACCTGTCCAACTATATAATTCTGTATAATCATTCTAAAATAAGAAGCTACATTGATTTATTCCATAAGAAATAACTGCTATCGCCATTGAGGCAATCACTTATGATTGACAAGCATTTAAGCATCTTTTATAAGAGTGCAAGCATTTGAGCATCTTTTATAAGAGTAAGAGTAAATGAGGACGAGGCGGAGGCAGCATATGTAATTTTCTCAAAATAACTTAATATAACAAGTCACAGAGCTAGTTTACTAGAAAATGAACTGCATTATATAGAAGGTCCAAGATTGTTAGCAGCAAGGTTTAAAATTAATTCTCAAAAATCAATTGTTAAGGTTATCCTGACCTGTGTTTCTTTCACTGTATATCTCTCCAACAAAGTCTTCTTCTCTTCATTTGAAAGAACTTGATGTTCAGGGACAAGAACATGCTCTTTGATGTTAACCAACAGCTCAGCCTCCTGTTAAAGGAATTAAAAAACATTAATATTGTATCTTACATTCAGATTTCAATAAAATGGGATCTAATTTGTTCGCTGCCTTCATCTCTATAGCATTATTAAGGCCAACAATCTCACTGTAGGCTACCACCTGGCTCTCACTAATTTGACTAAACTAACAGAACTATAAGTCCTAAAGATGTTTTACAACAACATAAAACTCAGCAACTTTATATTTTCTTAACCAAAATTCTCTCCAGGCTCATTAATGTTGTTTTGTATTGGGTGTATGCAGTAGGATTAGCACTGAAAGCTTCAATGGAAGAATCTGGATTTATTCAAAGCTATACCTTCAGATTTTCTTTGTGCTCCTCTATCACAAAGTCTTAAATCTTGTTCATGTAAGTTTTCCTAATCTAAATCCATATTGAATTTTGTTGTTAACAGGGAGATCCATATACTAGTAGTCTCAGATGATCTGTTCCTTCTCATATTCTAGTTTGGATTAACCAAATGAAAAGTGAATTTTAACTCTTAAGATCATAGTTCTTGCTTACTGTGAGATGCCAATTTGCTTTTAAGAATAGGATATCTTCAGCTGAATAGACTTGCATATCTATTAATTACATGTCATTCAATATTGCGTAGAAGGACAAGTAACTTGGATGGAGAAGGTTCAAGTTCGACACCCTTAATATCCATGAAAGACATCAAGTGTTTGTGAGTCATACTTACTATTGATGAATTAAAATCAAGATATTAATTTGAGGTAATTCGGCTAAAACAAGGGTAGTTTATATTGCAAGATGATGAGGGACTGTAACTTATCCAGATCTATCCAGAACCATGCAACAGAAATGGCCAAGCTAAAAATCCTGTAATCTTCTTTTCCTGTACTCTCAACTCTTAAAAATCTCTAGTTTTTCATGATTATTAAAGTGTGTTCCTGAGACAAATGGAATTATTCTACACAAAAAGAATTATGCTATGCTGAGAACTTAGATAATTGATTTTATCATTATTTTGATTTAATTGTTTTCCCTCAGAGATCACAGAGGAAATCTTCCACCAAATTTTGATGACATAACTAGCTTGGAGAAATTTAAGCATTTTAAATTCCAGAGATTTACCAGGGAGACCATCTTAAATTGACTCTCAATGTTTGGTGATGTCTCTAAATACTTCATCTTTAAGTTTGTCATCCAATTATAATACTATTAAATAGTCACCAGACTCCAGCAATCAGAATTTATTTTTACCACAGCATGAATCTACACCTCCCATGTCCATCAAGATAATCAACCATTACAAATGTATTTGGATAGGAATTCACCCACTTCCCAAACAGTTATAGAATATATTCAGGTACGAAAAAAGATAACAGCTAAGCATATAGTAACAAAAGAATACCGTAAAAGAAACCACTTCTGTTTTGTTTCTTTACCTGAAAGACCTCCAAGTGGAATTTTGTAGAGATCTCATTGATACAGGTTCGAGCAAATGGGGTCAAATTCTGTTGAACAACCAAGATTGCTCTAAAAACATTCTCGGATTTCATGCGATTAGTGTATGTCTTCATTGTTTTAACACCAACTTTAGCTTCCTCCGGAAAGAAAACATAAATCTGCTTTGTACAAAACCCAAAACCACCAATTCGTAAAAGAAGAATTAATGAAAAAATAAAACAATAAAATGAATAAAATTACCTGATCAGAACTATCGTTTCGCTTGGTCTTGTTAATAACAAGATCTTCCCTTTTCATGTTATTACCATATTTGGATTCAAATTGCTCTCTTGTCATTTTAATTTCAAAGTCTCCAACAAAATAACCTCTATCCTTGAGCATTTGCATCACTGTCTTTCTAATTCTAAACAGCCTCTTGATTTCTTCTTCTGTTAAAGTCATTTTTTCTTTTGTTCCTCTTTCACCTGATATAACACGTATTCACAACCAAACAAAAATCATTCCGAATTTAAAACTCGATCAATCAAAACCCTAATGCAAACTATTAGGTTTCAAAAATACCTAAAGATTCGAGAATATATATATATATATATATATTAGAGAGAGAGAGAGACCTGGAGATCGATAAGGGAGAGTGTAAGGTGATCAAAACCGTAGGAAGGTTTATGGAGGAACGGTCTCGCACTTTCTCTGTTTCTTTTGGAGTTCGGAGACAAGGGGCCAATGCAGGAACGGCCGTGATTGTTATTTTGCAGGGTGTCTTAAGCTTGGGTTTTGGAGGGGCCCTTTTGGTATTTCGCTGCTTTTCACTTCTCTCCTCGCTTTCTCTGACCTAGTGTATCCCTGTTTTTCACACTGTACACTTGCATCCGACCGCATACGTGTATAACTCGATTCACAATTGACCAGGATTTTTCAGTCTTTAAGAAAAACAATTTTTTTAATAATATCTCACGAAACACATCCTAATAAACCTTATATACCGGACGATTTTTTCAAGTCTCGTCTAATATTAGCAATAAATGTGATTTAAAAATACAGAGTTACATGTCATTCTACGTCATAATGATAAGTATTAAGGGTACAGTTTATCCTATTTTTTATACTGTTTTTTATTATAAAAAAGTATTAAATTAATTTTTTTATTATTTTACTCTGTTGATATCAAAAATAAATAAATACACTAACAAAATTTATATTAATGTATTTTTAAATTAAAAACCATTTGCAAAAACACATTGCACTGTATTATCAAACACAAACTAAATAATAAATCATTAATTATTTGAATAGTCATTTGTGTGTGTTTAACTGTCGCACATGGACGCACGTGTAATGAAACATCATAATCGAGGAATCACAACCTAATTTTATGGTTCAGTGTTAATAGGAGACCCAGATATACTAATTTTATCAAAAATTCCAAGGATAAGGAATTGTTTGCAGCTGAGGAAAGTATTTGCAGATCTAGTGCATATTACTCAAAGTAAATTGTATTGTATAGTCTACATATGGTTTAAAGGTTTTGATAAGTTCCTAACTGATGGTATGTCTATGGCTCAGAATAAAAAAAAAATTCATAAATAAATCTGGTATTTTAAATTTATTATAGACTTGTATGCCTGGATTTATTCTTATGGGAAGAGTTTATGTAAGCGCCATGGTTGGATGCACCTATGCTAGAAAATAAAAATGTTTTCCACAACTCTTATATTGTGATAAAAAAAAAATACTTACAATTAAAATTGGTAAATATAAAGTAATTCTAAGAATTTTTTAGTCAACTTCTTATATTTAAATAATAGGCTGCTTGTAGGTCCACCATTTATACCAGAATGTTGACCATTAATTTTCAAAAAAAGAAAGAAAAAACTTAAGGTTATTGAAATATTAACCAAATCCTAAAAAAAACTTTACAAACTTGTTGTAAATTCCACACGAAAAAAAAAAACACAACGAAATACAAAAATATTTCTAAAACAATGCTAAAACTTTTTTCTCTTTTTTATATAAATAAAAACACAATTTTTGTAAAGATTGGGCTGTATAGAACAAGTAGAAAGAAAATTTCATTTAAAAAACTTTTATCTTTTTATCATTTTCCCTTTTTTATCATTTATTTAATACAAAATAAAATAAAATGCAAACACGCACACATGTTTTTCTTTATTATATTTTTACTTATACACCTCACAATTACATGTTTACAAGCCATAAAAATTCAAAATTCAACAATAATTTAAAAACACACACCAAAAATTTAAAAATTTGTAAAATGATTCTTGCAAAGGTTGGAAACACATTAGAGAGATTGCTGAGAACTCAGGAAGCGCACTAGAAGATTTTGGGACTGTCAGAACAATGGTGATACTCCAGCGTCTTAAGAGGTGCGTGATGCCATGGATCCGGCAGCTCTCCCTCTCCCATTCACTCATATCCTGACAATGTAACAAAGAGAAACCTATAAAAATAAGAAACAAACACAACAAACTTTGGTTTTTTTTTTCCTTCCTTTTTTCCTTTTTAGATATGTTTATCTCCTCTTTTTTTTTTTTCAAATGGTCATGGGTGCTATCACAGGTGGAGCATTGTGTGTGGAGAGGGCCAATTTGATGGTTGTTGATGGGTCATCAATTCACAACTAGAAAGAGAGAAAAAGTTGTTGGTGATGATATTCATGATGGTTGTGAGCTGTGGTGAAGAGGATAAAAGGTTATGAGAAACTTGCATGGAGGTTGGTAGTCATAGGTCGCTGAAAGAGATGGTGGAGGAGACATCGGTTTTGTGTGGCTAGTGATGTTGAGCTTTTTTATTATTGCTGCTCCTCTGCTGGCATTGTGAGGAGAAAAAAATAAGGGTCACGTATTAAAGTTGCTATTGATGGCTTTGAGGTTGGACCGTCTCTGATTTTGGTTTGAGAGGGGAAAGGAAATGGGTCTATGGATTTGTTTGGTTTAGTTGAAAATAAAGTATGCTATGTGGTGGCTGCTTGGAACGAGAGGAGATGTTGAAGGCCAGTATAATGTTTTTTCTTTTGTATGTGGCGGTTAGGTTTAGATATCACAGGAGTTAGGTTTTTTTGTTTGTGGGGGATTTCGAGGGTGTGTCAGCCAAAGACAATTTTTTATATATTTTTTTATTAGTTTATTTTTATCCTCTCTCATAAACATCCTTCTTTTTTATGTGTATATAACCATTTATTTATAAGTAAAATTTGTTATCTTCTTCCCTCAATTGTTTGGTCCTCAAGGAATCTAAATTTTATTTTGTCCCTCATTTTCTTCCTTTTCACTTTTAATCCCTTTATCCCTTTATTATATTTTGATTTTTCTTATTTTTTTATATTTTGATTTTTTAAAAGAAAAAAAAAGTAACATCAGCAATGACTCAAAAGGCATGTTAACAATTAAATATATTTAAAAATATATTTTTTATTTTAAATTCTTTGAAAAAGATACTGAAAAGAATGAAAATACATCAAGAAAATAATTTTTTAGGTTTTTTTTTATTGGTTTTTTCAAAAGTAAATCAAAAATTAAGTAGCAACAATAATTATTTAAAATGTCTTTTATGTTTGTAGTATTGAATTATGTATTTATTATTTGTTAAATGACTCATATCCTTCAAAAAGTATACTTCAACTACGTAATTTATATATTACACTACTTAATGTTTAATAAAGAGATATTATATATTAAGTGACACGAATACACTAACTTTATATATTTTTAGATAATAATATTTAATTATCAATTATTCTATACTCGCAATTATAAATTAAACTTTAATATAATCATCTTAGATTGGTTTTTAAAGGATTTACAATATAATATTAATGTAATAATTATTACATATGAACAAATTTTAAATAATATAATTTTTGTTACTTATAAAGTAAAATCTAGTTAAAAATAAATAAAAAGTTGGACAGTCAGGTTTTTTTTTTATAGAGTTCATATTCTAAAAAAATAACAAAAATCATTAAAATATAAAATCTGTTTGACAACTTTTGACCTAATAAAACTAGGTAAAAACTTGAGTCAATTGGAATCGAGCAGTCGATGGAACAATGAGAGATATGTTTGAGATTATGGTAGCAATGATAATTCAAAGTGTTTTTTATTTAGAAATATTTTAAATGAAAAAAAATTAAAAGGAAAGAAATTAGTTGCCGGTATATTAGTGAAAGCATTATGGTGGAATGTTTATGACAGATGCGACATTCCAAGAATGACAAAAAGCTTGGATGAATGGATTCGATGGGCCACTGTCACTTGGCATGGCAAAAGTTTCGTTAACTTTTCTCGTAAATTGGGTTTCGCAGCTACAGTGTATTGTATCTTGCAAGAACGAAACGCAATGATCTTTGCAGATGTGTCTCAAACTTTGAATTTGGTTTTTGATCAAATCGAATGTATCATTCGTGATAAGCTTGTTTTGATGAGGAACGTTCAACAAACAGATGAAATCATAAGGATCCAAAGACTTTGGAGAGTCAATAACATGGACTCTTAATTTGATGTTTAACTGGTTGTTTTTGTATCCCTAGTATATCTAGTTAGTCTAAGTTTTTGTTTTGTTATGTGGCTAGCATGTAGCCATTTGTTGGTTTCATTTCTGTTCTCATTATAAATCTTAAGTATGCCCATTATATTCTTTGTATCATTTTCTTTTAATACATAAGTCAGCTTACCAAATATATATATATATATATATATATATATATATATATATATATATATATATATATATTAGACGCTGCTCTACTATGCGCTATTCATGGTACTACTTTAGAAAACACTTTATTTGAAGTTGGTGGTGTTGCAAATACATTTCGAGCTTTTAACCCAACTCAAGTATTTTTACATTTAAAAAAAAATTGTTAATGACCCGCTGCGGAGCGCGGGCTAATATGTTAGTTATTATATTATTACGTAATGTTTATTTTTTAAAATATTGTTTTTTAAAAAATTATTCGAATAATATTTTTTTATTTGTTAAAATTGATGTTTTATATCATCACATCAAAATAATACAAAAACATCAAAAAATATTAATATGAATTAAAAAAATGAAATAAAATTTAATTTTTTAAAGTATTTTTTAAACACAAAAACAAACATGTTATAATAAAGAAATTCAACCTACTCTCAAATGAAAAAACAATTATCATCACTCAACTTTTATACAATATAAAAAATGTTTCATCAATGTATTTTCTCTTTACTATATGGAAAAACAAATTAAATAAGAGAAATGAAAAAAATCAATGGAAAAGAAATTAGTTGCCAATGTATTGAGCGCTCCTCTATTATGCGTAATTCATGATGCTACTGGAGAAAATACTTTATTTGAAAATAATGGTGGTGCAAATATGTTATGTGCTTGTAACCCAACTCAAGCATTTTTACATTTAAAAAGAAAAAGTTATTGATCAAGGGTCGAACGCGAACCAATATACTAGTTATTATATTATTACATAATAATTATTTTTAAAAAAATAGATGTAATTGGCTTTAATTTAGCTATAAATAGATGCAATTGATGAGATAAAAAAGCCTTATAACCAATATGAAAAAAAAAAAATTCACTATGAAAATACTTAATGAATTTTGCGTGGACCTTTTAGCGTGTTAACTAATTAGTTGACTCACCACTCAATGCAAGTTGAATCAAAAGCTTTTTTTAACTTAAAAAATAAATGTGCTAGAGTTTACAACATAATTCTTGACATAAAAAAATTAATTGTGAATTGAAAAGCCAATACATGTAATAAAATAAATTGATAATTATATATGCTAATGAATGCTAAAAAGAGTTGTTTACACTAACTACATGCTAAATTAAAAACTTAGAGATAGATATAAATTAAAATACCTATCTTGTAATACAAATCATAGACTCAATGGAGTTTAATAACTTATTAAAAAAATATATTTATATAATTAAATAATAATAAAAATAAACAAGCGTAAAAAAATGATTGAAAAAGATTCAGTGAAAACAATTATGAATGGTTAAGCAACAAAACAAAATGTCTGCTAATATTAGAAAAAATTATAATTTATTCAAAACTTAAGTAAATTAAATGGTATTTTATTAAACACTATCACAAAAACATTTGCAATTAACTTATTGTAATTAATGTCAACTAAAATTAAATATATGTCGGGTCAAGCATTCCACATATATCTTTAATTAACTTATTCAAATTTAAATAAAAAATGAAAAATCAAAGTTAAAAAAGAACATTCCACACATATCTTAAATTAATCTATTTAAATTTAAATAAAAAAACAAAATTCGAAGTTAAAAAGATTCAAGCGCTAAAGACCTGCAAAGCTAGATCATGCATAGCCTTTCGGTAAAAAATACAAACATGTCATATACTATGGCCATTAATTTTCAATCTATTTTAACATACAAAATAAATATCTTTATGACCTCGAGAAAAAAAAATTAATTTATCATCCCAAGACACCTCTAAATTAATAATAATAAAAAAAAAGTTGAAAGAATTCAATGTCAACCTCAATATACTTTTCTCATCAAATAATACTACAAACAGCTTGTTTTGCCGCCATAATTTAAACAACCATCTACTTTCTCTCCTTCATCTTGAAACTAAAAACTGAAAAATTAACAAAATAAAATTTTAAATCAAAATGGAAGGTGTCAAACTTAAAGAACCTAAAACAAGACTATCAAACAAAAAGGACCAAAGTCGAATTTAGCAAAACTTTGCAGCGAAATATGTTAAAAAGACGCTGCATAAACACTGCCTTATAAAAAAATTACCTTTTTTTCTCGCCAAACAGGGTCTTCATCTACAAGTGCTTGAACTTTCTGTTTTTTTGTTTTTTTTTCAAAATCGAGTATCATGATGGCTCGTACCGTTGTTTAGAGAGATCATAAACGTGTCAAAGATCTTATGATTTTGTAACACTCAGACCATTTTATACAGAATATTGTAGCTAGATCATCCAGAATTCAGCATACAAGTGAGCGGACAATCCTATAAAACAAGAGATTTATTATACAAGTCTTGGTACGATATTCATACGCAAATAAGAAACAGGGGACCGATATCTGAGACCCGTTAAAGGCTTTCAACGATGGAATATAGCAACCTGCATTATCTTTTGCACAGAGGATTTGATCCATCTAGAGAACAAATCATACTAGTTACGACTTTTGCACTTCTCCATGGCTCTTGGGGCTGCAAGAAGTAGTTATGTAAACATTTAAAAGCAAGGCTATATCTAATTATAACAACAGAAAGAACAACTCTATCATATCAAAAGTTGAGGGTGGGTTACAAACTCCTGGCAATTGGGAAATCTTGCTCTTCCAATCATCAAGATTGGAAAAATATCAAATGATCGCAAAACTGATGGGCATTTCATTGCTAAACAATGGAGTAAACGCCCATCTAGCCAGTTGTTCAGTGTAATTAACAAAACAAGAAGTGGAAGCTACAAGGTCATTGCATCAGAACATTTGAAGAATATTTATGAAAAGAGGAATCAGTCCATCGCATTTTGTGTGATAGAACATACCAAGGCCAATTGCCTCTGAACCCTTCATAATCCTCAGCCTTCTACAAGAGTTGGTGAACATCCTGCAACACCAAGGATTAGAAGAACTTGCTGAGATTCCCCAGTAAAAATATATTTAACTTACATTTCGCTTGATGATCTCACAAGTGATTAAAATAGTATAATGGCATTGCATTAATTTAAATAATACTCCCCAATATAATAATCAACAATGCGAGGGAACTCAAAAAACCAAGCCCTATCAGATAATAATCTGTAGATCACTTTTGATTTGATATCTGCAATATTTATGAGTTGGGAATGACACCTACTTCCAAGGCACGTCACCAACAAGCATCCAATCATTGTCTTTGTCTTCGTAGGTGAGAACATATTCTGAACCATGCAGGAGATCCATTAATCGACTCTCACTCAACCCATCTTGGCCAGGAAATACATGAGAGCCACACTGACCTGTGCCAACCATTTATCAACAAAAATCAACTCCCTTCAGTCAAAACACACAATTGGAATTTTTCATGTAGAGAAAGAACATGGATAGCAGGATTGTAGACCAATGTATAGGATGGTGCATTTTGTGACATGCATGCATATACTTGGATGTCATTTACTGCAAGGCTAAAAGAACCATAAGTGTTGCCTGTTGTGATTAGAAAAATAATTTCCTAAGAAGCATTTCCAAGTTAAATCTCACAGTTAAGTTGCTCTATTGAACTTTTTAATCAAAATTTGAATACCACTGCCATACTTCAACTAAGAAATATCATTTATTAAGAGATATCATATCATTTTGCATTAAACTCCAGATGGATCGATTTTGTTTTTCATTAGCATTTTGCCTTTGTATAATTTAGAAAAGAGATTTCTAGAATAACATCTACACATTCTTCCAATTAGATAGCCTAAATTTTCAGAGTTCACTCATTAACTTGCCCACTTTCAAGCACAAAAGAATCAATATCTTTTTTCAATTGAAAAGTAAATGTTCTTTACAGCTTTATCATATCTCAGGCATCACAAAAACTACTTAAATCATTAAGTTATTATGAATAGGGAAAAGAGAAACAAATGGTTATTGGAAGTTACCTATTGTAAAGCAGCTAAACATCTTTTCTAGTGCCGAAGAGAGTTCCATGTAGCTGCCAAATGTTTTCAGATCAACTTTCCTCAGATAAGGGGCGCCATCCATACTGACCTTGACATACAAACACCCTGATCCTGACTTGGCTTCTGCACCATCATCATTCTTTGAAAGATGAGAAGCCATTGTATTCTTTCGAAATGAGCGAATTGGTGGCCATCCCACAACTTGTGCCCTGTACACGCAAGGCATGAGAAAACCAGGCTTTGCTTTGGTCCTCTTTCAGGGGGGGAAATAAAAAAATAATAATTAACTTCAACCTTAAAGGTTGAAAATTCAAAAATAAAATTAACTTTAACCTTTTAAGCTAAAAAATTCAATAAGCATAGAGAGAATATCAAAGCAATAAATCCTGCTTGTAAAAGTCGAAGTGTGTGTGCATATACACATACATATAAAGCACTTCTCTAACCCTTTTTCCTATCGAGTCTATGCTCTGAGACTAGAACACACAAACTAGAGAAGAAAAACAATTATGGCACTTTGGAAAACTACAACACATGCAGCAGATAAAGGCATAAAGAAAGCAAGATATTGCAGCACAATTCGACTAGTCAATACATAAACCAACCGCACGCTTTGAATCAACCAAATAGAAAAAAAGAGCATGAAAAAACACAACATCTGGCAATAGCAACGAAAATAAAATCCAAATAAAAGATGAAACCCACAAGCTCCAAGAAGAGAGTCATAAAGAAACCCACTACTAACTCTTCAATTCTTTTGTATATTTTTTTGGATCAATAGTTCAAAAATATCACATTAATTAGAAATCAGCAAGCAGGAACTCCAACTAAACCACTTAACAGTCTTCCAAAAATAAATTAACCTTTGATAATTAGTACAAATACTTTTATTAACAACAACAACAATCCACCAACACCCAACAAAGAAATGGGCACAAAAAAAAAAGCATCCACGACAAAGTTTCAATTTTTCTTCGTACAAAATTATCTCAGCAACTAAAACACTAGCTAAAAGCCACCAAAACATAATATAAAACACCAAAAATCTAGCAAGACAAAGAAGGAAAACAGGTAAAAAAAAAGAGAGGAGCAAGTGAGTTACTTAGAAGCAGGAGCAGCCCCATGGCCATTAGTGTTAGCACCATCAACATGACTCTTGTTCTCCTGCACAACAGCCTTCGATGAGTGAGGGAACCCTTCTTTTCCAGAATTAGCACCTCGAAGAAAAAAATTCGGGTCAGATCCGGCATTCCCAGAGAAAACCCAGTTAGCAGGGCCACCATGAATGGCAACAGAGAAACCCCTCTTAGCCCCAGACACAAAGCTCTTGTCTTTGCTATTGTTGTTGTTGTTGTTGTTTAAGGAAAAACCAAGTTGTTGGTTCTTATTACCTCTCTCTGGTGAGTCGGACCAAGGTAACCCGAGTCTTAACTCAGTGGCTTTCAAGTTAAGACCTTTAGAAGCAGTGGTAGAGGTGTTTATTGTATCAGTACCAGAGGCGTTTTCCATTGAAGAAACCTCAGATGATATGCCTATGTAATCATGCTCTAAGGGCATAGACATCAAAAAGCAAAGCTCGCTCAAAACAAAAGCATGCACTGGTTTTCAAGAAGAAGAAAGGCAAAAAAGAAAGAGAAGGGATATTTTTTTCTTTTTTCCTTTTTCATTCTGAGTGATGGATGGAATATTAAGAAATGTACAGTCTAGAAGGAGAGATGGAGTTTGGTTTAATTTAATTCATGAAGCAGAAAGGCTTTTACTCTTTTCTTTTTTTTTTTAATAATTATTATTATAATATTATATAATGTCATTCACCTGTAGGAAAATGAATATATGGACTCACTCCCATGTATCGAAACGTGTAAGTGTAAATAAAAACGAGTAGATTAATACTATATTATATATCCTCCTAGTTTTCTTGTGAGCTGATTAGCGAAGCCAATCATAATTTTGCTTCCTAATGAAAAAAATTGGAAATGAATGGCATCAAGCTAGTTTAATTAATTTAATTATTCAGGTTTTATGTTTGATTTTCAATAATTATAATTTATAAATTTAAATTTTTTTAAAATTAGAGGAGGTTTTATAGATATTATTTTTAAAACCCGTGAAATTAGTCGAGATACGCGAAATTAGTCCGAATCTATATATTAAAAAAAATTATTTTCTATTTAATTAACTAGATAATGTAAATTTCCTAAATACATAATCTTTTAGAAAAAAAACAATGTTGCTTTTTTTTTTTTCCTTAAAATGTTTATCTTATTTTTGTTTTAGTAGGTTCACATATTAACTCTTAAATAACCAATAATATGCATAAGAAAATCTTTTTTTAACATGGTTTAGGATTTGAATCTCATAATACTACGCATGGTATGATATTTTTGTAAAAGCTTTAATAAATTATCTTAAAACAACATAATCAAATTACTAACAACATCATATAAGCATGTAACATTTGAATTTCAACAATACTCAATATATCTCATAACACATTTGTAATGATATCTTTTTTCTTACAGTTTAATGATTTTTTTCTTATAGTTATGGTTAAAATGCTTGATAATCAATTATAATAATTATTTTGTTTGGGAATGCAAAATATTGAAAATTTAGTGTTTGATTCCTTTGGACTCTTTGGTTATTTACATATTTATTTATCTTGGCAACATATTTTATTAAAACCTTTTGTCTCCGACAGGTCACAGAAAGTCACCCGGCAGACTTTCCGATTGATGCCCTTTTTCAAGTGACTTTATTATTTAATCCCAAACAGCGCTAACGCGAGCCAGAAAAAATCTGACGTGTTCTTGAATGCTAATATACGCCAGAAATGGAATCACAGAAAATGATGGACCAAGGGGTCACGTTTCCGAAAAATAGCCAAAATGTCTCGGATTTTGAAGCTCTGGTGAATGACAGCAAAAGAAAAACACTGCATGGGAAGAAATAAATATAAAATTATTTCGTTGAAGATTTTTGGACCTTTTGTTGTTCGAATCCTGAAAAAGGAAAATACCTCGTCCATATTTTGAAAATAAAATAAAATGAGCAATGTGTACTGCCAAAGAGTTAAGGAATTTAGAAAAAGCTGACATGAAAAATCGGCAGTTTAGGGAAACTAAAAGGAGATGGGTTTTTTCTTTTCTAAATTTTTTTTGTCTGTTTAATTATATGGGGTTGAAAGGTAACCATCTCTTTTGTTTCATCCAGAATGATCAAAATATTTTATATTAATTTAAAAAATAAAATAAAATAAAATAATTTTTATCATATTTTAAATTTTGATCTGTTCCAGATTTTTCGACTAAATTCTATCAAGAATGTTCAGGTTTTATTCTACATGTTTCATTCCGATCTTGAAAAGTCATTAAATCAAATTGAACCTGGTTCAATTTAATTAATCAAACCATCCAAATATAAAAAGATTTTTTTTCATTACTATTTTTAAAAAAATGATGTTAATAATAATATTAAAAAATATTATTATTATTTTCATTAACAATGATATTAATTTTTTAAAATTAAATTTATCACTAATATATATTGTTTATATTCATGTTGTTTTTTTAAAGTTTATACTTTATACAAATTTGAGCAAAACAAGAGATGCTTTAGATCCAATTAGCTTTGATAATATTGATCTAATTTTATATTTAAAATATTTGTGTTAAAACATTTTAATTTCATAATATTTTGATATTTTGTTTAAGTTAAATTATTTTAAGTTAAAGATCTATTTAATCTTGACTATTTAGAAATATTTTAAATTTTAAAATTATATTTATTTGATATTATGTTTATATTGTATGATTTATAATTAATTTATCTTAAATAAATAATATAAAAATATAATATTTTATATTAATTAAAAAAACAAAACACCTATTAAAATGAAATTGATAACTTTGATTTCAATCTGAAAAAACAAAGGAAAAGACCTCCTCCATATTTTGAAAAAAATAAAATGAGCAATGTGTACTACAAAAGAGTGAAGGAATTTAGAAAAAACTGACATGAAAAATCGGCAGTTTAGGGAAACTAAAAGGAGATAGGTTTTTTCTTTTCTAAAATTTTTTGTTTGTTTGATTATGTGGGGTTGAAAGGGAACTGACCCTGCATTGTGCTTTTTTGTTTTTTTATTTTTTTTGGGTATGTTTTATGTTGTGTAGTTGTTTGGACACATGTTTGGTTTTCCCGGAAAATGTGCTACGGTATTTATTTCTTTATTTTTTTACCTTCTTTTTGTTGGGATTTGGGGCCGGAGATGTCGTTCTTTTGCAGTAATCGAATGCGTTAAGTAATCAGTATGGTTAGGATCTGGTTGACTCGGAAAGATTTGATTAAAAATTTAATTATAATTTATTGATTTTTATTTTTTTATTAAAATACTGTTACTTTAATTGTTTTTAAAAAATAATTGACTTGAGTAATCTAACAATCTAATTAAAATTTAATTATTAAAATCTAAAACTCAAGTCTTAAACTGAGTTGATTACCGAACAAGATCTTAAAACTAGCTCCTAATAGCCTAAGACAAAAGTACTAGAAACTAATATAGAAACAGGAGCCCAGCTTGTCTGCAGTGGACCAGCCAGCGACACAAGCTAACTCATCAACAAAGACAGAGGAAGCAGCATAACCAGCCAAAAGCACCCAAGCAGCAGCAAGAAGCACCCGGCCAGCAACACCCAAGAGAAAAAGCAGGCAAAGCACGTGAACAAGAAACCCAACGGGAGCTTGAGCAAATGAAAAGCCCGAAAGAAATAAAAAGCATCGGCAACCCTGTCGATCCACAGAGAGGAACAGACAGCAGCTAACCAACCAAGGGAGGCAGCCAGATTTGCCGACAAACCAGCTAGCTGACTACCAGCATACCAGCCAGATTTGTTCCATCTTTAAGAAGGAGGGTAATCGAAGACAAGTTTCTTTTGGTTTCTTAAGCAAAAGGCGTTAATTACTTGTAACTTTTTCTTTTATCTTTTAAGAATCAATCTTAGTATGTTAAATGATTTATTTTCCTAGGTTACGACTATAAAAGTCTTTTGAAATCAACTTTTGCATATTGAAACTAAGTCACTTTTTAATTTAGCATAAAGCAGATCATTGTTAAATAGTTATTAATTGCCAATTGCCTGTGCATTGTTAGAGGATTTTTAAATTTAAATTTTTATTTATTTATATGATAATGATAATTTATATTCTAAAAAAATCTTAATGATTTTGTTGAATATTTACTTTGTTTAAAATAAATATTTGTAAGAAATCCAATGATCTAGATATTGAGAAAAATGTATATTATCACTTTTCATTATCCTAAAAGCAAGTTTAAAAAAGTATTAAAATGATTTTCAATATTTGGTATATGATTAGAGGAAAAAAAACCCTAATAAATATGATAAAATTATATAAGAAAATATATTAGAAATTTTTTAAAATAAAATTTTTATTTTAATGGAATATTCATTAACTATTTTTATTTTATTTTATTTTTTATATTCTCATCAAAACCTATGATATTATTTAAGAGCTATTGTTAAGTTGAATAATAATTGAATCATCACATAATTTTATTTATAGTTGGTTTACATTACCAAAAAACTATTTGAAAAAAAAGGACATATAAAAAGGTGAGGCCCAATTGAAAAAAAGTTGGACTTGTGTGGGTTTATTAGGCTAAGCTCTATGTTTAGCTTTTTTTTTTTTTTTTGGTAAAGGGCGAACAACATATCATTAGTACATGCATATTGTTTTTCCACCTTTTAAAGTATAGTGTAACATAAAAGACAATGCTCTTGACAGCCAAATCCAACAGCTTTTAGCAAAGAAAATAGAAAAGACAATGCCTCTCTAGGTATTACAGTATCGCCACAGTACAAATACTCTATATCTACAATGTAGTTCACAGCGCAATGAATCCTTAAATTATAGCCCATGCTTTTCAATTTGTTCAATTTAGTCCTCAATTAATTCTTAAACTTTGATTTTTTTTCAATTTAGTCCCTGAAAAATTTGGTACAATCCCTAATATTGCGCACATTTTGTAGAAGATCATTGGTCTTGATTTTTTTTCAATTCAGCCTCCTCTTAGCCTTCAAACTTCAAATTTCTTGCAATTGAAGCCTTGATTTTACCAATTCAGTCTTTCAAAGTTTCAATTGGGTCTTCAATTTTTCAATCTTTGTGAATTGATCCAAATTAGGCCTCCAAACTTGTTTTTTCTTCAATGAAGTCCTTAATTAAATCTATTAAAAGTTTAATTAAGTCCTTAAACTTAATTAATTCCTCTGATTTTGGTCAAGTTTGGATTTCAACGTGAATTTTCTTTCTTTCTTCATCTTATCTTGTCAAGATACCCCGATTTGACTATTCTTATGGCATTTTAGCTAGTTGCAGCTTAAAAGTCTATCTCCTCATGTTTTAAAAATATTTTTGGGTTTTATATTTTGAATTTTTAAAATAAAAATACATATGTATTATTTTTTTTAAAATCAATGTCTAAAATTGGGTAATGAAATTAATAATGTAATTAAATAACATTATACGTGAAGACAGTGGCGAAGCTAGGGTTTTTTTAAATGAGGAGGTAAATTATTAACAAATACTATATTATGTAGACATACGTTAGAAATCAATTTGAAACAAATATACTAACTTATATAAAACAAAATTAATTTAAAAATGCTTTTAAAATAAAAAAAACTTACATTATAATTGTTCTCTTTGAGTTTTTATAATAACAAAATTCAATTGAGTTACATAATAATTGTAAATTTTTCATATGAAATTCATAGTAAAATACATATCAATTCATCAAAACCCATTTCACACCTCATTACCATGTAGCATGCTATACATAATGCATGAATAAGGATCAAGATTGATAGTCTAAATTTATCATAACAAATTATTTTTAAAAACACAAATTTTTTTCTTTTTTTTTAAGAAAAAACCAACCTACACTGATTAAAATTAGGTTTGCACACACATGTTAATTCTTCTCCAGAAAAACATAAATTGTCTGACGAAAGCAAAAAAGAGAAAACAAATAACTAAAATATAAATTATTTAATTATTTATCTTGATTATTTTATTGGAAGGCATAAAGAAATTAACATCATAAAAAGGACCAATCTCAAGCTAAATTTTTTTTTAATTCTGCAAGTAAATATCAATTTTTAGTCGCTGACAGCAATTGAAATATTTGCTTGTTCATTTCGTGAAAAAGTTTAGTTTCATGCCGTGACCAATTCAATTGAAAATAATATAACCTTTAATTAATTCAAAATAATCAAATCAATGCCTATTATTAAAAATCTTGTAGTCTAGTCTATTATCATTTATCTTTAATTGATTCAAAATATTATATATATCAAAATCTTTAAATTATCATAAATTCTAATATTTTCCATAGCTAATTATAAAAGACTAAAACTAGAATTAAATAATGAAACAAATAAAAGAGATGAAATTTTTTTATCTAAAGTTGTTTAATTAGACTTGAAAAGAAATTTGTATAAGTAGGAGAGGCAGGAACATCCGCTAAAAAAGAGAGTAGAACATCTCTCGAATAGTTAGCGGAAGAAAAAAAATAAAAAAGGAGAAAAGTTTGATGAAATGAGAAATGAGCTGGAGTGCTGCACATATATTATATATACTATTTATTATATTAAGATGCAAGTCAACAATAATAACAATGTGTACCAACCTCTTACCATACTATTATATTAATATTCTAATATAAAAGATATTTTTTTAAAAAATTGCCTTTAATTTTTAGCCACTGCGTGGCTCTGCCACTGCGTGAAGATCACTATAATTAAAGAAATGCATGGACAAGGATGATAAACGGGGCTTACTTTATATTAACATTCTAATATAAAAGATATTTTTTAAAAAATAATTAAGGGGACAATTGCCCCCTTTTGCTCCTGCGTTGCTCTGCCATTGCGTGAAGATAACACTATAATTAAAGAAATGCATGGACAAGGATGAAAAACGGGGCTAACTTTATATTAATATTCTAATATAAAAGACACATTTTTTTTTAAAAATTAATCTTTGGGGGCAATTGTCCCCTTAAGTTTTGTGTTAAAATCTTTCCTTTGATAGGAAAGGGGACAGAGGGGAACAAGATGGAACACTGTCTCTGGCGTTAATCTTCGTCAATCTTCATCAATCTCGTCCAGATCAGTTCACAGAGGGGAAGGGAACAAAACTCGGCAGGAAAGCTTTTTTACAAGGCAAAAAAAAGTGCTGGTGGCATGGAGTGAAAAGCAGGTGTTAATTACTTTTCCAAAACTGAGGTCCAACCTTAATTTTTGGTGGGGCCATGTTGGATAAAAAATGTGGTTGCAAATAATCAAACATCTCGTATCTGCTTTTTTTAATTAGCCGCAGCCGCAGCCGCCGCCGGAGTGTGCCAAAATGCCAGCTCGAATTCACACTATTGACCATGACTATTCTCGTTAGGTTTCCATTGACCGATTCAATGAAATATCAACATATATGGGCATGCCGCATGCGTAATGTTGTAAACCTTGAAGGATTTCTTTTCAAGTGCAGGAAAAGAGAATAATGAGGAAGCATTTGAAGGTGATTATGCTGGGGTTCGTTATTTTGGTTTGGGGGGTTTGCAGCTCAACTAGTGGTAGAGCCTATGGTGCAATTTCAACAGCTACAATGCAAGAGATTGATAGAGTGAATGAGAAGGGTCCCTACTTAGGAATTATAGTGCCAAATAGCTTTGAGATGAACCCTCTTCTCCAATCTCCAAGTTTTGTAGCTGATCTCGAAGTTCCTTACTTGGACTATTTCGGTAACCACCAATATATTTCTACTATCTATGTATATTTTTCAGCTAAGGTTGCTTTTAGCATGATCATTGTAATCATCTTCTGGGTATTGAGAATTAATTTCTTTAGATCTTCACAGTTCTATTCTCATGTAGATATTGATATTAAGACTTCCTTACATTAGATGTTAATTACATATAACACGGGTGATATGACTAATGTGAAGTGGTTCTTCTTGATTTGTGTTCCTTAATTATACTAATTATATATTTCTTTTTTCACTTTGGTTCCCACAGGAAAAAGATTTAGGTTTGGGAAGGTAGAAAAAGAAAAGGTTATAATAGTTATGACTGGATTAAGCATGGTATGGCATAATGATGATCCTATTTTCCTATTCCATACATGTTTAATACATTTAGGTTTGTGTAGAAATTTATCTTATTTTCTTATTTGTGTAGCTGAATGCAGGTATCACCACACAGTTACTGTTAATTCTATTTAAGGTGAAAGGTGTCCTCCACTATGGAATTGCAGGAAATGCAAATCCTCAACTCCAAATTGGAGATGTGACTATCCCACAATACTGGGCACATACAGGCCTTTGGAATTGGCAGGTAGGAAGGAATACAGTAAAACCATTTCTCCAGCCCTTGGTATTTTGAAGGATGAGAAAACAATTTCAGAATCTTACTGACATTCTTCCACCCTGATTTTGTATCTTTCTGCTTCCATTTCCTTTTCCTTCTTTTTAGAGGGAAATGGGAATGGGAGATGCTGAATTATGTTTCCCTTTTTTTTTTTCCCCGAACTGGTTTGTTCTCGTTTCTGTCTATCATTGCTGCCTGCTGATTAATATACTTAATTAATGAAAAGTACTACTAAAGGATTGAATTAAGAAATTGTTTAGAAAACAAAATTGGAATTCCCTATTCTCATTTATGTTTTATGATTAAGAGACATATAAGTATCTAAACTTTAATGATTTTTACAACCGAATGTATAGTTTTTAATTTATTTATTTATTATTTCAACTGTTGAAAGTCTACCAAGTGAATTTTTGGCTGTTTTCGTTATTTTCTTAGTGGCATTCAATGAAAATTAATGGATTCAGAAAATAGTAATTTTGATTTAAGAAATGTACTCTTTCCATCCAATAAAGACAGTCATTTTCTTTTCTTTTTTAGATTCTATTTTTTACGTGATTTAACTTGAGACAGAGTGATTGAACTTGTGCACTATAGCTCTCAAGATCAAGTGGCTGCCTTGCTCTTATGTTTTTTTTTTAATTGCTTTTCTGACATATTCAATAATCCTCCAACTATTAGAATTGAAAACTAAAAACAGTAGGCATCCAGAGGTTGAATGGCAGTCCCCCATATTCCTCTTTCTCTTGATTCTTTGACAAATAACAATATCAACACCGTCCTTTGTTTCTTTTTGATTTTGAAGTTGTCTTGTAGAATCTTCTTGATGGGGGTGCTGCCCTGGTTTCTGCTATATAATTATTGCTGTAATGCCCTGATTTTCTAGGCGATTGTCAAACAAGCAAACTATTATTAATATCACAAGACTTTCCCCGGCAACATATTCTTCAATTTCTTTGTTTTTTTATAGTAAATTTTATCATTACAACAGCATATTCTGCTTTGCTTTACTCTCGTTTAAGCTTTTATTTAATTAGTCCAGCAAGTCAATAACTCTTTTCTTCATTTGAAAATGAGTAGAGATATGGAGATGGGCCTAATGAAGAACTGGCCTTAGAATCTAATGGAGACTACACCAGGGAAATCGGTTATCTAAGATTTGCCAACTACCAAAATGCCTCAGAAAATGGGAAGCCTATAGATAACTTCTTAAACAATGTTTGGTACCAACCAGAAGAGGTATTTCCAGCAGATGGAATTCCAGAAGTTAGGCAGCATTCCTTCTGGGTTCCTGTCAACAACCATTACTTTAAAGTCGCAAAGAGAATTGAGGTATTAGAGCTGAACCTTTCTTTCTAATTTTATTTCCTATTAAGTTGATTAACAATAAAGTCAATAATTTGGTTTTGCAACATGCACAGGGGATGACGTTTCAGGGATGTGTTAATTCAACTTGTTTACCAAGAGCACCGAAAGCGGTGAGAGTGAAGAGTGGGGCTAGTGCAAATGCTTTTGTTGATAACAGTGCTTATCGTGAATTCCTCAACTCTAAATTCAATATAACTCCAATCGACATGGAAAGTGCTGCAGTTGCCCTGGTTTGTCATCAACAACAGATTCCATTCATTGCAATTAGGGCTCTGTCTGATTTAGCAGGTGGGGGTTCTGCAGTTTCCAACGAAGCAGACATCTTTGCATCCCTGGCTGCTCAAAATGCTGTAGATGCTTCACTTAGATTCATTACCTTATTGTTTCCGTAGTTGGAACTACCGAATAAGGCACCTTCTGATTCTGAAGTGCTACCACGTCACTAATTAGGAATAAAACTCCTGTCTTCCTAAAAATTGAACTGTACTTGCTCATAAATATGTTTCTTTCTTTGTAGCATCTTTCTTAATCATCTTAATATTTTCCCCAATTGATATTTCCTATCTGTAAATTTAATATGTTAAATTGATGCAACATTGCTACTTAGGAAAATCAATTGCATGCTATGGCTGAATCAAAATATGAAATGGGATATACATAAGGTTAAAAGATAATTATCTGATAATTGGATCATCAAGATAAACTTAGAAAACAAGAGTGTGTATGTGTATAAAACATGTACATAAGTATAATGTGAGCAATTATAATAAACTATATATATTAAAAGGCAGCAATAACTCTTATAACTCCTATGTTTGTGAAATTATGAAAATAACTCTAAGAGATGAAAGTTATTATTGACATACAAGAAATGAGAGGTTACGGGAAGTTGATATCACTAGACTATATAATGCAAATGGCTAGAAAGATGAAGTCCACATGCAACTCAATAAAAACTCAAATTACTGCATTGTAGTTTTATTAAGTTCTCAGGATCTTTAAAACTTGGAACCAGTAAGTGATAGCTTGCAAGCAAGAATTTTATAGGCGATAACTATGTAAATGATAAAAAAATAAGCAATATGTAATATCTCCCATACTGAAACCAATGCATCAACCTTAAAAAAAGAAACATGGTAAATGTTTTTTGTTTCTTTATTAAACTCATACATAATTTATTGAAATTTCTACCAAAATTTCAGCAGAGTTTTCCCTATGCCGGAAGGTCCCAAGTTATTGAAAAATCATTTGTACACATTTTGTATTTATTGTTCATACACAATCCAATCATTCCAAGTCTCAAACTATAAACTTTTAAGATAAAAGTCACACAATTATCAAGTTATAAAAATAAGAAGAATCCTAGGATTTAAGAGGTAACAATTAATTAATCATCGTAATTGCATTCATACATTAGCATAATAGAGATTTTAAATTTCAATTTACTACTTACAGTTTTAACAAAAATAACACTACATAACTTTATACATACAATTTAGGAGTATTATTATATACAACCCAAAGGAAAAATTCTTCCATTTTCCTATTAACTTAAGTGACTATACAGAGGAAACACCTATGCATCAACTAAGGGTTACGCTGCTGAGATGAACCTGCATAGTAATTTGCATAAACATAATTAAATTAATTAAGGTAATCTAGTATATTTTTCATTACACTAACAATTTGCTTTTTAATACTTTTATTCATCAATTTATATAGTTTCCCATATGCTAGCACACCTATCTTGTCCAATAATAACTAATTCTATTGATTGCCCTTTTGCATGATGCCAGTTTCAAACCAGAACACTTGTCCAACCATCAGCCCATTCATACGGCACCAGTTCCAAACTAGAACACTGGTCCAACTATCATCCCATTCACAGGGCACTAGTTCCAAACCAGGACACTGGTCCATTCATCATTCAAACACTACATATAAATACAAAAAATTAAATTACATCTTATCAGGGACTAAGTTAAAGAATTACACAAGACTTTAAAATAGAAATCGAAGTGTCAGACACCTACCTAAAAACTGTGCTCTGCTAGTCGTCCCCTACTCTTGTCTATTTTCCACATTTTCACTTTGTACCAATAGCTACACTAATTTAAATTTCAAGTCTTGATCATACATACACACATATACATACTACCTTCATAATTCAACATTTTGTAATTCAAAAACAATTCCAAACAGAAGTTACAAATTTACAAGTTTTAGGTGGTTCAACATAACGGATTGTCCAACTGTTACTGTCTAAAAAAATTGAATTGTTACTGTCTGACCTCTCATTAAATTTTTAGCTATATTTGAAGTTATAGAACTCCATTTCAAGCGAAATGGGTCTCGTTGAAAAGTTAAGACACGAGGCTACAAGTTTCATGTAGGAAGGAGAACCTAGTTTTGCTCCCAAGATGATACAATCCAAGCAAGGTCAAATTTGGATTTTGACGTAAAATGTGCAACTATCTAGTTTTACGGCAACTGTTATAAATCTTAATCCGAACATTGGACGAGGCTGAAATTTTACATGAAGTCTCCTAACATATTGTCCTACCTTGGGTTACAATATCAGGTCAATCAGATTTCGGGAAAACATCCAGACATGGGTCAATAGAGGCTGTACGAGTTTTGTTATTTACTTTCTTTTGACTTATGGACTTTCTATTTGGCTATGATTCTTTTTCTAAAAGGAAGTGACAGCTTATTTTGGGAATCTCCTATTTCTCCAAAGATCTTTAATGGGCTGCAACATAGTTTCCATGTGTAGCAAGGATTCATAAATATTTCAAAATCCTTTTCTTACAAGGATTCCTTATTCATCCTAGAAGGAAAAAAGACTTCGGAATAAATTCTACCTTCAGATAAGATTTCCTAGTCTATTTGGGACTTCTTAATGGTGACAAATTTGATTCTAGCATATTTAGGATGGTAATTTTTGGATTTGTATTATTTTCTTTTTAATCTTTAGGTTATTATTACTTTATTTGGATCAAGTGTAAGTGGGCTTCATATAAGTCCACTTAAGGGGGGTCCATTAGGTTTTATTTAGGTCTAAAGTGAGTATAAATAAAGGCATAACCAGACATGTAAGTTAGACAATTCAGATTAATAAAACTTCTTATTTGTCGCACTTTGTGTGTGTGTGTGACACGACCAAAAGCTTAATGTCTTCTTCCAAGTGCAGGAGTGTCGAAGTAATAAATAACCCGGCAAGACCGGGGTCGAACCACAGAGAGGTTAATTGTATAAATTATAAATAACAATACAACAATAACAACAACAATAATAACAATAATAGTAATAGTAATAGTAATAATAATAATAATATTAATAGTAATAATACTAATAATAATAATACTCAGTACGTGGCGTTGTTATACTGAAAATGATCTAAAAGATCGGGTCACAGGTTTCCAGCTTATATACTGATTTTATGAAAAGATCAAAGAGATATATTATATAATATAAACAGATTTCTGATGCGAATGAACAAGGCAAGACCAACAATGTCAGGATCCTTGATCAAACACAAAGCATACTAATGTACATAAAATATAACAAGAATGTAAATAATAGTAGTAGTAGTAGTAGTAGTGGTAGTAATAAAAATAAAAAAAGAAGAAGAGGAAGAAGTTAATGAGAACTTTGAGATGAAAGATTAATGTAAGGATTAAACAATGATAAAAGCAAATGTCAAGGTTAGAGGATCCACTAATGGTATTTCAAACAAGTATAGTATAAACTCTTATTACTCAACTTCAAAACTATACACGAAGGAGGTTCCAATCAGATTATAAATTGTTAACATGATTACATTAGTTATCTTATTCGAATAATACTAATACTTGTAAATGTTGTCAGGCATTCATGATTATAACTTAAATTAACAACAAATCAAGTTTTTTTCATAGCTCAGGTGTCGGTTATACCATACAGTATGGGCTATGAAGCTGCCAAGTATTTGTTATACGAAGTGTTATACAACATAAATCTAGATTAACCATTTAACAAGCAAAGTATTAAAAGTGAACAGGATAACAAATATAAAACATATTAATATCAAGCATTAAAGTCCATGTTGAGTTTATATCATACTTATTCTTACACCATTAGTGTACCCTTTTTACCTTGACATAATAGATTTAGCTAAACATAATGAAAGAAAGAAACATAAATAAACAAGATAAGAACATAATTATACAAATAAAGGAAAGGAAACGAAGAATATAAATAAGAGATTAATATAACATCAAATAAAACTTAAATATTACAAAATACAAAGAAAGAGAGCAAGAGCATGATCTTGATCTGAACACCAAGATGCCTAAATGCATGGCAAATGCCTCCTTTTATAGGCAAAAATTTGGAACTATTGATTTGATGAATAATTGTTGAGTGGGTGGCCACATCTTGACTTGGTGAAAATCCTTATCTTCTTATCTGAATAAAACATCATTGCTAACATCAGAATTGGAACCACTTCTACTCATGAAAGTTCTAAGAAATTCTCTTAGCTTTTCAAGAAAAAAAAATTAAGGTCATTTGGAGTTTTAGAACTCGAGATATGGGCTGAACACTGAACAGTGTACGGGCTGTAGGACAGATTCAGACTTCTCCGTTGTTGCTATAATTTGGACTTGAAAACGACCTTTTTAAATCCCGGCCTCCATATGAAAGTTGTAGGCCTATGTCTTACCAAATCTGTGTAAAAATTTAAGATCATTTGGACATCTAGAACTCAAGATATGACCCAATTACCGAACAATGTTCCAGTTTGGACTGCACCAACATCTCTTTTCTAAGCTTCACCCTCTCTTTATCTTCACAATTTCAGTTGTTGAATTTATCAATCAATCATTTGATTTATGTGATAGGCCTGCATTTAAGATAAACATTTACCATATATTAAGGCATTTTATAGTATCAGATTTGTTATTATAAAACATGCTTCAGTTAAGGAGTTATTGTTACTTCAAGTGCAAAATGATGATATAAAACCTTGATAAACATGCACTTTTAAATACTAATCACACCCCCCAACCAGCTTATTACTAGTCCCTAGTAATTAAAGTGTTAAAATAGAAAATTTTTTTGCAAGTTCCACAAAGCAAGGCATTCATCATTCAACTTCCATTAATCTATCCAGATAAACAAACTCTCATTAAATTTATATTCCTGCTTCATACTTCTTAAACAATATATTAATAAACCTTCTTTTTATATGCTCAATGTATGAAAACATAGATGATGAGGCTTTTGTTGGAAGAAAACAATATTATGTTCGAATGTTTAAGGTTAACTTCCTTGGGTTGAGATTATTATTATTTTTTCTTTCTTTTTATTTATTTATATACACACAACTTTAAAACACAATGTATTTTTAACCCATGTAACGAGTTTTCGGCTAGTGACTCCTTGACAAGTTGGTCTTAGGGCATTAGGTGTTGAGACACCCCTACGAGCTTAGCAACTCGGGTTGCAAATACTGATACGTAGATAGTGCAATGTTTGATTCCCTTAAGCTTTTCTCCTTAACCCATGTAACAAGCTTTGGGCCAATAGCTCCCAAGTCAGTTGACTTTAGGGTATTAGGTGTTAAAACACTCATTCGAGCTTAATTGCTTAGGTTAGGGAGGCTACGAAACCAAACTTATCTACGTTTTTATTATCATCAATATTATCATTTTTTTTTCAAATTATATACTATTCATTTCCCTTAGTTGTTACCTTCAACAAAAGAACATAATTAATGTAATAATCTAATGTGCAACCCAAAATCATATGTTAAAGTGTGTGTGTGAAAATGAAGGTTTAAGAATACTTGTTAAATGAGTATATTAGCAGAATCAAGTGATAACAATGCAAGAGTTTGTAAACCTAAATATTTCAAGAAGTATTATGATAGACCTTGGTAATGATACTTACTAAGATGCGTCTCCAGAGTTAATAAAACTTCCTCCTTACTCTGCCATCCTAATAAGGATACTTACTAAGATGCGTGTCAAGAGTTAATAAAACTGACTCCTTACTCTGCCATCTTAATAACAATTTTGTCAAATGGTTTTAATAATAGCAAAAATAGTTAGTAAGTTAGTTTTTTTTTAATGTCAACTACTACCCTCTCCCCCAACCAAAACGAGACATTGCCCTCAATGTCTTAAGGTAGAAAGATAGAGTATAGAAGACATCACCTGAAATAACGAACAATGACAAACCTGAAACACACTTAAATAAATATAAGAAGTAACAAAACAAAATAATATGCTATTAATAAAACCAAAAGACATAAGGTTTCAAAAATGAAGGCTCAAATCTAATATAAGCTTTTTACGGCTTTTCTTAGTTGACCAATTTAGGCGACTCATGCAGGGATCAATGAAAGGGATGAAAGATTGTAGTTGGTCAATCAATTGTTCAGCAGTAGCAGCAAAGATTATGATTTGTCATGCTAAAGATGTTAGAAATTCCTGTTCCATAGCTTGATCAAGGAAAGACAACAATTTATCATAGAAACCATTAACATTTTACAAACCTATAGGTTTATGGTGAATGTGCAGTTGGGCCCAAGATGAAATATGAAAGATCTCTTCCAATGTGCTCATACCACCTAGTAAGGCAATGAAGGCATCAACATGGTTAAACATGGTATTCAGTCGGTCAGACATTGCGGGGACCTGTAGTTCCTCTCCAATTGTTTTTCCAATGATGTCCCCATTTGCTAAAGCTTTGGGGACAACCCCCAAAACTTGACTGCCTCCTAAAAATGCAACCATTGACACACCACCCATTAACCCAAGGCTGCCTCCCCCATATACTAAATGAATCTTTCTCTCAGCTAGTACCCGACCAAGATGATTTGTTGATTCTAAAAACTCTTTTTCTTTCCCAGGACTGGATCCACCAAAAACACAAATATTTCTTATGTGATGCCTTGAGAAACCTGTGATTTCTACACACTTCTATATTTGATGAATGTATGGGTTGAGTGGAAATGAAGGGAAGGAAGAGAAGAATTTATAGATGAGAAATTGAAAATGCAATCATACCACCTATATGTAGGCCAACTGTTGTCTCACACACTCTCTCTTTATTTATTTATTTATTTTGACAAAGCATGTATGTACAGGTAGTTGTGATTGTGGCTCACATCTTCTCTTGGTTTTACGTCGAAGAACGGCTTAAACGCCCTCTATGGGTCGGGGATAGGCTTCCCATCCAGTTTTCTTAAAAACTGGCAAACAGGGTATTTTTTAGTCAGATTCCCAAGACTAAGTCGAGCATGTTATTTATGGAATTGTGGCCATAAATCATGAATTACACGATGCACATCTCCATTAGGATGTGTCTCAAGGGTCAACAAAAGATTATCTAAAGATCCCTTACTCAGGCCATCGTTAATGAATTGTATTTATATTCACGGTTTACATATACCATTCTTAAAGAACGACATGTCACATTACAAGTCCATCTGGCACATTTATGATAGACTTTTAGTCGTTTTGCACGACGTTTCTTCGCAAAAGTGCTTTTACCTGTTCCAGGCATGTGTGAAATGAAAAAATTGGAGGACTCACCTGATAATTGGACCTTTGCTTCAATTAGGCATCAATTAGCCAGCAAATATCTTCAATAATTCCATAATTCATCAACAACCTCAATCTTGCACACCTAGCATGGTAAATTTTTGTAATCGCATTTGGAGGTAAAGCGAAAAAATACCTTTTCAACTATTCAAGAGTGGTGTCCATTTTCAAACAAGAATTGGGAAAAAGATTCAAAGAAGGGAGAAAGAGTAGAGAATTGTACAAATATATACAGATATTAGTTATTTGGAAAACTGAAAGAACCGACTTAAGTCACGGAGTACCGTTATCCGCCATTTGACCGGGGTGAGAGAGAGAGAGAGAGACTAGCAAAACAAAAGATACACCAAAACAAAACACCAAACAATGTGAGAAAAAGAATCAATCTTTATATACAAGATCACTCAATTCAATAGAGTCATTTTCAACTGAAAAATTGTCCTAATAAACTTTTAAACGATGCCCATTTACCTTGAAAACATTGCCAGTCTTTGGATTATCGATATCACAGGCCCCATATGGATACACATGTTTCACAATAAAAGGACCGCTCCATCTTAATCTTAGTTTTCCAAGAAATAAATGGAGTCGAGAATTATAAAGCAAGACTTTTTGACCAGCATTGAATGTTTTTCTTAGTATTTTCTTGTCATGAAAGTCTTTGATTCTTGCTTTATGAATTCTTGAATTGTCATGTGCATCATTTCTTATTTCATCAAGCTTATTTATTTGCAATTTTCGCAGTTGACTAGCATCATCAAGGTTTGAATTGAAAGCTTTAATAGCCCAATAAGCTTTATGTTCAATTTTCATAGGCAAGTGACAAGGTTTTCCATAGATTAGTCTATAAGGTGATATACCTAATGATATTTTATAAGCAGTTCGATAAGCCCAAAGTGCATCATTAAGTCTTAAAGACCAGTCTTTCTTATTAGGGTTCACTGTTTTCTCCAAGATTTGTTTGATCTTCCTATTATCAAGCTCTACTTATCCACTTGACTGAGGGTGATAAGGGGTGGCAACTTTGTGTGTGATTCCATATTTTTTCATTAAAGAATCAAATGGCTTGTTACAGAAATGTGTTCCACCATCATTTATCATGGCTCGAGGGATTCTAAATCGACTCAAAATATTGTCTTTCAAAAACTTTATCACTGTTTTGTAATCATTGTTTTGACTTGGAATTGCCTTTATCCATTTTGCGACTAATATGTACACGAAATCAAATGATGGAGGAAATGGACCCATGAAATCTATACCTTAACAGTCAAAGATCTCAACGACAAGAATAGGATTTAAAGGCATCATACGACGTTTTGAAATAGATCTCAATTTTTGACAATTTTCATAAGTCTTGCATAATGCATGTGAGTCCTTGAACATGGTGGGCCAGTAAAATCCACTTTGTAAGATTTTTACAGTTGTCTTTTTTTATAAGAAATGACCCCCACATGCCTCAGAATGATAAAATTTAATGACACTACTTACCTCATTGTCAGGAATGCATCTTCGAAATATTTGATCAGGACAATATTTGAATAAATAAGGGTCATCCCAATAAAAGTTCACTTCGTTCAAGAACTTTCTTTTGTCTTGGGTACTCCAATGAGCTGGCAATTATCCTGAAACAAGAAAATTAACAATATTAGCAAACCAAGGTGACACGACTAAATGCTTGATGTCTTCTCCCAAGTGCAGGAGTGTCGAAGTAATAAATAACCCGGCAAGACCGGGGTTGAACCACAGAGAGGTTAATTGTATAAATTATAAATAACAATACAACAACAACAACAACAACAACAATAATAACAATAATAGTAATAGTAATAATAATATTAATAGTAATAATAATAATAATAATAATAATACTAGTACGTGGCGTTGTTATACCTGAGAATGATCTAAAAGATCGGGTCACAGGTTTCCAACCTATTTACTGAGTTTATGAAAAGATCAAAGAGATATATTATATAATATAAACAGATTTCTGTTGCGAATGAACAAGGCAAGACCAACAATGTCAGGATCCTTGATCAAACACAGAGCATACTTAATGTATGTAAAATATAACAAGAATGTAAATAATAATAATAGTAGTAGTAATAATAAGGAGAGCTTTGAGAGGTAAGGTTGATGTAAGGATTAAACAATAATAAAGACAAATGTCAAGGTTAGAGGATCCACTAATGGTACTTCAAACAAGTATAGTATAAGCTCTTATTACTCAATTATAAACCACACATAAAGGTGGTTCCAATCAGATTATAATTTGTGAGTCCTTGAACATGGTGGGCCAGTAAAATCCACTTTGTAAGATTTTTGCAGTTGTCTTTTTTGATGAGAAATGACCCCCATATGCCTCAGAGTGATAAAATTTAATGACAGTACTTACCTCATTGTCAGGAATGCATCTTCAAAATATTTGATCAGGACAATATTTGAATAAATAAGGGTCATCCCAATAAAAGTTCTTCACTTCGTTCAAGAACTTTCTTTTGTCTTGGGTACTCCAATGAGCTGGCAATTGTCCTAAAACAAGAAAATTAACAATATTAGCAAACCAAGGCATCATAGAAACGGAAAGTAAAGATTTATTGGGAAAGTAGTCATCGATTGGTGTGATGTCAGATTTCAAATCTATTGTCAATCTTGATAAATGATCTGCAACAACATTTTCGGTGCCTTTCTTGTCTTTGATTGTGATATCAAATTCTTGAAGTAACAAAATCCACTGCACCAATCTAGCCTTAGAATCTTTCTTAGAAAGAAGATATTTCAATGCTGCATGATCACTAAAAATAACAACAGGTGAGCCAACAAGATAAGACCTGAATTTATCACATGCAAATACCACTGCAAGTAATTCTTTTTCAGTGGTGGTGTAATTCATTTGAGCACTATTTAAAGTTTTACTTGCATAGTAAATCACATAAGGTTTCTTATCTTTTCTTTGTCCCTAGACAGCACCCATGATATAATCACTAGCATCACAAATTATTTCAAAAGGTAATGACCAATCAAGAGGTTGAATGATAGGAGTAGAAGTAAGCAAGTTTTTAAGTTTAACAAAGGCTTCTTCACAATGTTCAGTCCATTCAAAAATATTATCCTTTGTTAGAAGGTTACTCAAGGGCTTAGATATTACACTAAAATCTTTGATGAACCTTCTATAAAAACCAGCATGTCCTAAGAATGATCTAACATCTTTAACATATTTTGGTGTTGGTAAGTTGGCAATTAACTCGATTTTAGATTTATCAACCTCAATTCCTTTCGATGAAACAATGTGACCAAGTACAATGCCGTTTGTTACCATAAAGTGATATTTTTTCCAATTCAGTACAAGATTCTTCTCTTCACACCTGCTCAAATCCTTTTCTAAGTTAGTCAAACAATCATCAAATGAATCACCAAAAACAGAAAAATCATCCATAAAAATCTTACGAAAATGTTCAACCATATCACTGAATATGCTAAGCATGAATCTTTGAAACGTGGCTGGTGCATTACATAATCCAAAAGGCATCCTTCGATATGCAAAAGTACCAAATAGACATGTGAAAGTAGTCTTCTCTTGATCTTCCAATGCGATTTCAATTTGATTGTAACCTGAATAGCCATTTAGGAAACAATAAAATTCATGACCTGCAACTCTTTCTAGGATTTGATCCATGAAAGGTAAAGGGAAATGATCTTTTCTAGTCATTGAATTAAGTTTCCTATAATCAATGCACATGCACCAACCAGTAACAGTCCTCGTTGGAATTAACTCATTTTTCTCATTTGTTATCACAGTGACTCCAAACTTTTTAGGTACAACTTGGGTAGGACTTACCCATTTGCTGTCAGAAATAGGATAAATGATTCCATTATCTAGAAGCTTAATGACTTTATTTTTCACAACTTCTTTCATATTAGAATTAAGCCTTCGTTGCATTTCTTTAGAGGGTTTAGCATTTTCCTCCAAATAAATCCTGTGTGTGCAAATCAAAGGGCTAATTCCTTTTATGTTAGCTATGGTCCATCCTAATGTGTTTTTGTGCATTTTCAGAGTCTGTAATAACTTACCTTCTTGATGTGCATTAAGTTTGGAAGAGATTATTACCGGAAAAGTTTAATTTTCTCCCAAAAATAAGCATTTGAGATAAAATGGTAACGGCTTTAATTCAGGTTTTGGTGGTTGAACACTTGAAGGTATGAGCTCAATTGATCATGGTGGCAATTCTTCAATTTGTGGTCTCCAATTGCATGCCTTTGATTCTTCCTGAAAGCAGACCATTTGCAAATCATCAGATTCATCAATCTCAGTGTCATTGGAAGTGGTTTGAAATTGATCATGAACTAATTTTTCAATAAAGTCTACTTCCTGTAAATCATTATCATCTTCAGGTTGCTTGTAAATGTTGAAAATATTCATCTCCAATTGCATGTTTTCAAATGATAGCTTCATCAGTCCATTCCTACAATTAATCAATGCATTAGAAGTGGCAAGAAATGGACGTCCTAAAATGATAGGAATTGAATTACATGCTTCAACAGGTTGTGTATCCAAGACAATAAAATCTATAGGATAAATGAATTTTTCAACTTGTACTAACACATCCTCAATTATTCCTCTAGGTACTTTTACAGATCTATCAGCAAGTAAAAGAGTTACAGAGGTTGGTTTTAACTCACCTAGATTGAGATTTTGAAAGACTGAATATTGAAGTAAATTCACACTAGCTCCAAGATCAAGTAAGGCTCTTTCAATTTTATGTTCTCCAATAAAGCAAGAAATTATAGGACAACCAGGGTCTTTATATTTCAAAGCATTATTGCTCTGAAGAATGCCACTTACTTGTTCGGCTAAAAAGGCTTTCTTTTTCACATTTAGTTTTCTCTTCACAGTGCACAAATCTTTCAAAAATTTAGCATAGGAAGGAACCTGTTTAATAGCATCCAACAAAGGTATATTGATCCTTACCTGTTTGAAAGTATCAAAGATTTCAGAGTTATGATTGACTTTTCTTTGTTTGGTCATGACATAAGGAAATGGAAGTGCTGGCGGGGAATCACCCTTTTCTTTGCAATGTTCAGGTTCAACCTCTTCCTTACCCTTAGACATGGACTCTTCATCTTTCTCACAAGGTTCAAGAGTGGGTTTTTCAATAACCTTACCACTACGAAGAGTGATGACTGATTTGACTTGATCCATGTGTTGGCTTCCAGAACTACTTCTATTTGCATTGTATTGCTTGGATTTTGCTATGGTTGAGATGGAAACTTACCTTTCTCTTGGAAACTGAGAGCAGATGTTAATTTTGCAAGAGTATCTTTAAAATCTGTCATGCTTTAAGCAAGTTGAGTGTTGATTGCCTCTTGCTTTTCAATGAATGCATGCAATGTTTTGCTCAAGATTTCTTCTAGGAGGTGGAGCATAAGGAGGTGCATATCCATGAGAATTTTAAAAATTATGGTGTGCTTGAAATGGTGGTTGTGAAGTTTGTGCATTGTTGCTATCACTCTTCCAACTGAAATTTGGGTGATTTCTCCAACCAGGGTTATACATTTGTGAGTATGGGTTATGGTTTGGCCTTTGGAAACTGTTTAAAGCATGGGCTTGTTCATGGAGGCATTCCTTAAAAGAAGGCAAAGTTGGACAATCATTTGTTGAGTGTTCCTTTGTTTCATAGATTTGACACACAATGTCTTGAACAGATTTTAATTGACCACTCTTTTTCAATTCAAGTGCTTTGACTTTTCTAGCTAAAGATGCAAACTTGGCTTGTAGGTCATGATCTTCACTAAGGTTGTGCATACCTCCACAAGATGTATGAGGCTGAGTTTTACTTGGTGCCTCATAAGTACCTGTGGTGTCCCAATTTTGAGCATTTTCGGATAGCAAGTCTAGGTACTCCATTGCTTCATTAGGGTCTTTATCTTCGAAAGTTCCATTGCACATCAATTCAACCATTTACCTATCTCTAGGTGTTAAACCTTCATAAAAATGTGAAACCAATCTCCATGTTTCAAAACCATGATGAGGGCAAGTATTAAGCAAGTCTCGATACCTATCCCAACATTGGTAAAATGTTTCTCTCGGCTTTTGAGTGAAAGTGATGATTTGTCTTTTGAAAGAGTTTGTTATGTGAGACGGAAAAAACTTCTTTAAAAATTGTTGTTGCATTTCATCCCAAACATGAATAGATCTTGGTTTCAAATTTTGTAGCCATGTTTTAGCTTTATCTTTTAATGAAAAAGGAAAAAGCTTTAATCTAATGGTGTTCATGCTACAATTTGAGTCATTATAGGTATTACAGACCTCCTCAAATTCCCTTAAATGCAAGTATGGATTTTCTAGGTCTAAGCCATGAAAAGAAGGTAAAAGTTGAATAATGTATGACTTAAAATTAAAATGAGATGCATTAGAGGGAAAACTATGCATGAGGGTGCACTTGTTCTTATGGGATTCATGTGGTCTCTAAGTGTTCTCATACTGTTATTCTGATTATTCTCATTATGAAGCGATTGATTATCTTCTTCGGCCATATTTTCTGAAAATAATGAGGATACCCTACAAAGTAGACCACTTAATGTACGTGACCAAACTCTCATGCACGTGTAAAAAGAGAATAAAAGGAAGAAAAGAAAAGAGAAGAAAAAGAAGAAAAGAAACAAAAGTTAGATAAAATGAAATGTGAAAAGAGAAAAATAAATTAAATATTATAATTTATACAAGAATTTACCTCCCCGGCAACTGCGCCAAAAACTTGACACGACCAAAAGCTTGATGTCTTTTTCCAAGTGCAGGAGTGTCGAAGTAATAAATAACCCGGCAAGACCGGGGTCGAACCACGGAGAGGTTAATTGTATAAATTATAAATAACAATACAACAACAATAACAATAATAATAATAATAATAGTAATAGTAATAATAATAATAATAATAATAATAATAATACTCAGTACGTGGCGTTGTTATACTTGAGAATGATCTAAAAGATCAGGTCACAAGTTTCCAGCCTATATACTGATTTTATGAAAAGATCAAAGAGATATATTATATAATATAAATAGATTTCTGATGCGAATGAACAAGGCAAGACCAACAATGTCAGGATCCTTGATCAAACACAAAGCATACTAATGTACATAAAATATAACAAGAATGTAAATAATAATAATAGTAGTAGTGGTAGTAGTAGTAATAAAAATAAAAAAAGAAGAAGAGAAAGAAGTTAATGAGAGCTTTGAGATGGAAGATTAATGTAAGGATTAAACAATGATAAAAACAAATGTCAAGGTTAGAGGATCCACTAATGGTATTTCAAACAAGTATAATATAAACTCTTATTACTCAACTTGAAAACTATACACGAAGGAGGTTCCAATCAAATTATAAATTGTTAACATGATTACATTAGTTATCTTATTCGAATAATGCTAATACTTGTAAATGTTGTCAGACATTCATGATTATAACTCAAATTAACAACAAATCAAGTTCCTTTCATAGCTCAGGTGTCAGTTATACTATACAGTATGGGCTATGAAACTGCCAAGTATTTGTTGTACCAAGTATTATACAACATAAATCTAGATTAACCATTTAACAAGCAAAGTATTAAAAGTGAACAAGATAACAAATATAAAACATGTTAGTATCAAGCATTAAAGTCCATGTTGAGTTTATACCATACTTATTCTTACACCATTAGTGTACCCTTTTTACCTTGACATAATAGATTTAGCTAAACATAATGAAAGAAAGAAACATAAATAAACAAGATAAAAACATAATTATACAAATAAAGGAAAGGAAACAAAGAGCATAAACAAGAGATTAATATAACATCAAATAAAACTTAAATATTACAAAATACAAAGAAAGAGAGCAAGAGCATGATCTTGATCTGAACACCAAGATGCCTAAATGCATGGCAAATGCCTTCTTTTATAGGCAAAAATTTGGAACTATTGATTTGATGAATAATTGTTGAGTGGGTGACCACATCTTGACTTGGTGAAAATCCTTATCTTCTTGTCTGAATAAAACATCATTGCTAACATCAGAACTGGAACCGCTTCCGCCATGAAAGTTTTAAGAAATTCTCTTAGCTTTCCAAGAAAAAAAAATTAAGGTCATTTGGAGTTTTAGAACTCGAGATATGGGCTGAACACTGAACAGTGTACGGTCTGTAGAACAGATTCAAACTTCTCCGTTGTTGCTATAATTTGGACTTGAAAACGACCTTTTTAAATCCTGGCCTCCACATGAAAGTTGTAGGCCTATGTCTTACCAAATCTGTGTAAAAATTTGAGATCATTTGGACATCTAGAACTCAAGATATGACCCAATTACCGAATAGTGTTCCAGTTTGGACTGCACCAACATCTCTTTTCTAAGCTTCACCCTCTCTTTATCTTCACAATTTCAGTTGTTGAATTCATCAATCAATCCTTTGATTTATGTGATAGGCCTGCATTTAAGATGAACATTTACCATATATTAAGGCATTTTATAGTATCAGATTTGTTATTATAAAACATGCTTCAGTTAAGGAGTTATTGATACTTCAAGTGCAAAATGATGATATAAAACCTTGATAAACATGCACTTTTAAGTACTAATCAGTGTGTGTGTGTGTGTTGGTGAGATAATCTCCCTTCCATGGTTCTCTAAAGAACTGAAAAATGACTTATCGAAGAACAACTATCATCGTGGTGTCATCCTTATACTTCTCGTTCGCGAATCGATATTTGTTGGGTGGGGGTCTTCGTTTCCAATAGTGCTAGTGCCTAGGTACAAGTTATCTTTATGTCACACTCCTATCAAACCTGATTTACTTGGCTTTCCGAGAATTGATGTCCTTATGTGTGGGTTGCGTGACCATGTGATCATGAGGTTCACATTTTTGGTATAAGAGCTTGGCTCCATTAATCAGGTTATATCCTTATGAAATTTTCATTTCTTGTTTTTTTCGCAAAAATTCCTTAGTGTCCAATTTCTTCTTTTCCTTGATTTTTGTAGCATATAAAAACAAAGTTATTTTGTTTGGTTATTGTCCAAAATATATTAGTAGCATAAAAAAAAAGAAAAAGAAAAGAAAATCATTAAAAGAGACGTTTATTGGTTTTCTACCGCAGAAAACTAAACAAGTGGAAATTGGACCAAATCAAATTGGAATTAGCTCAAATTGGATACACTTATTACTGGGGCCCTAATAGCATGACATATTAAGTTTGGGGTCACTTGGATATCGTTTGCTTTGGTTTTCAATTTCGGGTCTAATCACGTCTAATTCATATTGTTTTTGCGTCAGTATATTAAACTTTATCATAAATTGCTCAAACTTCATGTTCTGTCTATTTGGGTTGATATCGCGCTATATATGAAATTTTAGCTCAATTAGACATCATTGACTTTAGGTTCCAGATTTGGACTTAACTTGTCGTAAACAAGTCTCTTTTGAGTCAACTTTTGAAATTCACTTTCTTTCTGTTGTTTTCGTTTCTTGTAGTATATTGATTACTACTTAAAAGTGTATTTTTATCAAGGTTTTATATCATCATTTTGCACTTGAAGTATCAATAACTCCTTAACTAAATCATGTTTTATAATAACATACCTAATAATATAAGATACCTTTAATTTATGGTAAATGTTCATTTTAAATGCAGGCCTATCACATAAATGAAATGACTGATTGATGAGTTGAAGTATTGAAATTGAAAGGACAAAGAGAGGGCCAAACTTAGAAAAGAGATGTTGGTGTAGTCCAAACTGGAATACTGTTCGGTAATTGGGTCATATCTCGAGTTGTAGATGTCCAAATGATCTCAAATGTTTATACAGATTCAGTAAGACATAGGTCTACAACTTTCATGTGGAGGCCAAGATCTAAGAAGGCCGTTTTCAATTCCAAATTATAGCAACAACGGAGAAGTCTGAATTTGTCCTGCAGCCCAGACACTGTTCAGTGTTCAGCCCATATCTCGAGTTCTAAAAGTCCAAATGACCTCCATTGTTTTTTCCTGGAAAGCTAAGACAATTTCCTTCAACTTTCATAACAAATGGATTCAATTCTGATGCTAGTAATGACGTTTTATTCAGACAAGAAGATAAGGATTTTCACCAAGTCAAGAGTTGGCCACCCACTCAACAATTAGTCATCAAATCAATAGTTCTAAATTTTGGCCTATAAAAAGATGTATTTGCCATACATTTGGGGGCTTGGTTGTTCAGATCAAGAACTTGTTCTTGCTCTCTCTCTTTATATTTTTTTTTTGTAATTCTTAAGTTTTGCTTTCATTAATATCTTGTTTATGCTTTTATTTCCTTTTCTTTACTTAGTTAACTTGTATCTTATTTATGTTCTTGTTTTGTTTATTTATGTTTAGCTAAGTTCATTATGTCAAGGTGAAAAGGTTACACTAATGGTGTAAGAATAAGTATATTGTAAACTCAATATGGACCTTAATGTTTAATTTTAACATGTCTTATCTTTTTATCTTACTAATTCTTAATACCTTGCTTGTTAAATGGTTAATCTAGATTTGTGTTGTATAACACTTGGTACAACAAATGCTTGGCACTCTCATAGCCTAATCGTATGGTATTACCTATACATGTGCTATAAAAGGAACTTGATTTGTTGTTAATATAAGTTAGCATCATGAATTCTTGGCTATATTTAAAAGTTTGGTGTTTCTTAAATAAGATAATTAATATGATCATGTTAACAATTTATAATGAGCTGTTAATGACAAATCATTCGATTGGAACCTCCTTTGTGTGTGGTTTCTAGTTGAGTAATAAGAGTTTATACCATACTTGTTTGAAATACCATTAGTGGATCCTCTAATATTGACACTTGTTTTTATCATTGTTTAATTATCACATTGATCTTCCATCTCAAAATTTTCATCAACTTCTCTCTCTTCTTCTTCATTATTATTACTATCACTACTACTATTGCTAATATTATTATTATTATTATTATTATTATTACTATTAATATTATTATTACTATTACTATTATTGTTATTATTGTTGTTATTATTATTGTTGTTGTTGTATTGTTATTTATAATTTATACAATTAACCTCCCTGTGGTTTGACCCCGGTCTTGCTGGGTTATTTATTACTTCGACACTCCTACACTTGGGAGAAGACATCAATCTTTTGGTCGTGTCAGTAGGATCTGGGTGGGGTCCACATCAACCTTCCTTAACAAGGAGACATGGAACACATCATGGACCTTGGCTAACTATGGGGGCAAGTCCATTTTGTAGGCTACTAGCCCCACTCATTGCAAGATTTTGAAGGGTCCGATGAAGCGGGGAGTTAATTTCCCTTTCAATCCGAATCGTAACATGTTCTTCCATGGGCTACTTCAGGAACACCTGGTCCCCCGTACGGAACTTGAGAGGTCTTCTCCTCACATCAACATACTTCTTCTGTCTATCATGTGCGGTTTTGATCCAATCTGTTGCGATGTCGCGGTCGCACAAATTAATTACCTTAGCTTAAAACACAACACACAATATAGTAAAGAGCAAGCAAGGGGTCGATCCCACGAGGAATGTTCAAGTCAGATTTTTATGCTAGATGATATGCAATTTTGATGGGTTTGGATGTTATCTAGGCAAAAGCAAAAGAAAACAGAAAACTATCAAGCAAAATTAAATAAAATTAGAAAATTATCAAGAGAACAAACCTTGGTCGCAAGCACACATCCACCTACAGAAATCAGAACTGATCATGGAAAGGAAACATCAATTTATATTCTTAATATTTATCTCTTCTTAACATTGTTTAGTTAACGAATCCGCTGTATAACTAACCTTAACCATCAAACAACCACAGTGTCCGCACTAGTAATTTAATTCAATGGTAGTCCTAAGAATTAGATAAGTTGATTAATCAAGGAAACATAAATGTCCGCAGTCCATGTTTGATTTGATTGAATGTTCTCCCTAAGATTAATAATGTAGATCTGCCACAATTATTAAACTCAGTTGCTTCATAGGTTCATATACCACAACTCCGGTTTTGATATCAAACTTAGAAATAGATTGTCTACAATAATAACTTAAAGTCCGCTCTAGTAATTAAAATAAATAATCATAGAAAAAATAAGCATAGGTGAACAAGCATTTTCATCATATAAATTGAGAAGAAAAGGTAAAATAAATCTCACAGTTTTTAAAATCCAAAGGTTTCTGTGTCCTTGCAACCAAAAAAACGAGTTTAGCCTTGCATGTTTGTTGAACAACTAATAAAACAGATGGAGGAATGCATGATTTTGGGTTTCTTAGAGGATAGGGTGTTTTTCTCCTCTTGGCTGGCTGCCCCCCTTCTCTTCTCTCATTCTTTTTATATCCTAGGAAACTCTAGTGTCTATTTTACAAAATAGTCCTCCCTTCAGTAGACTATTTACATTTAAGTACTTCAATAACTATTTCCCTAAAAAAAGAGAAATAACTATTTATGTCCTCCCTTAGTCTCTCTCGACTGAGAAATCATCACTGAAACTACTTTCACAGGTGATGAATGGATTCATCAGTGCACACATCCTCTATTGACTAAGAATAGTAAGGGTAAACTAAGTCGATGCCGACTCAGAAATCATCACCAAAAGTGCTTCCACAGGTGATGAGTGGATTCGTCAGTACACACAACCATGTTGAGATAGAAATAGTCAACGAAAACTGAGTTGATGTTGACTAAGAAATCATCACCAAAATGTTTTCGCATATGACGAGTGGATTCATCAGCACACATAGCCCCTGTTGACTCAAAAATTGTAAAGGAAAGTTGTGTCGCTGTTGACTCAGAAATCGTCACTAAAAGGGCTTCCATAGGTGATGAGTGGACTCGTCACCGCTCAAAGCCCTTGTTGAGTTAGAAATAGTCAAGGAAAACTGTGTCTCATCATAATCAGAAATCGTCAACAAAACTGTTTTCACAGGTGACGCGTGGATTCGACATCGCACACAACCCTTGTTGACTAAGAAATAGTCAAAGAATATAGAGTCGCCGCTGACTAGGAAATCATCAACGAAACTGCTTCCACAGGTGACGCGTGGATTTGTCAACACACCCAGCCACTGTTGACTGAGAAATAGTCAAGGAAAACTAAGTCGCTGCCAACTTAGAAATCATCACCAAAATTGCTTCCACAGGTGATGAGTGGATTCATCAGCACACACAGCCCCTGTTGAGTTAGAAATAGTCAATGAAAATTGAGTCGATGCCGACTGAGAAATTGTCAGTGAAACTAATTCCACAAAAGACATGCAGATTCGTGTAAGCACACAAACCCTGTTGACTTAGAAAAAGTCAAGGAAAATTGCGTCATTGCCTACTTCAAAATCAATAACGAAATCATCATCCACAGGTGACACATTGATTCGTCAGCGCACACAACCTATGTTGAGTAAAAAATAATCAATGAAAACTACGTCGCCGTCGACTAAGAAATTATCAACAAAAATGCTTCCACAAAAGAAATGTGGATTCGCTAGCACACAGAGTCCCTGTTGATTGTCCCTGTTGACTCATAAATAGTTAAGGAAACTAAGTCCCTATCGAAAAAGAAATCATCATCGAAAATGCTTCTACTGGTGATGTGTTGATTTGTTAGCGCACAAGCGCCTATTGAGTCATAAATAGTCAAGGAAGACTGAGTTTCAGCCCAATAAGAAATCATCCAGGAAACTGTTTCCAAAGGTGATGCGTGGATTCATCAGCGCACCCAGCCCCTATTAACTAAGAAATAGTCAAGGAAACTGAGTTGTTGTTGACTCAAAAATCCCAAACAAAAGTGCTTCCACAACCCCTGTTGAGTTAGAAATAGTCAACAAAAACTGAGTTGATGCCGACTAAGAAACGTCAACAAAATTGCTTCCATAAAAGACATGTGGATTTGTCAACGCAAACCGACCACGTTGACTCAGAAAAAAGTCAAGGAAAATTGAGTCATTGTCAACTCAAAAATCATCTACAAAAGTGCTTCCACAAGTGACGAGTGGATTCGTCGGTATGCACAGCCCCTGTTGAGTCAGAAATAGTCAACGAAAACCGAGTCACTGCCGACTAAGAAATCATCAATGAAAGTGCTTTAATAGGTGACACGTTGATTCATCACAACACACGACCCCTTTTAACTCACAAATAGTCAAGGAAAACGAAGTCGCTGCCGATAAAGAAATCATTATCAAAAGCGCTTCCACTAGTGATGTATTGATTTGTTAGCGCGCACAACCCCTGTTGAGTCAGAAATAGTCAAGGAAAACGAAGTCTTGGCCCAATCAGAAATCATCAAGGAAATTATTTCCACAAGTGACGTGTGGATTCGTTAATGCACACAACCCCTGTTGAGTCAGAAATAGTTAACGAACACTAAGTCACCCCCGACTGAGAAATCATCACCAAAAGTGCTTCCAAACGTGACGAGTGGATTCATCAGTGCAAACAACCCCTGTTGAGTCAGAAATAGTCAACGAAAATTGAGTCGATGCCGACCGAGAAATCATCATCGAAACTACTTGCACAAAAGACGTGCAGATTCGTCAGTGCACACAACCACTGTTGAATAAAAAATAGTCAAGGAAAATTGAGTTGCTGGCGACTAAGAAATTATCAACAAAACTGCTTCCATAAGTGACGCATGGATTCATCAGCTCACACAACCCCTGTTGACTCAAAATAGTCAAGCAAAACTGAGTCATTGCTGACTTAGAAATCAACACCGAAACTACTTCGACAAGTGACACGTGGATTGAACACCGCACACAACCCCTCTTCACTAAAAAAAGCCACTAAAAACTGAGTTGCTGGTGACTAAGAAATGATCACCGAATCTTCTTCCACAGGTGATGCGTGGATTCATGTAAGCAAACAACCCCTGTTGACTCAGAAATAGTCAAAGAAAATTGCGTCGTTACCTACTAAGAAATCAATAACGAAATAGCTTCCATATGTGACACCTTTATTCATCAGCGCACAGAGCCCCTATTGAGTCAGAAATGGTCAAGAAAAACTGAGTCTTGGCCTAATCAGAAATCATCAATGAAACTATTTCCCTAGGTGACGCGTGGATTCGTCATCGCACACTGCCCTTGTTGACTAACAAATAGTCAAGGAAACTGAGTCGCTGCAGACTCAAAAATTGCAAAAAAAGTGCTTCTATAGGTGACTAGTGGAATCATCGACGCACATTGCCCCTACTGAGTAAAAAATAGTCTACGAAAACTGAGTTAATGTCGAATCAGAAATCATCACCGAAATAGCATCCATAGGTGACGCGTGGGTTCATTAGTGCACACAGCCCCTTGTGACTCATAAATAGTGTTGTAACCCATTTTTGGGTCCCCACATAAAAAATAATAAAATACAAAAAAATTCAAAAAAATATATTATTAAAAAAATATAACAGTGAAAAAAAATGCCAGAGCGTCCTAAAAATGCTCAAAAATTGATTGAGGATGTTCAAAAATATAAAAATTAAAATTTGACAATATATCATTGACTGATGAGAGCCCCGATGATAAAGAAAATTCAATTTGAAGAAGAAAGTCCAAAATTAGAAGTTTATGGACTCAATTAAATTGTATTGAAGGTTTAATTGAATTTATGGAGAGTTTAATTGCAAGAAAAATTGATTTTGGAGTTAATTTGGGCTTTAATTAGAAGAAATTAATTTTCTGGGGTCAAATTATAATTTTTGGAAGTTAAATTGGTCAAATCAGGGGCTTAATTGCATAAATATTGAAGTTTAATGGTCAATTAGGGACTTAATTGAAGAAATCCGAGACCAAGGACTAAATTGTAAAATGCGGGCAAATTGAGGGCCTGCTTTAAATATGACGCGTTTTGGCGCCTTTTCCTTTTAAATGAAACGACGTGTTTCGACCAAAACGGCGCCGTTTCATGCAATGTTTATTTAAAAAAAAAAAATGCAAAACGGTGCTGTTTTGAACGGCACCATCGTCTTCTTCCCTGGGCAAGCAGAGAACAGGGGAGAAGAAGATTTTCTTTTCTCCTCTGTTTCGCACCGAACTTCTTTCCCGGATTTGGCGCAATAAGATGCCCACAATTCAACCACTTGCTTACTTTTGAAGGATAGTGGAGGTTGGCCGCCCCACCACGTCGGCCCCCCCTGTTTTTGCCTATAAAAACAGGGGAAGGGGAGAGAAAAGAGGAGAGAACAGAACCGAGAGAGAGGGGAGACCGAGAGAGAGAGCAGAAGAAGAAAAGAAAAGAAAAGAAAAACAAACAAAGAGGTTCTCGCCTCTGCACAGAAGAAGAGAAAACAGGGGAGAGGCTGCCACTGCCATCGCCGGCACCGTCTTCGCCTCCGCCACTAGCAGTCGCCGGCGTCGCCGCCTCTCCAGGTAAACACTGCCCCCTTTTTCTTTTGTTTTTCGTTTCTTCCCTCGCCATGCAGGACGTGCACGGTGCACGCCTGCAGGCGAGGTGAAGCTGGTTACTATGCTCATGCACAGTAACCAGCTAAGGTGGGCTGGGCCCGAGCCCAGCCCATGCATTTGGACCAGGTTCGGCCTAGCCCATGCATTTGGGCCTGACCCGGCCCATTGCAAAAAAAAATAAAAAAAATAAAAAATAAAAATTATTTGTTTCAAAATTTTTATAATTTTCCGCGTAGTTTTTATGTCATTTTGATTAATATCGGGTGGTATTTTACATCATAAAAATATAAATCCGGTATTAAAATACCCGGTTTTCGGCAAAAACTTCCAAAAACACAAAAAAATTGAAAAAAATGAAAAAATATTTTTGTGCATACGGCCAAGTGTCTCAAAGCTAAAAAATCATATTGTATTTTTCATACAAAAAAAAAAACAATGTTTTAGCATACATTTTGGCTTTAATAACCAGTTTATTAAAGTCAAGAGAATATTGGCCAAATTTTCAAAAACAACAAAAATTTTATTTTGTTTGTCTCTTAGTATCCGGGGTATGACTTTACACGTAATGCATATTCCGGATATTTATTTCTTTTTTTCGGACAATAGAATCCGGGGTATGACATTACATGTAATGCGTATTCCGAACAATAAAAAACCACAAACACAACCTTAGATTTTATCAGACATTAAAACAATGCAGCCTACCTTAGGTAGGGCATAGTTGGGGTGCTAATACCTTCCCTTTACGCAACCAGTCTCCGTACCCCATCTCTGATACCAGTTAGGGTTCCTAGTAACCAGAATACTAGGTGGCGACTCCCAGTCCATATTTTCACTTGTAGAGACAAGAATTCCTTGTCTCTCACTATTTGCCAGGAATAAATAATTTTTTTATTCCTTGAGGGTGGACGATCGCCACGCCGCTGCACACGTGCGACAGAATGGCGACTCCACTGGGGATCTTGTGGACTAAGCTTTGTTTTTGTCTAATTATTGTTTTTGTTTGTTGTGGTTTGCGTGTTTATTTTTAAATATGCATTTCCTTTATTTATTTCTTACGTGCTTTAATTTCTGTACATATTTGTTCATGCATTGCATAGAACTACCTCATGCATCACATGCTTTATATTTTTCAAGCACACACAAGCTTCTAAGTTAAGTGGGGAATTAACGATCTGCCCTATGACTATTGGTCGGGTTCAGATGCGTGAAACACCCAACTCATATCTGAGAGTCTGCTTGGTAATGGTGGACATACGTGCCTTAACTATTCCTTGCAACGCCCCCATTCTGTCTTTACGAAGATCGTCATTGAGCAGATATGAGACCCTTTTGAGACCAGATAGAAAACCTACCCATGTTCACATAATGAATAGAACCTATCCTTATGATGTATGTGCTATTGTTATTTGCATATGGGCAAACCCTTCTTGACACATTTTGAACTCAAGACTGTCATTCAAAAAATTTTCATTGAACAATATGGGCAAGAATCAAGATTCTTGTTTCATCATGCAAGAGTTATAATCATATGTCATCCCTCGAAGGGCAAGTTCATCATATAAATTACATGTTCATACATTTAACATGCATACATGGAAGATTGAAATATAGGTCCCCAAAAAGTCTACAACACCCGACTTCGAGCAAGAAACATGGAAGATGAAGAGCGTGCTCAACGTGATGCCTATTTGCAAGAAGAGTTGGAGTCTCTGAAAACAAGTGTGGCTCACCTCACTAGCTTACTCGAGCAAACACTAAGAAATACCTCTGGTGAAGGTCCTTCTAATCAACCGATCACTTTTGATTCGGCTCCTACTGCAGTTCAGTCTGAGGAAAGAATGAGTGAACATGGTCAAGAGCCTCGACAAAATCCAACATTTGTGCAGTCAATGACACCTGCACCATCCCCAACAGTCATGGAGGCATATGCTAACGAGTCCCACAAGGCTAAGTCATCTGATAGCATTGATCAAGCTAAGATAGAGGCGCTGGAAGCCAGACTCAAAGCCATTGAAGGGATAGACTTATATGACCCGGTACGGGCAGCAGAGATGTGTTTGGTCCCAAATGTGGTTATCCCAAAGAAATTTCGTGTTCCTGAATTCATCAAATACAGTGGAACACAATGCCCCATGACCCATCTCAGGTCCTACTGCAATAAAATGGCTGAGGTAGTACATGATGAAAAACTACTAATGCACTTTTTCCAAGACAGTTTAAGTGGGGCAACTTTGAGTTGGTACATGAGATTGGATAACACAAAAATCCGTAGCTGGAAAGATCTTGTGGATGCTTTTGTCAAGCAATACAAGTACAACATGGACATTGCGCCCGACAGAACCAGTTTGTCCAATATAGAGACAAAGGATAAAGAAAGCATAAGGGAATATGCTCAAAGATGGCGAGAATTAGCTGCTCAAGTACATCCCCCACTTCTGGACAAAGAGATGGTCTCTTTATTTGCCAACACACTCAAAGCACCATATTACGAACATATGATGGGTAGTTCAGCCCAACAATTCACTGATGCTGTGATAGTGTGTGAACGCATAGAGCAAGGTGTCAAGAGTGGTAGAATTTCTGCACCAACCGAGAAAAGAGGCTTCGAAAGAAAAGAGGTTCACCATATTGAAGATGGCTACATGGGTAGAAAAAATACATCCCAAAATTACCATACTCCATCCCAAATTGCCAACATCAAAAAACCTGAACCCCAAAACTTTCAAGCCAAAAGCCAAATTGGAAATGCCCAAAGGGTTCAAGAACAACTACCTCCACTACTGCTACCCCTGAATGAGATGTATCAAAAGCTATTGAGCATCGGGTAAATAGCTCCAGAACCTTTGACACCTCTGCAGCCACCTTATCCTAATTGGTACAAGCCAGAACTCAATTGTGAATACCATGCCGGTATTACTGGGCATAGCATCTATACCTGCAACGCATTCAAGAGAAAGCTTCTGCAATTAATCAAGGCTGGGTGGATAGAATTGGAAGACGCCCCCACTGTGAATACGAACTTGTTGCCCAATCATGCTCGAAGCATATTAGGATGGAATGTTTGGGGAACTGGAAAGCATCAATGGTCCAACATGATAGCTTGAATTTTGTAGAACTCAAATTTTAACCGTGGTGTTGTTCCGCATTGTCTTTGAGTCCTCTACGCAGAGCTTTTGAGAGGAGGTTAGCCTATGAACAGATTTGCCAAAATAAAGGAATGAAGCCTGCCTTGTTATGGCCTTTTGTTAATGCCTTTGAACAAGGATTTCTTTGTTAGCGAGTTTTTCTTGTGAAATAAGATCATGTGTTTTCTTGTGTTCACATCACACTCTTCTTTGTTTACATGTAAATAACATTTTGAGCACAACTTTGCTCACCAAACTACAACATGAAGAATCCTTTGGTGTTCCTTTCTTCCAAAATCATAAAGAATCTCATATGTTTTCAAGGATATTTTTTTTGGGACCTCCAACGTGAGTACAAAAAAAAATCGTGTGATATTTGTCCAAAACAAATGCATTTTAGAAATTCAAGTGATTCCTTAAATAGGTACACATATACCTAGAAAACTTGAATGAAAAAAGACAACAAAGACAAACAACACTATGAGGTGACTCAAAAGTTGAATTTTATTTGACTGAATAAATCACTTTGCATACGCACATGAAAGCAAGACTTGTCGATCCTCAATGCAGTGCATTTGAGATGAGAAAAGGCCATCTTTGATAATCCTTTCACAAGACTAAAATATATCATTTGCAGTCCCATTTTGAACCTAGTAATTTTTTTTGAAATAACCTTGACTAGGATAACACCCCACACTAGGGGGCAAAATAAGAGAGTTTTTTTTGTTTTTACCATCTAGACAAAGCAATGAAGATGGGTGCTAGAATTGATCATGTAATCTTTCATAAATGAAGTAGTGATTGGTTAAGAAAAGAAGAAGATCTAAAGGATCTAAAAGAGTTAAGCTTCTCATAAAAACAATTGATATGATTGTGCTCAACTGAAATTGAATTCAAGGAAATTGTTTTCGTAGGTGACGCATGGATTCATCAATGCACACAGCCCTTGTTGAGTTAGAAATAGTCAATGAACACTAAGTTGCCCTCGACTGAGAAATCATCTTCAAAACTGCTTCTGCAAAAGACATGGATTCATCAGCGCACATAATCCCATTTGACTAAAAAATAGTCAAGGAAACTAAGTCATTGCCGACTCAGAAATCATCAACAAAAGTGCTTCCACAAGCGACTAGTGGAATCGTTGGCGTATATAGCCCCTGTTGAGTCAGAAATAGTCAACAAAAATTGAGTTGATGTCGACTGAGAAACATCACTGAAACTGCTTTGACAAAAGATGTGTAGATTCATCAGCGCACACTGACCATGTTGACTTAGAAATAGTCAAGGAAAACTGAGTCGCTGTCGCCTCAGAATCATCAACAAAAGTGCTTCCACAGATGATGAATGGATTCATCAGCGCACACAACCCCTGTTCAGTTAGAAATAGTTGTTTAATCATTTAGAAATGATTACACAGGGTAATAAGAGTGTGGAGGAGTATCATAAAGAATTATAGATGGCTATGATTAGGGCTAATGTTAATGAAGATGAGGAAGTGACTATGTCTAGGTTTTTAAATGGCTTGAATAGAGACATAGCTAATATTGTGGAGTTGCAATCATATGTTGATTTGGAGGAGTTAGTACACTTAGCCATTAAGGTTGAAGGATAGTTGAAAAGGAAAGGTAATACACGATTTGGAGCTTATACGAGGTCTTCTTTGGGTTGGAGAATGAATTACAGGAGAGAGTGTAGTGCACCAACAAAACCATTGATGGCTTTCAAAAATATCGAACCTACCTTCATGAAGAAGAAGGTTGTGGCCAATGAATAAAAACTTAAAGGAGAAGTCCAACCCAAGCGTAATCATGATATAAAGTGTTTCAAGTGTCAGATATTGGGACACTATGCATCATAGTGTGCAAATCGGTGAGTTATGATTCTAAGGGATGATAGAAAGATTGTGTCCACTAGTAAGGAGTCTGATTATGATGACATGCCACCATTTCAGGATGCTAGTGATTTAGAGTATGCTGTTGGTGATAAAGTTTTGGTGATTAGACGGTCGCTTAGTGTTCAAACTAAGAAGGATGATGTGGAGCAACAAAGGGAGAACATCTTCCATACTAAATGCCTAATTAACAATAAGGTATGTAGTATAATCATTGATAGTGGTAGTTGTACTAATGTTGTTACTGTTACTTTGGTTAAAAAGTTGGGATTGAATACCATAAAGCATGAGAGGCCTTATCAGCTTCAATGGTTGAATGAATATGGTGTTGTTAGACTGAATAGACAAGTGATGATTTCTTTGTCAGTAGGCAAATATAAGGATGAAGTGTTATGTGATGTTGTGCCTATGTATGCTACTCATCTGTTACTAGGGAGGCCTTGGCAATTTGATAGAAAAGCCAAGCACGATGGGTTTAAAAACATGTATTCATTGGAGAAGGATGGAAGGATTTATACACTTGCCCTACTCTCACCAAAGCAAGTGTATGACGATCAACTTCAATTGAAGAAGGGTTATGAGGAAGAGTAACATGTTTTGGCCAAAGTGGAGGAACAAAAAGATTTGGCCAAAATGGAAAAACAAGCTAAACAACATGGTGAGGATGTGAGGAAGAGAAAAAGAAAGTGAGCTATGAGTTGAAAATAAAAGGGAACAAAGTTTCGGCCTTTAGGACATTAGGGGAGGGTCATTGATGCGGATCAGTCTAACACCAAGCGTAATCATGCCAACGATCCATTGGAGGTGCCAATTGGGCCAATCACAAGAGCTAGGGCAAAGAAGCTTAAAGAAGCATTGAATGGGCTTGTTCAGAACTTATGGAGCAAGATGGACCTAGAAGGGCTTGAGACATTTAAGAAGCATGAAGGATAACCTTTAATTCATCTAGTTCAGGTCCAAGAAGAGCCCAATTCATGTGGAACAAGGGGTTGATATGTCCGACCTAATACCAGCCTTGTTAGGCTTGTTTTGTTTCCTAATGCTACAAGGATAAAAAGCTAGCAATTTATTCTCCTAATTAAGTAAGGAAGTTGGCCATATCTTATTCCTAAAGAGGGGAGGACTATTTAATGCTTTTCCTAACATAGGAAGGAAAGTGATTAAATCAGCAACAAAGGAGAAAATTTATCCAAGCTAATCAAGGACATCAAAGGAAAGGGGGCAGCAACACAAATTTGATTCTAGCATATTTAGGATGGTAATTTTTGGATTTTTATTATTTTTATTATTTTCTTCTTAGTTTTTGGGTTATTATTACTTACTTGGGTCAATTGTAAGTGGGCTTCATATAGGTCCACCTAAGGGGGGTCCATTAGGGTTTCTTTAAGTCTAGAGTCAGTATAAAAAGAGGCATAACCAAACATGTAAGGTTACGCAATTTTCAGATCAATAACTTCTTTGCTGCACTTGTTGTGTGTTGGTGGGATAATCTCCCTTCCTTGGTTCTCTAAAGAACTGAAAACGACTTATCGAAGAACAATTGGCTTCGTGGCGTCATCATTATACTTCTTGTTCGTGAATCAATATTCATTGGGTAAGGTCTTCGTTTTTAATAGTGTTGGTGCCTGGGTACAAGTTATCTTTGTGTCACACTCCTATCAAACCTGATTTACTTGGCGTTGGTTTCAGTTTTGCAAGAACCGTAAGAAGGTGAGACGAGAGGTATGAGCATGTGAGGACATTAAGAGTGTTTGAGCGAAACACGAGTGACGTGAGGATAATTTTTTTTACCACTAACCAATTTTTACAAGTACTATCATGTCAGATCAAAACAACACACCACCCCATCTCGAGGGAGAACTTATGTTCCAAATGCAAGCCATGACGCAGATGATGGAGAGGATGAATTTTGTGATGGGAAACGTGTGTGACAGACTTGATAGGGTGGAGAAACATGGTAACGAGGCTGGTACAAGCACCCAAAATATAAGGAAGCTTGGGGTTGAACCGAAAGCAAACAGTGGCAACAGGGCCGAAAGGCCAAGGTGGGCTGATTATAAGGATTTTGAGGAGGCCGTTGATGATATTGGTGATGTTGGTTTTGAGGATGAGGCCATAGGCCATCGGGAAGGTTTTCGGCAGCTTAGAAACCGAAGGGATTTTGGGAATAGAATTAGGGGCCAATTCAGCCAATGGGAAAATTTTCATGGTGTTGGGGGACATGCTGATTTAGATGGTTATTTGGATGCTATCAAACTGAAAATACCTTCTTTTCAAGGTAAAAACGATCCCGAGACATATTTGGAGTGGGAGAAAAAGGTGGATTGGATTTTTAAGTGCCATAACTATTCGGAGGCAAAGAAAGTGAAATTGGTTGTCATCGAATTCATGGATTATGCACTGATTTGGTGGGATCAGAATGTTATTAGTAGAATGAGGATTGGAGAGAGGCCGGTAGTGTTGTGGGAGGAGATGAAAGTGTTGATGAGAAGGCGATTTGTGCCCAATCACTATTATAGAGATTTATATCTGAAATTACAGGGTTTGAATCAGGGTTTTAGGTCCGTGGATGAGTATTTCAAGGAGATGGAGATCGCAATGATTCGGGCCAATATGATTGAGGATCGGGAAGCTACTATGGCTAGATTTCTAAATGGGCTGAATAGGGACATTGTGAATGTTGTAGAATTACAACATTGTGTGGAATTGGAGGACATGGTCCATATGGCAACAAAGGTGGAGAGGCAAATAAAGAGAAGGGGCAGTACACGTTTTCAGACCAATTCGGCTTCATCTTCCTCAATATGGAGGCTGAATTTGAAGAGAGAAGGGGTTGCCCAACCAAAGCCTTATGCAAAGGCCGAACCACCTAAGGCCAAAAAGGATACTCATACGGATGGGAAAGGTAAATCTGAATATCAAACTACTCGTGATAGAGATATTAAATGCTTTAAGTGTTTAGGGAAGGGGCACATTGCATCTTAGTGTCCAAACCAAAGAGTTATGCTTACAAGAGACAATAGGGAGGTTGAATCTGAAAGTGACAAATCTGAAAGTGAAGAGATGCCACCTTTGGTGGATTGTAGTGATGAGGAGATCGCATATCCTGTTGAGGGAGAGGCCTTGGTTATAAGGTGTGCACTGAACATACAAATCAAAGAAGATGGTGTAGATCAGCAACGGGAAAATATATTTCACACTCGATGTCATATCCAAAACAAGGTATGTAGCATGATAATTGATGGAGGTAGTTGTGCTAATGTTGCTAGTGATACCCTTGTGAAGAAATTGAATCTGATTTGTATTAAGCATCCTAGGCCTTATAGATTGCAATGGTTGAATGAATGTGGTGAACTGAGGGTTACTAAGTAGGTTTTGATTGCGTATTGGGAAGTATTCTGATGAGATTTTATGTGATGTAGTCCCAATGCATGCTAGTCACTTACTTATAGGGCGACCATGTTAGTTTGATCGGAAAGCGATTCATGATGGGTTTAGAAATAGGTTCACTATTGTAAATGATGGTAAAACCATCACTCTTGTACCTCTTTCTCCAAAACAAGTGTATGATGATCAAATCAAATTAAAAAAAGAATGTGAGGATGGGAAGAGTGAAAATTCACGTGAGGACAATGGTGAGAGAAAACCATCAGATTCGGCTAAACCTAAATCATTAATTAAACCGGTTGAGAGTGGAGGTAAAAACCGAGGAGTGAAGAAAGTAAGGTTGTGTGATGATAGTAGTGTGGAAAAATTAAAGAAACAACCTAATTTTTATGCAAAAGGATTTCAAATCAGATTTGTATTTTTCACTAATAAGCCAATGATCTTACTTGTGTATAAGGAGGCTTATTTTAACACTAACGATCTTGATTCTGCTATTCCTAGTGTGGCTGTTTCTTTGATGCAGAAGTTTGATGCTATTTTTCCTGAAGACATCCCTAATGGATTACCACCATTAAGGGGGATTGAACATCAGGGATTGAACATCAAATTGACCTTGTGCCCGGAGCTTCGATTCCTAACCGTCCAGCCTATAGAAGCAACCCCGAGGAGACAAAGGAGCTTCAAAGGCAAGTAGATGAGTTGCTGATGAAGGGGTACATTCGTGAGAGTATGAGTCCTTGTGCTGTGCCGGTGCTACTTGTGCCTAAAAAGGATGGAACATGGAGGATGTGTGTTGATTGTTGTGTGATGCAACCATATTATTCGATAGTTTCACCCATATTTAACTAGTGTTTTGCCTATGTTTTATATATAAAATGCCTTGATATTCTTTGTTTTATGTTTTGAAGGCACTTTTGGATGAAAGATGCAAAAGGGAGTAAATTGAAGGTAATTGGCAGATTTGACGTTCAGTCGATGTTTTGTGCAGAACGTGAGTTCTAAAGGTCAAAATGAAGTGATTCCAGTGGCATTAAAAAGCTAACATCCATACCTTTCTGGACATCTAAGGCAAGATAATAAAATAAGGAAGAGCATGGAAATCTCAGCTTTCAAAGTCAAATCTCGCAATCTGCCAGTGTTGACCTTCGGTCAGTCCGACTTGAATATCTAGAGCTACAAAAGTCCAATTGATGCAAACTCAATTGTTTTGGATTCCTGACTCAAAGGCCTTCAACATTATATTCTTTGAGTGTGCATTCTTTCAATGATATGTATCTCTAGAACTTGCTTCATATCTTGTTGAGATTACATTCGCATTACATATATACATGAAGATGATAAAGGCATTAGGAATTTTAACCATTTGAGCCAAAAAGCCAACCTAAAGCATATTATCCTTAGTAAGCCCCTTTTGAGCTTGTTTATCTTTTCTTTGCTTTATCCATGTATAAGCCTTAACTTTATATATGTTTTCCTTTCCCCTGGCCAAGGATTAGTAGAGCATATACTTGTGAATCTTATGGAATTATGGTTGGAAATTATGTGAAAAGAAAAAAGAAGTGATGCTTGATGAAAATATGGGCAAGTTTCCAAAGGTGAAAAAAAAAAAAAAAAGAGAAAGAAAGAAAGAAAGAAAGAAAGAAAGAAATAAGTGTTCCTTTATGTTCTTAAGATTTTATGTTGAAAGAGCTTGAAATAAATAAAAAAAAAAGGTTAAGCATTGGTGATTAAAGATGGAAAATTTATGTGCTTTGATGGAATATCTTGTTTGAAATATCATTTTTTAGAATGCTCTACTTTCTTTGGTTTGAACCTTCTCTTTTACTCTCTTTTACCTCACCTTAACCTTAGCCCCATTACAACCGGAAATAAGACCTTTTGATTCATGCAGTGCTTGTAATATGTTAGTAATGGAGATGAGATTGAAGAGCAAGCTTATGGTAGAACATATTCATTGATTGAATTTGAGAGATTTAAACACATAAGCCCTAAACACGTGAGTGTTGGAGTGTATATCAATGAGAGGACCTATCACTTTGGCATGGCATAGATTTCATTTAAATCCCGACAATTAATTGAGTTTTGAAGTTTGCATGTAAATAAATTCATGAAAATTTATACTATTTATCCTTATTAATTGTGTTCTTGTTTATAATGCATATTTTCTTGGATATTGATGGGAGATTAGGAGATTGGTCATAATGATTTGATTTAATTTAACTTTGATTTGATTTTATCTATCCTTTCTCGAGGACGAGCAAGAGCTAAGTGTGGGGGTATTTGATGCAACCATATTATTCGATAGTTTCACCCACATTTAACTAGTGTTTTGCCTATGTTTTATATATAAAATGCCTTGATATTCTTTGTTTTATGTTTTGAAGGCACTTTTGGATGAAAGATGCAAAAGGGAGTAAATTGAAGGTAATTGGCAGATTTGACGTTCAGTCGATGTTTTGTGCAGAACGTGAGTTCTAAAGGTCAAAATGAAGTGATTCCAGTGGCATTAAAAAGCTAACATCCATACCTTTCTGGACATCTAAGGCAAGATAATAAAATAAGGAAGAGCATGGAAATCTCAGCTTTCAAAGTCAAATCTCGCAATCTGCCAGTGTTGACCTTCGGTCAGTCCGACTTGAATATCTAGAGCTACAAAAGTCCAATTGATGCAAACTCAATTGTTTTGGATTCCTGACTCAAAGGCCTATAAACGCTCCAAATTTCAGCCAAAACCGATGTCATATGAGGGAGATATGATTTTTCAAAGATGACAACTGAATTCTGCCAGCAAACAGGTTTCGTGAAGAAACGAGTACAGATTACGTTCCGAAGCATCTAAACCGACATCCAAGTTTTTATTTCAGCAATGTAGCTCCTCTAAGTCAAAGCTTGAAGATTTCATGCAAAACTATTTCTCCTTTTTTAGGAAAATAGTTATTGAACTACTTAAATGTAAATTGTCTACTTAAGGGAGGACTATTTTGTAAAATAGAGATTAAGGTTTCCTAGCATATAAAAAGAATGAGAGAAGAGAAGGGGGGCAGCCACCCAAGAGGAGAAAAACGCCCCCCTACTCTAAGAAACCCTAAATCATGCATTCTTCGATCTTTTTGATTAGTTGTTCAATAAACATGCAAGGCTAAACTCATTTTCTTGGTTGCAAGGACACGGAAACCTTCGGATTTCAAGAACTGTGAGATCTATTTTACCCTTTTCTTTTCAGTTTATATGATGAATATGTTTGTTCTCCTATGCTTATTTTTCCTATGATTGTTTATTTTAATTACTAGAGCGGACTCTAAGTTTTTATTATAGACAATTTATTGCTAAGTTTGATATCAAAACAGGAGTTGTGGTATATGAACTTGTGAAGCAACTGAGTTTAATAATTGTAGCGGATCTACGTTATTAATCTTAGGGAGAACATTCGATCAAAGCAACATAAGCAGACAACTTAGTTGTTAAGATAATGAATTTATCTAGATCTTAAGGCTGCCATTGGATTAAATCATTAGTGCGGACACTGTGATTATTTGTTGGTTAGGGTTAGTTATACGGCGGATCCGTTAATTAACCAACGTTAAGAAAAGATAAAAATTCAGAATATAAACTGGAATTTCGTTTCAAGGATCGGTTCTGATTTCTATAGGTGGATGTGTGATTGCAACCAAGGTTTGTTCTCTTGATAATTTTCTGATTTTATTAAATTCTGTTTGATAGTTTTCTGTTTTATTTTTCTTTAGCCTATATAACATCCAACCCCCCCCCAAATTGCATAACGTATAGCATAAAAATCTGAACTAAATCTTCCTCGTGGGATCGACCCCTTGCTTGCTCTATACTATCTTGTGTGTTGTGTTTGAAGCTAGGGTAATTAATTTGTGCGACCGCGACATCGCAACAAATTTTGGCGCCGTTGCCGGGGATGTAATTTTAGTTGATTTTTGTGCTTTTACTGTTATTTTTAGTTGCTGTGATTGTTATCTATATTTCTGAAAAAAAAAAAAGAGAAACAGAATTTTTGCTTGCGGCGGTACTGTTCACTTGCGGCAACGGTACTGTTCAAAACAGATTTTTTGGTGGAGTTAGGTTTTGGTCTTTTGGCTCTTGAAGGAAAACGATGTTCTAAACAGAACTAGTGGTATACCACTAGCCCCACACTATCGAGGCCAAATTCCGCTGTTTTCTAGGGTTTTTAGGCCGTTTTAGTTTTCTAACGTGAGATTTTCGTACAATTTGCATTGTTTTCGATCTCTTGCGTGGTTGGTTTCTTTTGAGTTTTCTTGATGCTTTATGCCAGTAACCCGTTCTACTAATCAAAGTCAAGTGCAGTTAGATCTCGAAATAGAAAAAACTTTACGCAGGTTACGAAAGGAAGCTCGCCTTAACACCATGGCTAATGCACGACAACAAACACTCAAGGAGCTTGCTGCTCCTAACGTGGAAAATCAGCCATTGTGCATAAACATCGACAATAGTGTAAACTTTGAGCTCAAATCTGGTTTTATACATTTGCTACCAACATTTAATGGTCTTGCAGGAGAAGATCCTCATACTCATCTCAAGGAGTTCCATATGGTTTGTGTTGGCATGAAACCGAATGGAGTTGACGAAGAACAGGTTAAGTTGAAAGCTTTCCCTTTCTCTTTAAAAGGGGCAGCAAAAGCATGGCTTTTCTCCATTCTCCCATGTTCAATTGGAACTTGGAATGGCATGAAAAAGATCTTCCTTGAGAAGTATTTCCCAGCATCTCGAGTTGCCAACATAAGAAAAGAAATATGTGGGATTCGACAATCTCATGGAGAGACACTTTTCGAGTATTGGGAAAGATTTGAGCAACTGTGTATTCAATGCCCTCATCACCAAATACCCGATCAGCTTCTTATTCAATATTTCTATGAAGGATTGATACCTACTGACCGTAGTATCATTGATGCTGCAAGTGGAGGGGCATTGGTAGATAAGACACCCGAGGTTGCACGCCAATTAATCTCAAACATGGCAGCCAACTCGAAACAGTTTGGCACTCGTGGAGACTTTGCAAACAAACGAGTAAATGAGGTAAGTATTTCTAACCTTGAGAATAAAGTTAATGATCTTACTTCTCTTGTGCGTTCTTTGGCTTGTGGCAATGTACAGCAGGTGAAAGCTTGTAATATATGTTCCTTACAAGGACATACCTCAGATATGTGCCCAACAATGCAAGAAGATTACATTGAACAGGTTTATGTTGTTGATGGAGGATTTAATGGACAGCCTCAGCGTAAGTATGATCCTTTTTCCCACACGTACAATCCTGGATGGAGAGATCATCCTAACCTACGGTATGGGAACCAACCTCAACAAGGCAATCAAGGCCGACAATTCCATCCCAGTGGATTTCAATCCCAACAGAATTATCAAGCAAGACAGCCTCCTCCATTCACAAACTCCAATGTTATGGGGTCTTCATCCAATGATGATCTTCGTGAGATGATGAAAACTTTGGCTTCTAACACTGTGACTTTGCAACAAAATGTCATGTCTTTTCAACAGGAAACAAGGTCAAGTATTCACAACTTGGAGAAGCAAATGGGGCAAGTAGCTTCAAGTGTGGGGAAATTGGAAGCACAAATGAATGAAAAATTGCCCTCCCAAGCATTGAATCCAATAGAAAATGTTAGTGCGATCATGCTGCGAAGTGGGAAAGAACTTGAAGAGAAAAGGTTAAAACAAATTGAGATGGAGGAAGAAGAAGAGATAGAAATTGAATTGAGTACAAAAAAGGAACATCCTCCTTCTCCACAAACTGAAACAAAGACCAACACTCCAAAGGTAACTCCTCACTTAATGAATTCCAGTTTTAAAACAATTCCACCCTTTCCTATGAGTTCTTCTAGGTCAAAGAAAGAGGACAAAGAAAAAGAGATTTTAGAGGTCTTCAAGAAAGTAGAACTCAACATTCCTTTACTTGATGTTATCAAACAAATTCCTAAGTATGCTAAATTTTTGAAAGAGTTGTGTACTACCAAGAGAGCTTTCAAACTGAAAGGTCATGAAATGGTAAGTATGGGTGAAGTTGTATCTGCTGTTATTCAAAAGAATATGCCTTTGAAGCAAAAAGATCCAGGTGCGTTTACTATCCCATGTGTTATTGGTAATGCTAGTTTCAAAAGAGCTTTATGCGATTTAGGTGCATCCATTAGTGTTATGCCTAAACATGTTTATGATTCTCTTAGTCTTGAGCCTTTGAATAAAACTAGCATTGTAATACAACTTGCGGATCGTAGTTTTGTTTACCCACTTGGTGTGATAGAAGATGTCCTAGTTAAGATTGATAGTTTGGTCATTCCATGCGACTTTTATATTCTTGATATGGAACATGATTCTTATGATTCATCAAACAATACTCCTATATTGTTTGGGAGACCATTCTTGAAAACTGCCAAAACAAAAATTGATTGTGGTAAGGATACTTTGTCTATGGAGGTAGGAGATGATAAAATTGAATTTAATTTTCATGATGCAATGACATATCCTTATAACAATGTTTATTCTATCACATGCTATGACCAAGTTGATAAGTGTGTGCAGCAAGTTTGTGATTTTGTTAGTGAAGATGGATTAAGCATAGCTTTGCGCTATGGCTATGATTTTACCAAGATAGAAGAGATGGAAAGGCATATATATGTTTCCCAAAATGTGCATGAATCATCATTGGATTTGCAAGCTTTGCAAATTGTCCTCCATTATACAGGAGTCATTTACCCCATCACGGACAGTGAATGGGTGGCGCCTATCTTTTTGGTGCCTAAAAAGATTGGAATTACGTTGGAAGAAATACAAAATGATGCTTATGAGAATGCAAGGATTTGTAAAGAAAAAACTAAGAGTTTCCATGACCGAATGATTATAAGAAAAGAATTTAATGTTGGGGACAAAGTCCTTCTTTATCATTCGCGTTTGAAACTTTTTCCTGGAAAGTTGCGCTCCCGTTGGATTGGACCCTTTGTTGTTTCTAATGTTTTTCCTTATGGTGCAGTTGAAATTACAAGTTTAGAAACCAACAAAGTACTCAAGGTAAATGGGCATCGTTTGAAACCTTTCTATGAAGGTTGGAAGATAGAACTCACCGCTTCTATAGAGTTAGCTGAACCAATCTATGAAGAATGAGCATGCCACATGTCAAGCCAATGACATAAAACAAAAGCGCTTACTGGGAGGCAACCCAGCACAAAAATAAAAAAAAATCAGATTTGCTTTCTTTTTCGTTATCTTTTATTTTTTCGCATTTTAATTTATTTTCTGTCATTCTCTTATGTTCCTTTGCTTTTATTTCAACATTGAGGACAATGTTGTGTTTTAAGTGTGGGGGTATTGAGAGAATTTTGGTTTTCTTATTTTAGTTTTCTTTGTTGTTCTTAAAAAAAAAAAAAAATTATGTTTGATCTTTTTAACTCCCATTGGTTTTTGAGAATATGAGTATTATGTATGAGAGTTAATTGAGATAGATGAAGATATAAATCAAATGAAGGAATATGCATGCAAATTTTAAGGTTTAATTGGTTTAGGGATTGACTTTGAGAATATGCCATGTTGACTTTATAGTGGTATACCAATGTAAGCTTTTGAGCCTTCAACATTATATTCTTTGAGTGTGCATTCTTTCAATGATATGTATCTCTAGAACTTGCTTCATATCTTGTTGAGATTACATTCGCATTACATATATACATGAAGATGATAAAGGCATTAGGAATTTTAACCATTTGAGCCAAAAAGCCAACCTAAAGCATATTATCCTTAGTAAGCCCCTTTTGAGCTTGTTTATCTTTTCTTTGCTTTATCCATGTATAAGCCTTAACTTTATATATGTTTTCCTTTCCCCTGGCCAAGGATTAGTAGAGCATATACTTGTGAATCTTATGGAATTATGGTTGGAAATTATGTGAAAAGAAAAAAGAAGTGATGCTTGATGAAAATATGGGCAAGTTTCCAAAGGTGAAAAAAAAAAAAAAAAAGAGAAAGAAAGAAAGAAAGAAAGAAAGAAAGAAATAAGTGTTCCTTTATGTTCTTAAGATTTTATGTTGAAAGAGCTTGAAATAAATAAAAAAAAAAGGTTAAGCATTGGTGATTAAAGATGGAAAATTTATGTGCTTTGATGGAATATCTTGTTTGAAATATCATTTTTTAGAATGCTCTACTTTCTTTGGTTTGAACCTTCTCTTTTACTCTCTTTTACCTCACCTTAACCTTAGCCCCATTACAACCGGAAATAAGACCTTTTGATTCATGCAGTGCTTGTAATATGTTAGTAATGGAGATGAGATTGAAGAGCAAGCTTATGGTAGAACATATTCATTGATTGAATTTGAGAGATTTAAACACATAAGCCCTAAACACGTGAGTGTTGGAGTGTATATCAATGAGAGGACCTATCACTTTGGCATGGCATAGATTTCATTTAAATCCCGACAATTAATTGAGTTTTGAAGTTTGCATGTAAATAAATTCATGAAAATTTATACTATTTATCCTTATTAATTGTGTTCTTGTTTATAATGCATATTTTCTTGGATATTGATGGGAGATTAGGAGATTGGTCATAATGATTTGATTTAATTTAACTTTGATTTGATTTTATCTATCCTTTCTCGAGGACGAGCAAGAGCTAAGTGTGGGGGTATTTGATGCAACCATATTATTCGATAGTTTCACCCACATTTAACTAGTGTTTTGCCTATGTTTTATATATAAAATGCCTTGATATTCTTTGTTTTATGTTTTGAAGGCACTTTTGGATGAAAGATGCAAAAGGGAGTAAATTGAAGGTAATTGGCAGATTTGACGTTCAGTCGATGTTTTGTGCAGAACGTGAGTTCTAAAGGTCAAAATGAAGTGATTCCAGTGGCATTAAAAAGCTAACATCCATACCTTTCTGGACATCTAAGGCAAGATAATAAAATAAGGAAGAGCATGGAAATCTCAGCTTTCAAAGTCAAATCTCGCAATCTGCCAGTGTTGACCTTCGGTCAGTCCGACTTGAATATCTAGAGCTACAAAAGTCCAATTGATGCAAACTCAATTGTTTTGGATTCCTGACTCAAAGGCCTATAAACGCTCCAAATTTCAGCCAAAACCGATGTCATATGAGGGAGATATGATTTTTCAAAGATGACAACTGAATTCTGCCAGCAAACAGGTTTCGTGAAGAAACGAGTACAGATTACGTTCCGAAGCATCTAAACCGACATCCAAGTTTTTATTTCAGCAATGTAGCTCCTCTAAGTCAAAGCTTGAAGATTTCATGCAAAACTATTTCTCCTTTTTTAGGAAAATAGTTATTGAACTACTTAAATGTAAATTGTCTACTTAAGGGAGGACTATTTTGTAAAATAGAGATTAAGGTTTCCTAGCATATAAAAAGAATGAGAGAAGAGAAGGGGGGCAGCCACCCAAGAGGAGAAAAACGCCCCCCTACTCTAAGAAACCCTAAATCATGCATTCTTCGATCTTTTTGATTAGTTGTTCAATAAACATGCAAGGCTAAACTCATTTTCTTGGTTGCAAGGACACGGAAACCTTCGGATTTCAAGAACTGTGAGATCTATTTTACCCTTTTCTTTTCAGTTTATATGATGAATATGTTTGTTCTCCTATGCTTATTTTTCCTATGATTGTTTATTTTAATTACTAGAGCGGACTCTAAGTTTTTATTATAGACAATTTATTGCTAAGTTTGATATCAAAACAGGAGTTGTGGTATATGAACTTGTGAAGCAACTGAGTTTAATAATTGTAGCGGATCTACGTTATTAATCTTAGGGAGAACATTCGATCAAAGCAACATAAGCAGACAACTTAGTTGTTAAGATAATGAATTTATCTAGATCTTAAGGCTGCCATTGGATTAAATCATTAGTGCGGACACTGTGATTATTTGTTGGTTAGGGTTAGTTATACGGCGGATCCGTTAATTAACCAACGTTAAGAAAAGATAAAAATTCAGAATATAAACTGGAATTTCGTTTCAAGGATCGGTTCTGATTTCTATAGGTGGATGTGTGATTGCAACCAAGGTTTGTTCTCTTGATAATTTTCTGATTTTATTAACTTCTGTTTGATAGTTTTCTGTTTTATTTTTCTTTAGCCTATATAACATCCAACCCCCCCCCCCAAATTGCATAACGTATAGCATAAAAATCTGAACTAAATCTTCCTCGTGGGATCGACCCCTTGCTTGCTCTATACTATCTTGTGTGTTGTGTTTGAAGCTAGGGTAATTAATTTGTGCGACCGCGACATCGCAACATTGTGCCATCAATAACATAATGGTAAAGTATCGACATCCTATTCCTAGGCCTGATGACATGCTAGATGAGTTACATGGATCATGTATTTTCTCTAAGATTGACCTAAAAAGTGGGTACCATCAGATTAGGATGAAAGAGGGTGATGAGTGAAAAACTGCATTTAAGACTAAGCATGGTTTGTATGAATGGTTAGTCATGCCATTTGGATTTACGAACGCGCCTAACACGTTTATACGTTTAATGAATCATGTATTACGTGCGTTTATAGGTAAGTTTGTTGTTGTGTATTTTGATGTCATTTTGATCTATAGCAAGAACTTAAATGAGTATCTTGATCATTTGCGTAATGTACTTAGTGTGTTGCGTAGTGAGCAATTATATGCTAATCTTAAGAAGTGTACCTTTTGTATGGAAAAAATTATGTTTCTTGGCTATGTCGTAACTACACAAGGTATCGAGATGGACAAGGAGAAAGTTAAGGCCATCTGAGATTGGCCTACACCAAAATCGGTAAGTGAGGTAAGGAGTTTTCATGGACTTGCTAGTTTTTATAGAAGGTTTGTGAAGGATTTTAGTACTATTGCTGCACCTTTAACTGAAATTGTTAAAAATTTTATTGGATCCAAATGGAATGATGAACATGATAAGGCTTTTAATTTGGTGAAAGATGAACTTTGTTCAGCACCTGTTTTAACTTTGCCTGATTTTACGAGAGCTTTTAAAGTTGAATGTGATGCATCAGGTATTGGTATAGGAGCTGTGTTAATGTAGGATAAAAGGCCCATTGCGTATTTCATCGAAAAACTTAATGGGGGCAGCTTTGAATTACCCTACATATGACAAGGAGCTCTATGCCTTGGTAAGAACTCTAGAGACGTGGCAGCATTACCTGTGGCCTAAGGTGTTTGTGATACATTCTAATCATGAATCATTGAAGCACTTGAAAGGGCAAGGTAAGTTGAGTAGGAGACATGCTAAATGGGTGGAATTTATTGAAACCTTTCCGTATGTGATCAAGTATAAGCAAGGAAAAGAAAACATTGTGGCTAATGCACTTTCACGAAGGTATGTTCTTTTATCTATTGGATGCTAGATTTCTAGGATTTGAACACACAAAAGAATTGTACAAGGATGATAGTGATTTTGCTAATGTTTACAATGTTTGCGAAACTTCGACTTTTGGGAAGTTTTATAGAATTGATGGATATTTGTTTAAAGAGAGTCGATTGTGTGTTCCATTAAGTTCTATGCGTGAATTGCTTGTACGTTAAGCACATGGGGGCGGGTTGATGGGGCATTTTGGTGTTGTTAAGACTTTGGATGTGTTGCATGAGCATTTTTATTGGCCTAAAATGAAAAAAGATGTGCAACGTATATGTGATAAATGCATAACTTGTAGGAAAGCAAAGTCTAGGACTCAACCACATGGCTTGTATACCCCTTTGCCTGTACCTAAGGAACCATGGGCAAACATTTCGATGGATTCCGTCTTAGGTTTACCTAGGTCAAAACGGGGTAGGGATTCAATCTTTGTAGTTGTTGATAGGTTTTCAAAGATGGCACACTTTATTCCATGTCATAAAACCGATGATGCCACTAACATTGCTGATTTGTTCTTTAGGAAGATAGTACGACTTCACGGGGTCCCTAAGAGCTGTGTTTCTGATAGAGATGTTAAGTTCCTTAGCTATTTTTGGAAGGTGTTATGGGGAAAATTAGGTACTAAACTGTTGTTTTCAACTACTTGTCACCCCCAAACAGATGGACAAACCGAAGTAGTTAATAGGACCTTAACACAACTTCTGTGTGCTGTCATTCAAAAGAACTTAAAGAATTGGGAAGATTGTTTGCCATTTATAGAGTTTGCATATAATCGTAGTGTGCACTCTACTACTGAATTTTCACCATTTGAAATTGTGTATGGATTTAACCCTTTAACTCCAATGGATTTGATTCCTTTGCCTCTTAATGAAAGGGTTAGTTTGGATGGTAATCGTAAAGCACAAGTGGTGAAGACACTCTATGAGAGTGTGCGGCAACAGATTGAAAAGAGGAATCATGAGTATGCGACCAAAGCTAATAAGGGGCGTAAACATGTTGTCTTTCAGCCCGGCGATTGGGTTTGGGTGCATATGCGCAAAGAGAGATTTCCGGCCCATAGGAAATCAAAGCTACAACCACGAGGAGATGAGCCATTTCAGATCCTTGAGAGGATCAATGACAATGCTTATAAAGTTGATTTGCCAGGTGAGTATGGTGTTAGTGCTACCTTTAATGTTTCTGATCTTACTTTGTTTGATGTAGGCGATGATTTGAGGTCGAATCCTTTTGAAGAGAGAGGGGATGATGCGGATCAGCCTAACACCAAGCGTAATCATGCCAACGATCCATTGGAGGTGCCAATTGGGCCAATCACAAGAGCTAGGGCAAAGAAGCTTAAAGAAGCATTGAATCGGCTTATTCAGAACTCATGGAGCAAGATGGACCTAGAAGGGCTTGGGACATTTAAGGAGCATGAAGGACAGCCTTTAATTCATCTAGTTCAGGTCCAAGAAGAGCCCAATTCATGTGGAACAAGGGGTTGATATGTCCAGCCCAATACAAGCCTTGTTAGGCTTGTTTTGTTTCCTAATGCTACAAGGATAAAAAGCCAACAATTTATTCTCCTATTTAAGTAAGGAAGTTGGCCATATCTTATTCCTAAAGAGGGGAGGACTATTTAATGCTTTTCCTAACATAGGAAGGAAAGTGATTAAATCAGCAACAAAGAAGGAAATTTATCCAAGCTAATCAAGGACATCAAAGGAAAGGGGGCAGCAACACAAATTTGATTCTAGCATATTTAGGATGGTAATTTTCGAATTTTTATTATTTTTATTATTTTCTTCTTAGTTTTTGGGTTATTATTACTTATTTGGGTCAATTGTAAGTGGGCTTCATATAGGTCCACCTAAGGGGGGCCATTAGGGTTTCTTTAAGTCTAGAGTCAGTATAAATAGAGGCATAACCAAACATGTAAGGTTATGCAATTTTCAGATCAATAACTTCTTTGCTGCACTTGTTGTGTGTTGGTGGGATAATCTCCCTTCCTTGGTTCTCTAAAGAACTGAAAATGACTTATCGAAGAACAACTGGCTTCGTGGCGTCATCCTTATACTTCTCATTCGCGAATCAATATTTGTTGGGTGGGGGTCTCCGTTTCCAATAGTGCTGGTGCCTAGGTACAAGTTATCTTTGTGTCACACTCCTATCAAACCTGATTTACTTGGCCTTCCGGGAATTGGTGTCTTTGCATGTGGGTTGCGTGACCACGTGATCACGAGGTTCGCATCAGTCACGACTAAGAACAAAAAAATCAAAGAAAGGCCGAGAGTGGAGAAAAATAAGTGGATCGAAGAAAGAAAGGGTGAGAAAAGAAGAGTGTGTATAAAAAGTGGGGAAACACCTTAATTCTTTTGCAAAATCTAATAATCTTAAACATGCATATCTTTCTAACTTGCCTATGATTTTACTTGTGTATAAGACGACATTCTTTAACTCAGATGATTTAGATTCTTATGTTCCTAGTGTGGTTAAAGTTCTTTTGCAGGAATTTGAGGATATCTTTCTGGATGACATTCATAGTGGTTTGCCATTAATTAGAGGTATTGAGCATCAAATTGACTTTGTTCCAGGAGCATCTATACCAAATAGGCTGGCTTATAGGAGCAATCATGGAGAGACCAAGGAGCTTCAAAAGCAAGTGGGGAAGTTGATGTTGAAAGGATACATTCGAGAGAGCATAAGTCCTTGTGCAGTTCCCGTGCTTTTTGGTCCAAAAAAGGATAAAACTTGGAGAATGTGTGTGGATTGCCAAGCTATCAATAACATCATTGTAAAATATCGACATCCCATTCCTAGATTAGATGATATGTTGGATGAATTACATGGTTCTAAATTGTTTTTGAAAATTGATTTGAAAAGTGATTATCATCAAATTAGGATGAAAGAAGGGGATGAATGGAAAACTGTTTTTAAAACTAAATATGGTTTGTATGAGTGTTTGGTTATGCCTTTTGGACTTACTAATGCACCTAGTACTTTTATGAGATTGATGAATCATGTATTGTGTGCTTTTATTGGTAAGTTTGTAGTCTTTTACTTTGATGATATCTTGATTTATAGTAAGGAGATTGATGAGCATATAGGTCATTTAAGACAAGTTCTTGATGTGATTAGAAAAGAGTCCTTATATGCTAATTTGAAAAGGTGTGGCTTTTACATGGTTTTCTTGGATATATGGTTAGAGCAAAAGGTATAGAGATGAATGAGGCTAAGGTTAAGGCTATTCAAGAATGACCTACACCAAAATCCACAACACACTTTAGGAGTTTTCATGGTTTGGCTAGTTTTTATAGGAGATTTGTTAAAGACTTTAGTATGATAGCCTCTCCATTGACTGAAATTGTTAAGAAAGCCATGGGTTTCAAGTAGGGAGAAGAACAAGAAAATGCTTTTAGCTTGTTAAAATCAAAGTTGATTTCAACACTTTTACTATCTTTACGTGATTTTAATAAAACTTTTGAGATTGAATGTGATGTTTCAGGAATAGGTATTGGAGCTGTTCTAATGCAAGAAAAATGACCCATTGCTTATTTTAGTGCGAAACTCAATGGTGCAACTCTTAACTATCCCACTTATGATAAAGGGTTATATGCAATAGTGAGGGCTTTGGAGACTTAACAACATTATTTGTGGCCCTAAAAGTTTATCATACATGTTGATCACCATCGTTGAAAAATTTGAAAGGTCAAGGTAAGTTAAGTAGGAGACATGCTAAGTGGGTTGAGTTTATTGAAACTTTTCCATATGTGATTAAATATAAACAAGGTCAGGAAAATGTGGTCATTGATGCCTTGTCGCGAAGGTATGTTCTTCTTATTACTCTTAATACTAAATTGCTAGGATTTGAGTATGTTAAGGAGTTGTATCTTGATGATCATGATTTTGGTGCTATATATGACACATGCAAGGTTTCAGCCAAGGATAAATATTTTAGGCATGATGGATTTTATATAAGGAAAATAAATTATGTGTGCCTAATTGATCTTTACATGAATTGCTTGTGGGGAAGCATATGGGGGAGGTTTAATGAGGCATTTTCGAATTACTAAAACTTTGGAGGTTCTGTATGAGCACTTTTATTGGCCTAATATGAAAAGAGATGTGCAAAGAATATGTGATAGGTGCATAACATTTAAACAAGCTAAGTCTAGGGTAATGCCTCATGAACTATACACACCTTTCCTTGTTCCTAAGAAACCTTGGGTTGATATTTCTATGGATTTCATTATGGGTCTACCTAGGTATAGGAAAGGGAGAGATTCTATATTTGTTATTGTGGATAGATTTTCCAAGATGACACATTTAATTGCTTGCCATAAAATCGATGATGCAACAAATATAACTCACCTATTCTTTAAAGAGCTCATTCGGCTATATGATCTTCCTAGAAGCATTATATCCGATCGAGACGTTAAGTTTTTGAGTTACTTTTGGAAGGTTTTGTGGGGGTAAGTTAGGAACTAAACTTTCATATATTCTACTACTTGTCATCCACAAACAAATGGCCAAACTGAAGTTGTTAACTGGACTTTAATTCAACTCTTAAGGGCTATCATTCAAAAGAATCTTAAAAATTAGGAATATTGTTTGCCATTCATTGAATTTGCATATAATTGTAATGTGCATTCTACTACTGATTTTCACCATTTGAGATTGTGTATGGTTTTAATCCTTTGACACCATTATATTTGATTCATGTACCTATTGATGAAATGGTTAGTCTTGATGGTAATAAAAAAGCATAGGTGGTGAAAGATCTCTATGCAAAGATGCGGCAACAAATAAAAAAGAAGAATGAACAATATGCAAACAAAGCCAATAGGGGATGAGAATTGGTGAGATTTGAACCAGGTGATTGGGTTTGGGTGCATATAAGGAAGGAAAGGTTTCCTGAACAAGGAAGATCAAAGTTGATGCCTCGAGGAGATGGTCCTTATCATATCATAGAAAGGATTAATGATAATGCCTATAAAATGGATTTACCAGGTGAGTATGGTGTTAGTGCTGCATTTAGTGTTTCTGATCTTTCTTTATTTGATCTAGGTGATGATTCGAGGTCAAATCCTTTTAAGAAGAGAGGGGATGATGCGATCTAACCATCAAAGGATCCATTGGAGGTTCTAGCTGGTCCAGTTACAAGGCTTTGGGCTAAGAAGTTCAAAGAAGCTTTCAATGGACTTCTTCAAGATACATAGGCTAAGGTGGACTTCAAGAGGATTTGTAATAATAAAGAGTGTCACACCCGGACATCACGGCGACCGATTAAAAAAAATAATCTTGATTGGAAAAAAATAGATATCTGACATCTTGTTCTTTTAGGGGAAAAGGTGTTATTCAAGGAGTTGCCACCTAGTATTATGGTCATTAGGAACCCTAACTGGTCAACAAAGATTCTATGGTACGAGATTGATTATGCAAAAGGAAAGATGCTATCACCTCTTAAGCATCCTACCTAAGGCAAGCTGCATTACCAGTATTGTCATAAATTGCTAAAGGTTTGTTTGTGTTCCGTTCTTATGGTCTTCCTATAACATTCTCGACTCTAGTATCAGTGAATATTCACCTATGAATATTTCCAACTCTGGTATTGATAAATATTGCACAATTCACAAAGTAAAGTATTCCTGACTTTGGCGTCAGTGAATAAATTCGCAAAATTCTATATTAAATAAATGAAAACTATTTTTTTTTCCTTTTTTTTCATTTTATTTTGTTATTTATGTATTCCGGTCTCAAAACTTAAAAAAAAAGGTCGGGTCATTGGTCCAAACTAGTGACCTCGCTGGCCACTGTTGCACGCATACATGCAACACTAACCAGTTAATTATTTTAGCAAGGCAGGAAACTTACCTAGGTGTGCGGCTGTTGGAGGCGAAGTCGAGGGAGACTAGGCTAAAAAAAGGGGATGAGGTGGTGGTGGCTAGTAAAGGGTTCGCCGCCCCCTTCTTCTTTTTTTATTTTTATTTTTTATTTTTATGTTTCTCTTTTTTACGGTTTCTGGTAATGGCTCCTGGGGTCTCTTCTTTTAGGGGTTCTCTTAGGGTTTATTTGTGATGCTCTTCTTAGGGTTTCTTTGTGATGGCCTCCCCCTAAGTTTCTTCTGATTGTTCACTCCTTTTTTTTGCATACATCGAGGTCTGTATTTATAGTGCTGGAGTCTCTTCGCGTGTGAGAAACAAAGTTTCAATCAAACTCATTCTCTTTTTTGAAGTTTGAATTTGATTAAGAATCAAATTTGAAAGTGAATAACTATTATTATCTTGAAGACAAGGATTATCTTAAAGATAGGGATTATCTTTAAGATAAGGATAGAATGACAAAAGTACATTATAGTCCCTATTTTTCATGCAAGTTGACAAAACACACTTTTCATCGAAATAAATCTTTGATCTTTTAATTTTACATTTTAAACCCTGTAAAATTAAATTAAAAAGCAAATGGGCCAAAATTAGGTTACAAAAAAGAGCAAGCCTTGATTAATCTAATTCATGTTCAAGAGAAGCTTGTTGGTGGAACCAAGACCATTACAAAAGGATTGGGAGAAGAAGATTAGATTCGGACAGTTTGACCTTTCATTACTCTTTGGATCATAATTGAAGCTGCATATAAAATTTTGAGTGATTCTAGTTGTTCTGGAAACTAAACTTCCATACCTTTTCAACGGTATATGGCATGCCTTCTAATTCATTAAGACAAGAGAGAACCATCTGTTTTAAGTTGGGTTTTTGCTACTGCTAGACAAAATACAAAAACAACGAACTTGTCTTATTTAATTTGTTGGGCTATCAAACTTTGTTTATTTTGAGAGGAGACATTTTATTTGGGTCTTAGACTTGTTTATTTTGTTTATTTTAATTAGTTTGGGCTAGTTTTAGCTTGGGTTGATTATTATTTAAATTGGACTCCTGTGAGACCCATTAGGAAAACTATGGTTTTGGCTTGGAGTTTAAATACTCTTTAGGAATAATTTTAGGGCAAACTTTTGATGATATTTTCAGCATTGTAGCCAACTTTTTGGTTTCTTCATCTTGGTTCTTGATTGAAATTTCAACTCTTCAAAGAACTAACCATTCTTTATTGTGAATTTATACTTCTTTTGCTCGTCTCCAAGTGTAGGCGTTGTGATCGAGTTAGGGTATAGTCTTGTTGCCTTGGAGCGAGTTCTCCATTGTGATAAGGTCATTCAAATCTCAACAAACTTGGACAAGATTGATCTTGGGGTTGTGAATTCCATTAAATTTTGCTATGGTTCGTATCTAAAGGAAAACGGAGTCGGTGCAAACAGAGAAATTGTCACTGAAAGTGCCTCCACTGGTAACATGTGGATTCGTTAACATATATAGACCTTGTTGAGTTGGAAATAGTCAAGGAAAATTGAGTGTTGGCCTAATCAGAAATCATCAAAGAAACTGCTTTCGCAGGTAATGTGTGGATTTATCAACGCACACAGGCCTTATTGACTTAGAAATAGGTAACAAACACTGAGTCGCCGCCAACTCAGAAATAATCAACAAAAGTGCTTCCATAGTTGACGAGTGGATTCGTCAGCGCACACAACCCCTGTTGAGTCAGACATAGTCAACAAACATTGAGTGGTTGCCGACAGAGAAATCATCAATGAAACTTGTTATGCAGGTGACACATGGATTCATCAGCGCACACAATCATTGTTGAGTTAGAAATAGTCAACGAACATTAAGTCACAACCGACTGAGAAATCATCACCGAAACTGCTTCCACAAAAGACGAGTGGATTCGTCAGCGCACACAGCCCCTATTGACTCAAAAATAGTCAACAAACACTTAGTCACTACCAACTGAGAAATCATCAATGAAATTGCTTCCCAGGTGACGTGTGGATTCGTCAACGCACATAACCCTTGTTGAATCAGAAATAGTCAAGGAAAACTGAATTGCTGGTGACTTAGAAATCGTCAACAAAAATGCTTCCATAAATGACGAGTGGATTTGTTAACGCACACAACCCTTGTTGAGTCAAAAATAGCCAACGAAAACTGATTCATTACTGATAGAGTCAAAGAAAATCATCACCCAAATAGATTCCACAGGTGACGTGTTGATTTATCAACGTACACGGCCCCTTTGACTCACAAAGAGTCAAGGAAAATAGAGTCATTATCGCAAGATAAATCATCATCGAAAGTGCTTCCACAAGTGACGTGTGGATTTGTTAGTGCACACAATCTCTGTTGAGTGAGAAATAGTCAAGGAAAGTTGAGTCTCGGCCTAATAAAAAATCATCAACTAAATTGTTTTTGCAGGTTACAGGTGGATTCATCAGCACACAACACCCCTGTTGAGTCAGAAATACTCAACGACTGAGTCGCTGCTGAGAGAGAAATCGTTAACAAAACTGCTTCCATGGGTGAATTGTGGATTTGTCAGCCCACACAGCTTCTGTTTACTCAGAAATAATCAATGACAGCTGAGTCGGTGCCGAGTGAGAAATCATCGACAAAACTGCTTCCACAGGTTACGTGTGGATCTATAAGCACACACAGTCCTTGTTGAGTCAAAAATTATCAAGGAAAACTAAGTCTCGACCTAATCAGAAATCTTTAATGAAATTGTTTTCGAAGGTGATGCATGGATTCATCAACGCACACATCCCCTATTGAGTTAGAAATAGTTGATGAACACTGAGTTGAAGCCTATAGAGAAATCATCAATGAAATTGCTTCCACAGGTGCGCACACAACCCCTCTTGACTTAGAAATAAGTAAGAAAAACTAAGTTGTTGTAGACTAAGAAATCGTCAACGAAACTGCTTCTTCAGATGAAATATGGATTCGTTAGCGCACTAATTAGTACTTCAAAACGTATTTTTATCAAGGTTTTATATCATCATTTTGCATATGAAGCATCAATAACTCCTTAACTAAAACATGTTTTATAATAACAAGTCTAATACTATAAGATACCTTTAATTTATGGTAAATATTCATCTTAAATGCAGGCCTATCACATAATTCCATGGATTGATTAATGAGTTTAACTACCAAAATTAAAAAGACAAAGAGAGGGCTAAGCTTAGAAAAGAGATCCTGGTTTAGTCCAAACTAAAACACCATTCGGTTATTGGATCATAAATGGATCTGTAGAACTTAGATTTAGGTCTGATATATATAGATGGAAAGCTAAGACATAGGCCTAAAACTTTCATTGGAATCAAAGATTCAAAAAGGCCATTTTAAAGTTCAAATTGTAGCAACAATGGAGAAGATCGAATTTATCCTACAGCCCAGACATTGTTCAGTGTTCAGCCCATATCTTGAGTTCTAGAAGTCAAAATGCACTTATTCTTTTTTTTATTGGAAAGCAAAGACAATTTCCTAAAACTTTCATACGGATAATCTGTTCAAATTCTGACGTTAGCAATGATGTTTTGTTTAGACAAGAAGATAAGGATTGTCACCAAGTCAAGATATGGCCACCCACCCAACAATAGTGATCACATCAAATCAATAGTTTTAAATTTTAGCCTATAAAAGGAGGCATTTGCCATGCATTTAGGCATCTTGGTTTTCAGATCAAGATCATGCTCTTTCTTTCTTTCTGTATATTTTTGTAATGTTTAAGTTTTGTTTTATGTTATATTAATCTCTTGTTTATGCTTTTCATTTCCTTTCCTTTATTTATATAATTATGTTCTTATCTTGTTTATTTATGTTTCTTTCTTTCATTATGTTTAGCTAAATCTATTATGTCAAGGTGAAAAGGTTACACTAATGATGTAAGAATAAGTATAGTATAAACTCAACATGGACCTTAATGTTTGATACTAACATGTTTTGTATTTGTTATTTTGTTCACTTTTAATACTTTGCTTGTTAAATGACTAATCTAGATTTATGTTGTATAACCCTTGGTGCAACAAATACTTGGCACTTTCATAGCACAATTATATGGTATAACCGACACCTGTGCTATGAAAAGAACTTGATTTCTTGTTAACATAAGTTATAATCATGAATACCTGACAACATTTACAACTATTAGTATTATTCAAATAAGATAACTAATGTAATCATGTTAACAATCTATAATCCGATTGGAACCTCCTTTATGTGTGGTTTCCAATTGAGTAATAAAAAGAGTTTATACTATACTTGTTTGAAATACCATTAGTGGATCCTCTAACCTTGATAATTATTCTAATCATTGTTTAATACTCACATTAATCTTACATCTCAAAGTCCTCTTTAACTTCTTCTTTTTTTTTTTTTTATTGTTGTTGTTGTTATTGTTTATAATTTATATAATTAACCTCCTTGTGGTTTGACTACGGTCTTACCGAGTTATTTATTACTTTGACACTTCTACACTTGGGAGAAGACATAAATCTTTTGGTAGTGTCATGCACACAGCCCCTGTTGAGTCAGAAATAGTCAACAAACACTGAGTTACTGCCGACAGAGAAATCATTAACAAAAGCGCTTCAACAGATGACAAGTGGATTCGTCAGCACACACAGCCCTGTTGAGTCGGAAATAGTCAACGAAAACTGAGTCGCTATTGACACTACCAAAAGCTTGATGTCTTCTCCCAAGTGCAGGAGTGTCGAAGTAATAAATAACTCGGCAACATCGGGGTCAAACCACAAGGAGGTTAACTATATAAATTATAAATAACAGCAACAACAACAACAACAACAACAATAATTAGTAGTTGTTGTAGTAGTAGTAGTAGTAGTAGTAGTAGTAATAATAACAATAATAGTAATAATAATAGTAGTAGTAGTAGTAGTAGTAGTAATGATATTAATAATAGTAATAATAATAATAAAGAGAGCTTTGAGATGTAAGATTGATGTAAAGATTAAATAATAATAAAAACAAATGTCAAGGTTAGAGGATCCACTAATGGTATAAACTCTTATTACTCAACTGGAAACCACACACAAAGAAGGTTCCAATCAAATTATAATTGTTAACATGATTACATTAATTATCTTATTCGAGTAATGCCAATACTTATAAATATTATCAAGTATTCATAGTGATAACTTATGCTAACAACAAATCAAGTTCCTTTCATAACACATAAATAGGTTATACCATATAGTTGGGCTATGAAAGTGCCAAGCATTTATTGTACCAAGGGTTGTTCAACACAAATCTAGATTAACCATTTAACAAGCAAGGTATTAAGAGTGAGCAAGATAATAAATATAAAACATGTTAATATCAAGCATTAAAGTCCATGTTGAGTTTATACTATACTGATTCTTACACCATTAGTGTAACCTTTTCACCTTGACATAATAGATTTAGCTAAACGTAATGAAAGAAAGAAACATAAATAAACAAGATAAGAACATAATTATATAAATAAAGGAAAGGAAATGAAAAGCATAAACAAGAGATTAATATAACATCAAATAAAACTTAAACATTACAAAAATATAAAGAAAGAAAGAAAGAGCATGATCTTGATCTAAAAACCAAGATGCCTAAATGCATGGCAAATGCCTCCTTTTATAGGCTAAAATTTGGAACTATTGATTTGATGAATAATTGTTGAGTGGGTGGCCACATCTTGACTTGGGAACAATCCTTATCTTCTTGTCTAAACATAACATCATTGGTAACGTCAGAATTGGAACCACCTTTACCAATGAAAGTTCTAGGAAATTGTCTTAGCTTTTCAGGAAAAAAAATTGAGGTCATTTGGACTTCTAGAACTCGAGATATGGGCTAAACACTGAACGATGTCCAGGTTGCACCAACATTTCTTTTCTAAGCTTCACCCTCTCTTTATCTTCACAATTTCAGTAGTTGAATTCATCAATCAATCCTTTATTTATGTGATAGGCCTGCATTTATGATGAACATTTATCATATATTAAGGTATCTTATAGTATCAGACTTGTTATTATAAAACATGCTTTAGTTAAGGAGTTATTGATAATTCAAGTGTAAAATGATGATATAAAACCTTGATAAACATGCACTTTTAAGTACTAATCAGCTATCGATTGACAAATCATCACCAAAACTGCTTCCACAGTAGATGTCTGGATTTATCAGCGCACACGACCCCTTTTGACTCATAATTGGTCAACGAAAACGGAGTTGATGCCGACTGAGAAATCGTCACCGAAAGTGCTTGTTGAGTTAGAAATAGTCAAGGAAAATTGAGTGTCAGCCCACTCAGAAATCATCAACGAAACTGTTTTTGTAGGTGACACATTATTTTATCACCGCACGCAGCCCCTGTTGAGTCACAAATAGTCAACGAACACTAAGTCGCCGCCGACTGAGAAATCGTCCATGGAACTGCTTCTAGAGGTGACGTGTGGATTCGTCAGCGCACATAACCCCTGTTGACTGAGAAATCATCAAGGAAAACTGAGTCACTGCCGACTCAGAAATCATCAACAAAAGTGCTTTCACAGGTGACATGTGGATTCGTCAGGCACATGGCTCCTATTGACTTAGAAATAGTCAACATAAACTGAGTCGCTGCTGACTGAGAAATCATCACCGAAACTGCTTTCACAGGTTACGCATGGATATGTCAGCACACAACCCCTATTAAGTCAGAAATAGTCAAGGAAAACAGACTCATTACCGACTAAGAAATCATTATCGAAACTGCTTCCACAGGTGACGATTGGATACGTTAGCGCACACAACCCCTATTGAGTCAGGAATAATCAAGGAAAACTGAGTCATAACTGACTCATAAATCATCAACCAAAGTGCTTCCATAGGTGATGTATGGAATCACCAGCGCACCTAACCCTTGTTGAGTCAGAAATAGTCAACGAAATATAACCCATTGCCAACTAAGAAATCATAACCAAAACAACTTTCATGGGCGTCGTGTTGATTCGTCAGGTCACACCGCCTCTTTTGACTCATAAAAAGTCAAGGAAAACATAGTCACTGTCGACTGATAAATCATAACCAAAATTGCTTCCACAGGTGATGGTGGAATCATCAGCGCACATGACCCCTTTTGACTAAAAAATAGTCAAGGAAAAAGGAGTCGCCACCAACAAAAATCATAACAAAATGTGATTCCACTAGCGACGTGTGGATTCGTCAGTGCACACGACCCCTTTTGACTCACAAATAGTCAAGGAAAACGGAGTTGCTGTCGACAGAAAGTGCTTCCACTAGTGACATGTAGATTCATCAGCACACACAATCCCTGTTGAGTCAGAAATAGTCAAGGAAAATGAAGTCTCATCCCAAACAGAAATCATCAACAAAACTATGTCTACAGCTGACGCGTGGATTTGTCGGCGCACCTAGCCCCTGTTAAGTCAGAAATAGTCAAGGAAAATTGAGTCACTACCTGATGCAACCATATTATTCGATAGTTTCACCCACATTTAACTAGTGTGTTGCATATGTTTTATATATATAATGCCTTGATATTCTTTGTTTTATGTTTTGAAGGCACTTTTGGATGAAAGATGCAAAAAGGAGTAAATTGGAGGTAATTGGCACATTTGATCTTCAGTCGATGTTTTGTGCAGAGCGTGAGCGCTAAAGGTTGAAATGAAGTGATTCTAGTGGCATTAAAAAGCTAACATCCATACCTTTCTGGATATTTAAGGCAAGACAATAAAATAAGGAAGAGCATGGAAATCGTAGCTTTCAAAGTCAAATCTCGCAATCTGCCAATGTTGACCTTCGGTCATTCCGACTTGAATATCTGGAGCTACAGAAGTTTAATTGATGCAAACTCAATTTTGTTGGATTTCTAAATCAAATTGCTATAAACTATCCAAATTTCAGCCAAAAACAAATTCATATGAGGGAGATATGATTTTTCAAAGATGACAATTAAATTCTGCTAGCAAACAAGTTTCGTGAAGAAACGAGTCCAAATTACGTTCTGAAGCATCTAAACCAATGTCCTTGTTTTTATTTCAGCAATTTAGCTCCTCTAAGTCAAAGCTTGAAGATTTTATGCAAGACTATTTCTTCTTTATTAGGAAAATAGTTATTGAAGTACTTAAATGTAAACAGTCTACTTAAGAGAGGACTATTTTGTAAAATAGAGACTAGGGTTTCATATGATATAAAAAGAATGAGAGAAGAGAAGGGGGGCAGCCAGCCAAGAGGAGAAAAATGCCCCCTACTTTAAGAAAACCCGAAATCATGCATTCCTCCATCTTTTTGATTAGTTATTCAACAAACATGCAAAGCTAAACTCGTTTTCTTGGTTGCAAGGACACGAAAACCTTTAGATTTTAAGAACTGTGAGATTTATTTTACCTTTTCTTTTCAGTTTATATGATGAATATGTTTGTTCTCTTATGCTTATTTTTCCTATGATTGTTTATTTTAATTGCTAGAGCGGACTCTAAGTTTTTATTGTAGACAATCTATTGCTAAGTTTGATATCAAAACCGAAGTTGTGGTATATGAACTTGTGAAGCAACCAAGTTTAATAATTATGGCGGATCTACGTTATTAGTCTTAGGGAGAACATCCAATCAAATTAAACATAGACTGCGGATAGTTATGTTTTCTTGATTAATAAACTTATCTAGTTCTTAAGGTTGCCATTGAATTAAATTACTAGTGCGGACACTGTGGTTGTTTGATGGTTAGGGTTAGTTATACGGCGGATCCGTTAACTAACCAATGTTAAGATAAATATTTAAAATATAAATTGATGTTTCGTTTCCATGATCAGTTCTGATTTCTATAGGTGAATGTGTGCTTGCAACCAAGGTTTGTTCTCTTGATAATTTTCTAATTTTATTAAATTTCATTTGATAGTTTTCTGTTTTCTTTTGCTTTAGCCTAGATAACATCCAAACCCCCCCCCCCAAATTGCATATCATCGAGCATAAAAATCTGACTTGAACCTTCCTCGTGGGATTGACCCCTTGCTTGTTCTATACTATCTTGTGTGCTGTGTTTGAAGCTAGGGTAATTAATTTGTGTGACCACGACATCGTAACACTACCGACTCAAAAATAGTCAACAAAAGTGTTTCCACATGTGACCAGTGGATTTGTCAGTGCAATCAACACCTATTCACTCAAAAAAGTCAAGGAAAACTACGCGTTGTCGACTCATAAATCATCAATACAAGTGCTTCCTCATGTGACGAGTGGATTCGTCAATGCAATAAGCCCCTAATCACTAAAAAATAATCAAGGAAAATTGACACACTATAGACTCAGAAATCATGAACGAAAGTGCTTCCATAGGTGACGAGTGGAATCGTTAACTCACACAGCACCTGTTGAGTCAGAAATAATCAATGAAAACTGAGTTGCCGCCAACTAAGAAATCATCAACAAAACTACTTCCATAGGTGACGTGTGGATTAGTTAGCCCACATGACCCTGTTAACACCCAATTTGTCAAGGAAAACAGAGTTGTTGCCGATAAAGAAATCTTCATCGAAAGCGCTTCTACTGGTGACGTGTGAATTCATCAATGCACACAATACCTGTTGACTCAGAAGTAGTCAAGGAAAACTGCTTCTCAGCCTAATAAAAAATCATCAACGAAACTATGTCCACAGTTGGCCGTGGATTCGTCAGCGCACACAACCCCTATTGAGTTAGAAATAATCAACGAACATTGAGTCACCACAGACTGAGAAATCATCCACGAAACTGCTTCCATAAGTGACGTGTGGATTCGTCACTGTATACAGTCCATGTTGACTCATATATAGTCGAGGAAAACTAAGTTGCTACCAACTCATAAATATCAACAAAAGTGCTTCCACATGTGGTGAGTGGATTCGTCAGCGCAAACAGTCCTTGTTCACTCAGAAATAGTCAAGGAAAACTGAGTTGCTAGCGACTCATAAATCATCAACCAAAGTGCTTCCACATGTGACAACTTGATTCATCAGCTCACACAACCCATGTTGACTCAGAAATAGTCAAGGAAAATTGAGTCGTTGGCGACTTATAAATCATCACCAAACCTGCTTCCAAGGGTGATGTGTTGCTTCGTAAACCCAAACAGCCCCTTTTGACTCACAAATAGTCAAGGAAAAAGGAGTCCATGTCGAAAGAGAAATCATCACCAAAAGTGCTTTCACTAGTGATGTGTGGATTTATCAGCGCACATAGTCCCTGTTCAGTCAGAAATAGTTCAGGAAAACTATGTCTAAGCCCAATTAGAAATAGTCAACGAAACTGTGTTCGCAACTAATGCATGGATTCGTTAGCACACCTAGCCCCCTGTTGACTCATAATTAGTCAAGGAAAACTAAGTCGTTGTCGACTTATAATTCATCAACAAAAGTGCTTTCACAAGTGACGTGTGGATTCGTAGTCATAAATAGTAAACGAAAACTGACTCGCTCCGACTGAGACCGAAACAGCGTCCACAAGTGAAGTGTTTATCCGTCAGCCCGCACGACCCCTTTTGACTTGCAAATAGACAAGGAAAAAAGAGTCACTATCGACATAGAAATAATCACCGAAAGTGCTTCCACTGGTGACGTGTGGATTCATTAGCGCACACAGCCCCTGTTGAGTCAGAAATAATCAAGGAAAACTAAGTCTCAGCCCAATCAGAAATCGCCAACGAAACTATGTCCCCAGCTGACACTTGAATTCGTCAGTGCACACAGCCCTAGTTAAGTTAGAAATAGTCAACAAACACTGAGTGACCATAAACTGAGAAATCATCCACAAAATTGCTTCCACATATGACGAGTTGATTCATGAGCGCAACCAGCCCTTGTTCACTCAGAAATAGTCAAAGAAAACCGAGTCGCTGCAGACTCATAAATCATCAACCAAAGTGCTTCTGCATGTGATGACTTGATTCATCAGCTTACACAGCCCACGTTGACTCAGAAATAGTCAAGGAAAACTGAGTTGCTGGCGACTCATAAATCATCACTAAAACAGCTTCCAAGGGTGACACGTTGCTTCATAAACCTAGAAGGCCCCTTTTGACTCAGAAATAGTATAGGAAAACTGAGTTACTGCTTACTAAGAAATAGTTAACAAAAATGCTTCCACAGGTGATGAGTGGATTCGTCAGGGCACACTCCCCTGTTGAGTCAGAAATAGTCAACGAAAACGGACTTGCTGTTGACTTAGAAATCATCACCGAAACCGCTTCCACAAGTGACGTGTTGATTTGTTTGCCCCCACGGCCCCTTTTGACTCATAAATAGTCAAGGAAAAAGGAGTCCATAATGATAAAGAAATCATCACCAAAAGTGTTTCCACTAGTGACGTGTGGATTCCTCTGCGCACACAGCCCCTGTTGACTCAGAATTAGTCAAACATAACTAAGTCGCTGCTGACTTTAGAAATAATCAACCAAAGTGCTTCCGTATGTGATGAGTGGATTCGTCAGCGCACATAGCCTTTATTGACTCAGAATTAGTCAAGGAAGATTGAGTCGCTGTCGACTCATAAATCATTAATAAAAATGCTTTCAGAGGTGACGAGTTAATTCGTCAGGGCACACACTCCTATTGAGTCATAAATAGTCAATGAAAACTAACTTGTTGCTGACTTAGAAATCATCACCAAAATAGCTTTCATAGGTGACGCATTGATTTGTCAGCCCACACGACCACTTTTGACTCATAAATAGTCAAGGAAAAAGGAGTCCTTGCTGAAAGAGAAATCAGCACCGAAAGTGCTTCCATTGGTAACGTGTGGATTCATCAACACACACAGTTCCTGATGAGTCAGAAATAGTCAAGGAAAGCTAAGTCTCAGCTCAATCATAAATCATTAACAAAACTGTGTCAGCAGCTCACACGTGGATTCGTCAGCGAGCACAAATACTAAGTGACCACAGATTGAGAAATCATCCATAAAACAACATCCATAGGTGACGTGTGGATTTATCAGCACACATAGCCCCTGTTGACTTAGAAATGCTCAAGGAAAACTGAGTCGCTGCCGACTCAGAAACAGTTAATAAAAGTGCTTCCACATGTGACAAGTTGATTCATGAGCACAACCAGCCCTTGTTCACTCAAAAATAGTCAAGGAAAACTGAGTCGCTGTCGACTTATAAATCAATAACCAAAGTGTTTCCACACGTGACGAGTTGATTTGTCAGCGCAAACTACCCCTATTCACTCAGAAGTGGTCAAGGAAATCTGAGTCATTGCCGACCCATAAATGATAAACCAAAGTGCTTCCACATGTGACAAGTGGATTTCTCAGTGCACACAGCCCCTGTTAACTTAGAAATAGTTAAGGAAAACTAAGTCGCTGCCGACTAAGAAATAGTCAACAAAAGTGCTTCCACATGTGATGAGTTGATTCAATAGCGCAACCAACCCTTGTTCACTCAGAAATAGTCAAGGAAAATTGAGTCGCTACCTACTCATAAATCAACAACCAAAGTGCTTCCACATGTGACGAGTTGATTTGTCAGCGCAAACTACCCCTATTCACTCAGAAGTAGTCAAGGAAATCTGAGTAGCTACCTACTCATAAATAAAAAACCAAAGTGCTTCCACATGTGACGAGTTGATTCTCATCAGCGCAAACTACCAGTGTTCACTTAGAAGTAGTTAAGGAAATTTGAGTCGCTGTCGACTCATAAATCATAAACCAAAGTGCTTCCACAGGTGATGAGTGGAAAAATCATCACCGAAAGAGCTTCCACTAGTGACATGTTGATTCATTAGCACACACAGTGCCTCTTAAGTCAAAATAGTCAAGGAGAACTCAATCTCAGCCTAATCAGAAATCGTCAACAAAACTATGTACGCAACTAACGCATTGATTCATTAGCCCACATGGCCCCTTTGACTCATAAATAGTCAAGGGATGATGAGTCCCTGCTGACAAAGAAATCATCACCGAAAGTGCTTCAACTAGTAATGTGTTGATTCATCTGTGCATACAGTCCCTATTGAGTCAGAAATAGTCAAGGAAAACTAAGTCTCAACCTAATTAGAAATCGTCACCGAAATTGTGTCCACGACTGACGTGTTGATTCGTCAGCCCACACGGCCGCTTTTGACCCCCAAATAATCAAGGAAAATGAAATCCCTGTCGATAGAGAAATCATCATCGAAAGTGCTTCCACTGTTGACGTGTGGATTCATCAGCGTATACATTCCCTATTCAGTAAGAAATAGTCATGAAAAACTAAGTTTCAACTCATTCACAAATCATCAACGAAACTATGTTCGCAGTTGACGCGTGGATTTGTCAGCGCACCCACCCCCCTTTTGAGTCATAAATAGTCAACGAACACTGAGTCACCACATACTGAGAAATCATCCACGAAACTGCTTCCACTGGTGACGTGTGGATTCGTGAGCGTAGACAGCCCTTGTTGACTTAGAAATAGTCATGAAAAATTGAGTCCTTGCCGACTCAAAAATCATCAACAAAAGTGCTTCCACAGGTGATGAGTGGAATCGTCAGCGCACACAACCCTTGTTAAGTCAAAAACAGTTAACAAAAACTAAGTTGCTACCGACTGAGAAATCATCACCAAAACTGCTTCCACAGGTGATACGCGGATTCACCAGCATATACGACCCCTTTTAACTCATAATTAGTCAAGGAAAGATGAGTCGCTCAAGACAGAGAAATCATCACCGAAAGTGCTTCCACTGGTGACGTGTGGATTCATCAGCACACACAGTCGCTATTGAGTCAAAAATAGTCAAGGAAAGCTAAGTCTCAGCCCAATCAAAATTCATAAACGAAACTGTGTCTGCAGCTGACATATGGATTGGTCAGCGCATGAAGCCCCTGTTGAGTCAGAAATAGTCAACAAACACTAAGTGACCACAGACTGAGACATTATCCACGAAACTACTTCCATATGTGACGTGTGGATTCATCAGCGCATATAGCCACTATTGAATCATAATTAGTCAAGGAAAATTAAGTCGCTGCCGACTCAGAAATCATCAACAAAAGTGCTTTCATATATGACGAGTGGATTATTCAGCGCACATAGCCCATGTTGACTTAGAATTAGTCAAGGAAAACTGAGTCACTGACGACTCATAATTCATCAACAAAATTGCTTCCACAGGTGACGACTGGATTCGTCAGTGCACAAAGCCCCTGTTAGGTTAGAAATAGTAAATGGCAACTGACTCGCTACCGACTATGAAACATCACCGACACAGCTTCCACAGGCAACACCTTGATTCATCAGCCCACACGACCCTTTTTGACTCATAAATAATAAAGGAAAATGAAGTCCCTTTCGACAAAAAAATCATCACCAAAAGAGCTTCCACTAGTGACATGTGGATTCATCAACGCACATAGTCCCCGTTCAGTCAGAAATAGTCAACAAAAACTGTGTCTCAACCCAATCAGAAATCATCAATGAAAATGTGGTTGCAGCTTATATGTGGATTTCTGAGCGCACCCACCACCTTTTGAGTCTGAAATTGTCAACGAACACTAAGTCATCGTAGACTGAGAAATCGTCCATGAAACTACTTCTACTCGTGACGTGTAGATTCGTCAGTGCAGACATCCCCTGTTTACTTAGAAATAGTCAAGGAAGCCTAAGTCGCTGCCGAATCAAAAATCATCACCAAAAGTTCTTCCACATGTGGATTCATCACCGCACACAGCCCTTGTTGACTTAGAAATAGTCAAGAAAAACTGAGTCGCCACAGACTGAGAAATAGTCATTAAAACTGCTTTCATATGTGACGTGTGGTTTCATAAACGAACACGACCCCTTTTCACTCACAAATAGTCAAGGAAAAAGGAGTCCCTATTGACAGAGAAATCATCACTGAAAGTGCTTTCATTGGTGACATGTGGATTCATCAGCACAGGTGTCGGTCATACCATATAGTTGGGCTATGAAAGTGCAAAGGATTTGTTGTACCAAGGGTTGTTCAACACAAATCTAGATTAACCATTTAACAAGCAAGTTATTAATAGTGGGCAAGATAATAAATATAAAACATGTTAGTATCAAGCATTAAAGTCCATGTTGAGTTTATATACTTATTCTGATGCAAACCTCGTGATCACGTGGTCACGCAACCCACAATCAAGATTGAGATCTGATCCCGAAAAGCCGAAAGAGGTCTGATAAGAGTGTGACACAATGGAAACCTGCCCCAAGGCACCAACATTATTGGAATGAGTAGAATGACACCACGAAGCTAGTTAATCTTCGATACGTCAAATTCAGGTCGTTCAAGAACTGAATAATGCAAGAATCACTCTCACACATTAAAACTGAAAAATTCAGAATAATATTCATCAAAACTGCTGAAATTTTGGCTTACATGAGTTTAAATAGTTCTTGAAAAATTAACCCTAATGGACCCCTTATGTGGACTTATATGAGGTCCACTCAAAACTGGCCCAAAACCCTAAACTGAAAAGCCCATAACCTGATCCAAACAAGCCTTGGACCCTAGCTCAAAACAAAGTTTTAATTAAGCCCAAACATGAAAGAAATTAATAAAAATAACTAATCTGTCATTAAATACCACCAGCCCTTCTTTCCTTGTGTAATTAGGATGAATAAGGAATCCTTATAAGAAAAGGATTCCGAAACATTAATGAATCACTGCCACACTTGTAGATTATATTGCAGCTCATTAAGATCCTTGTGGAACTAGAAAATTCCCAAAACCAGCTGTCACATCCTTGTAGGAAAAGAATCCTAACCAAATAGGAAGTCCACAAGTCAAATGGAAGTAAATAACAAAATTCATACATCTTCTGTTGACTAGTATTGTGGTGCCTTACCAAACTCCGATTGACCTGAATTTTTAACCCAAGGTAGTAAGACATGTCTAGAGAGTCCACATAAAATATTAGCCCGATCCAACGGTCGGATTGAGAATTATGACTTTTGTCGTAAACCTGGACTGTTGTGTTTTTTACGCCAAAATCCGAATCTGACCTTACTTGGGTCGTATCACAGGGCTGAACCGTTTCATATTCTTACACCATTAGTGTAAAATTTTGACCTTGACATAATAAATTTAGCTAAACATAATGAAAGAAAGAAATATAAATAAACAAGATAAGAACATAATTATGGAAAGGAAATGAAAGGCATAAACAAGAGATTAATATAACATAAAATAAAACTTGAACATTACAAAAATATAAAGAAAGAGAGCAAGAGCATGATCTTGATCTGAACACCAAGATGCCTAAATGTATGGCAAATGCCTTCTTTTATAGGTCAAAATTTGGAACTATTGATTTGATGAATAATTGTTAAGTGGGTGGCCACATCTTAACTTGGTGACAATCCTTTTATTCTTGTCTGAACAAAACGTCATTGCTAACGTCAGAATTTGAACCACCTTTACTTATGAAATTTCTAGAAAATTGTCTCAGCTTTCCAGGAAAAAAAATTAAAGTCATTTGGACTTCTAGAACTCGAGATATAGGCTAAACACTGAACAATGTCTGGGCTGCAGGACAGATTCAGACTTCTCCGTTGTTGCTATAATTTGGACTTGAAAATGGCCTTTTTAAATCTTGAACTCCACATGAAACTGTTAGGCCTATGTCTAATCTTTCCATTCATATAAAGCAGACCTAAATCTGAAATCTACAACTCCAAATATGACCCAATAACCAAATAGTGTTCCAGTTTGGACTAAACCAGCATCACTTTTCAAAGCTTCACCCTCCCTTTATCTTCACAATTTTAATAGTTGAATTCATCAATCAATCCTTTGATTTATGTGATAGGCCTGCATTTAAGATGAACATTTACCATATATTAAGGTATCTTATAGTATCAGACTTGTTATTATAAAACATGCTTTAGTTAATGAGTTATTGATACTTCAAGTGCAAAATGATGATATAAAACCTTGATAAAAATACACTTTTAAGTACTAATCACACCCCTCAACCAGTTTATTACTAGTCCCTAGTAATCAAAGTGTTAAAATAGAAAAACAATTTGCAAGTTCCACAAAGCAAGGCATTCATCATTCAACTTCCATTAATCTATCCAGAGAAACAAACTCTCATTAAATTTATATTTCTGCTTCATATTTCTTAAACAAGATATTAATAAACCTTCTTTTTATGTGTTCAATGTATGAAAACATAAATGATTGGGCTTTTGTTAGAAGAAAAACAATATTATATTCTAATGTTTAAGGTTAACTTTCTTGGGTTGGGATTATTTTTTATTTTTTTATATATATATTTTTTCTTTTTTTTCTTTTTTTTTATTACACACACACACACACATATATACATACAACTTAAAACACAATGTATCTTTAACCCATATAACGAGCTTTAGGCTAATGACTCCCAGACCAGTTGGTCTTAGGGTATGAGGTGTTGAGACACCCCTACAAGCTTAGTTACTCGGGTTACAGATACTGATACGTAGATAGTGCAATGTTTGATTCCCTTAAACTTTTCTCCCTAACCCATGTAACAAGCTTTGGACCAATAACTCCTAAGTCAGTTGACTTTAGGGTATTAGGTGTAAAACACCTCTTCGGGCTTAATTGCTTAGGTTAAGGAGGCTACGAAACCAAACTTATCTATGTTTTTTTATTATTATTATTATCATTAATATTATCAATTTTTTTTTTTTGCAAATTATATAATATCTCTTTCCCTTAGTTGTTACCTTCAACAAAAGAACATAAATAATGTAATAATCCAATGTGCAACCCACAATCATATTTTAAAGTGTGTGTGTGAAAATGAAGGTTTAAGAATACTTGTCAAATAAGTATATGAGCAGAATTAAGTGATGACAATGCGAGAGTTTGTAAACCTGAATATTTCAAGAAGTATTATGATAGATCTTGATAATGATACTTACTAAGATGTGTCTCAAGAGTCAATAAAATTTCCTTCTTACTCTGTCATTCTAATAACAATTTTGTCAAATGGTTTTAATAATAGCATAATAGCAAAAATAGTTAGTAAGTTGGTTTTTTTTGTCAACTATTACCCTTTACCTCTAACCAAAACGAGACATTGTCCTCAATGTCCTAAGGTAGAAAGATAGAGTAGAAGACATCATCTGAAACAACAAACAATGATAAACCTGAAACACACTTGAACAAATATAAGTAACAAAACAAAATAATATGCTATTAATAAAACCAAAAGACACAAGGTTTAACAAATAAAAGCTTAAATCTAATCTAAGCTTTTTATGGCTTTCCTTAGTTGACCAATTTAGGAGACTCATGCAATGATCAATGAAAAGGATGAAAGATTGTAGTTGGTCAATCAATTATTTAGCAGTAGTAGCAGAGATTATGATTTGTCGTGCCGAAGATGTTGGAAATTCCTGTTCCACAGCTTGATCAAAGAAAGACAACAAATAATCATAAAAACCATTAACATTTAACAAACCTATAGGTTTATGGTGAATGTGTTGTAGGGCCCAAGAGAAAATATGAAAGATCTCTTCTAATGTGCCCAGACCACCTAGTAAGGCAATGAAGGCATCAAGGCATCAGTGTGTTTAAACATTGTATTCATTCGATCAGATATTGTGGAGACCTGTAGTTCGTCTCCAATTGTTTTTCCAATGATGTCCCCATTTGCTAAAGCTTTGGGGACAACCCCCAAAACTTGACTGCCTCCTAAACATGTAGCTATTAACACACCCCTATTAACCCAAGGCTGTCTCTCCCATACACTAAATAAATCTTTCTAGTAGTTAGCACCTGACCAAGATGATTTGTTGATTCTAAAAACTTCTTTTTTTCTTTCCCAGGACTGAATCCACCGAAAACACAAATATTTTTTATGTGATGACTTGAGGAACTTGCCATTTCTACACACTTTTATATTTGATGAGTGTATGGGTTAAGTAGAAATGAAGGGAAGGAAGAGAAGAATTTATAAATGAGAAATTGAAAATGCAATCTTAGCACTTATATGTAGGCCAGTTGTAGTCTTTCTCTCTCTCTATTTATTTATTTATTTATTTTGAAAAGCATGTGTATGTACAGGTAGTTGTGATTGTGGCTCACATCTTCCCTTGGTTTTACGTCCAAGAATAGCTTAAACGCTCTCTATGGGTCGTGGATAGGCTTCCCATCCAGTTTTCTTAAAAACTGGCAAACAGGGTCTTTTTTAGTCAGATTCCCAAGACTAAGTCGAGCATGTTCTTTATGGAATTGTGGCCATAAATCATGAATTGCACGATGCACATCTCCACTAGGATGCGTCTCAAGACTCAATAGAAGATCATCTAAAGACCTTTTACTCAGGTCATCCTTAATGAATTGTATTTTATCTTCACTGTTTACAGATACCATTCCTAAAGAACGACATGTCGCATTACAAGTCCATCTGGCACATCTGTGACAGACTTTTAGTTGTTTTGCACTACGTTTCTTTGTAAAAGTGCTTTTACCTATTGCAAGCATGTGTGAAATGAAAGAATTTGAGGACTCACCTGATAATCAGGACCTTTGCTTCAATTAGCCAGCAAATATCTTTAGGAATTCCATGATTCATTAACAACCTCAATCTTGCACACCTAGCACGGTAAATTTTTGCAATTGCATTTGTAGGCAAAGTGGGAAATACTTTTTCAATTTTTCAAAAGTGGTGTCCATTTTCAAATGAGAATTTGAGAAAAGATTCAAAGAATGGAGAAAGAGCAAAGAATTGTACAATTATATACATATATCAGTTATTATGGGAAACTGAAAGAACCAACTTAAGTCACTTTCATTTGACCGGGGTGAGAGAGACAAGCAAAACAAAAGTTACACCAAAACAAAACACAAAACAATGTGAGAAAAAGAATCAATCTTTCAACTAAAAATTTATCAAAATAAACTTTCAAACGATGCCAATTTACCTTGAAAACATTTTCATTCTTTGGATTCTTGATATCATAAGCCCCATATGGATACACATGTTTCACAATAAAAGGACTGCTCCATCTTGATCTTAATTTTCCAAGAAATAAATGGAGATGAGAATTATAAAGCAAGACTTTTTTACCAACATTGAATGTTTTTCTTAATAGTTTCTTATCATGAAACTCTTTGATTCTTGATTTATGAATTCTTGAATTTTCATATGCATCATTTCATATTTCCTTAAGCTCATTTATTTGCAATTTTCACAGCTGACTAGCATCATCAAGGTTTGAATTGAAAAGCTTTAATAGCCCAATAAGCTTTATGTTCAAGTTCCATAGGCAAGTGATAAGGTTTTTCATAGACTAGTTGACACGATCAAAAGATTGATGTCTTCTCCCAAGTGCAGGAGTGTCGAAGTAATAAATAACTCGGCAAGACTGGGGTCAAACCACAGGGAGGTTAACTATATAAATTTTAAATAATAACAACACAACAACAACAACAACAACAATAATAATTAGTAGTAGTAATAATAATAATGATAGTAATAATAGTAATAGTAATAATAAAGAGGACTTTGAGATGTAAAATTAATATGAGGATTAAAAAATGATAAAAACAAATGTCAAGGTTAGAGGATCTACTAATGGTACTTCAAACAAGTATAGTATAAACTCTTATTACTTAACTAGAAGCCACACACAAAGGAGGTTCCAATCAGATTATAAATTGTTAACATGATTACATTAATAATCTTATTCAAGTCATACAAATACTTGTAAATATTATCAGGTATTCATGGTGATAGTTTATGTTAACAACAAATCAAATTCCTTTCATAGCACATGCGTAGGTTATACCATACGGTTAAGCTATGAAAGTGCCAAGCATTTGTTGTATCAAGGGTTGTTCAACACAAATATAGATTAACCATTTAACAAGCAATGTATTAAGAGTGAGCAAGATAATAAATATAAAACATGATAGTATCAAGTATTAAAGTTCATGTTGAGTTTATACTATACTTATTCTTACACCATTAGTGTAACCTTTTCACCTTGACATAATAAACTTAACTAAACATAATGAAAGAAAGAAACATAAATAAACAAGATAAGAATATAAATAAGATATAAGTTACCTAAGTAAAGGAAAGGAAATGAAAAGCATAACACAAGAGATTAATATAACATAAAATAAAACTTAAACATTACAAAATACAAAAAAAAAAAAAGAGCAAAAGTATGATCTTGATCTAAACACCAAGATGCCTAAATGCATGGAAAATGCCTTCTTTTATAGGCAAAAATTTGGAACTATTGATTTGATGAATAATTATTGAGTGGGTGGCCACATCTTGACTTGGTAACAATCCTTATCTTCTTATCTGAACAAAACGTCATCGCTAACGTCAGAATTAGAACCATATTTACTCATGAAAGTTCTAGGAAATTGTCTCAGCTTTCTAGAAAAAAAATTGAAGTCATTTGGACTTCTAGAACTCGAGATATGGGTTGAACACTGAACATTATCTACGTTGCAGGATAGATTTGAACTTCTCTGTTGTTGCTATAATTTGGACTTGAAAATAACATTTTTAAATCTTGGACTCCACATGAAAGTTTTAGGTCAATGTCTTATCTTTCCATCCATATAAAGCAAACCTAAATCCGAGATCTACAGCTTCAGATATGACCCAATTACCGAACAGTATTCCAGTTTTGACTAAACCAGTATCACTTTTCTAAGCTTCACCCTCTCTTTATCTTCACAATTTTAGTAGTTGAATTCATCAATCAATCATTTAATTTATATGATAGGCCTGCATTTAAGATGGACATTTACCATATATTAAGGTATCTTATAGTATCAGACTTGTTATTATAAAACATGTTTTAGTTAAGGAGTTATTGATACTTCAAGTGTAAAATGATGATATAAAACCTTGATAAAAATACACTTTTAAGTACCAATCATGCTTCCACAGGTGATGTATGGATTCATTATCACACACAGTCCCTATTGAGTCAAAAATAGTCAACAAAAACTAAGTCTAAGCCCGATTAGAAATCATCAACCAAACTAGTTCCACAAGTGACGTGTGGATTCGTCGGCGCACACAATCCATGTTGAGTCAGAAGTGTTCAATAAACACTGAGTTCCCATCGACTGAGAAAACATCAATGAAACTGCTTCCACAGGTGACGTTTGGATTCGTCAGTGCACATAGCCCCTATTGACACATAAATATTCCATGAAAACTGAGTAGTTGCCGCCTAAAAAATCCTTAACAAAAGTGCTTGCACAGGTGACGAGTGGATTTGTCAGCGCACACAGCCCCTGTTGACTCAGAAATAGTCCACGAAAACACAATCGTTGCCGCTTCAGAAATCATCAACAAAAGTGCTTCCATAAGTGACCAATGGATTCGTCACAGCCCCTGTTGAGTCACAAATGATCAACAAAAACTGAGTCTATGGCTATAGAGAAAATGATCACCGAAAATGCTTCCATAGGTGACGCGTTGATTCGTCAGCGCACACAGTCCTAATGAGTCAAAAATCGACAACGAACACTAAGTCCCGCCGGATAAGAAATTGTCAACGAAACTGCTTCCACAAGTGACACGTGGATTTATAAGCTTCACCCTCTCTTTATCTTTTCAATTTCAGTAGTTGAATTCATCAATCAATCCTTTTATTTATATGATAGGCTTGCATTTAAGATGAATATTTACCATATATCAAGGTATTTTATAGTATCAGACATGTTATTATAAAACATACTTAAGTTAAGAAGTTATTGATACTTCAAGTGCAAAATGATGATAAAAAAAACTTTGATAAAAATACACTTTTAAGTACTAATCACTTAGATTTCCAGAAAGGTATGGATGTTAGCTTTTTAATGCCATTGAAATTACTTCATTTCAACCTTTAGAGCTCACGCTCTCACAAAACATTGATTGAAGGTCAAATTTGTCAATTATCTCCAATTTACTCCTTTTTGCATCTTTCATCCAAAAGTGCCTTCAAAACATAAAACAAATAATATCAAAATATTTTATATATAAAACATTGGCAAAACACTAGTTAATGTGGGTGAAATTATCGAATAATATGGTTGCATCAGCTATATTCAAAGCACGCTTAGACATTTAAAAATGACAATCATGGCTTCTAAACTAAAAAATGACATCAAATGATGCATAACAAGCACCAAGAATAGCAATTTGAAAGATAAAAATAAAGAAGGAAGGTATGTGCTCATTGAGCTTTACCCCCTCATCAAAGTTTGAAGAATACCTTAACTAACAATGTGCCACATTTGTTTAGAATTTCTTACTCCTTTCTTAACCTTCAAATCTTCTGATATTTCTGCTTCTGATATTAGACTCAAAAGCTTCGCCTTCTATCTTTTTCCTTCCACTTTGTATATCAATATTTTATTGCTTTTCTATCAATAGACTTTAGTGATTTAATTTTCTCTAAGCTTTCTCCTTTTTTTACTCTCTCTCCCCCCCTCTCTTTTTTCCTCTAGGATCTCCTTTTATAGCCTCAAAATGTCTAGTGGTTGTGAAACTATTTGTGGGTTTAAAGGTGATTTTTCCAAAACTAGATCATAGGGGATCTTTTTTTTTTTTTGCCTTTGATATGTTAAGAGACCATTCTTCTTTCTTTCTCTTTTGTTTTCCCTCTCCCTAAATGACTAACAAACTTTTGGAACTTCTAGAAAAAGTTGAGAACTTTATAACTACAATTTGGTCAAAAATAGATGAATGGGGCACCTTTCATGAATTAATTATGACAAATAGGAGGTCATTAAACCAACTAAGCTATAGATCCTGTAAAGGTGGTGTTATTCTTCAACTAGGTTTAAACCATGCTTTGATTTTGTGGTTTGTAACTTTCCCACCATCAATTCAAAGTTAAGTGTAACAGTCGAATTTTACTAAACTAGACAAAGCTACATTGAGACAAAAAGTTGCAAGCTTCCACATGGTGATGAGGCATAAACATAAAAAAAAATGGTGACATAAACTTATATAGGTGAATCTCCTTTGTCAAATGGTGGTGGTTAGAGCACCTGAAATGGTTAGAAATGTCATGTTCATTTACATGAAAATGGCAACTCGATCAATCTTTTTGGCTAAAGAAGATAACATGCAGAGAGCAGATGACATGTCACTCATTTTCTTCATTAAAAATGAGTAACATGTCGTCTGCTTGAACCTTAAAAATTATGGTTTTCTAATTGGGAATTTGCAAACTTTAATTTGGTCCATGTTATTTTATATGCCCCTTCAATTGACCTTGAAACTTCTTAATCTTTGCAATTGCACCCTTGGAAACTTTGATTTAACTCCTAAAATTTGAGCATTTTTTTCAAATTAGTTCTTGGTTTTTAATTTGTTCAATTTGACCCCTATCAACCATCAAACTTTCAATTTCTTTCAAATTGACCCTTAATTTTGATATTTTAGTTCCTAAATTTACGCGTCTTTTACACTTTGGTTCTTGGTTTTGAAATTCTTTAATTTGGCCCTTAATTAATTTCTAAACTTTGATTTTCTTGTAATTTTGTTCCTGATTTCATCCAATTAAACTTGTAAAAATTAAATTTGGTCCTCCAAAATTCCAATCTTCTCATTAAGATTTCAAACTTAATTTTTCACCAATTAATTCCTTAATAAAATTAATTTGACCTATTAAATATCCAATTAAGTCCTTGCGTTTAATTATTTATTTTAATTTTGACCTAAATTAATTTATAAAATTAATTAATCCTTTAATTAGGCTCATAACTAATTCAAATCAGTCAATTAAAAATTTAATTAAGTCCTCAAACTTAATTTTTATACAAATTAATTCAATATTCATTTAAGTTAATCTTGAATTTGCATTGCCTTTCACATTTAAGTCCTTCAAGGGTGTTATTGAGTTTTCAATATTGTCAGAGATCCAAATTTATCTTTTCATCCCTTATTTATGTATTTAGGTCTTTTATTAATTCTTGCCAATCAAATTGCATGTCTTCTTGTATTTTCATTTTTCAACCTTTTTTTTATATTAAAGTAAAAGATAATTTTAGAGAAATCCAAAATTACATCATGACAATGATATATTATGTCACTGGGGGAGCCAAATCCAATATTTAGTATTAAACATACTTACATCAACTCCATAGATAAAATATATAAAAAAAACTTTTGAAAACAAATAAAAAAACAATAATAGAAGTAACACATGCTTTTAAAATAAAAGCGAAAACACACTCAAATTGAAACAATTGATGATGATTCATGTCCAAGAAGTTTTATAGTGCTAATAATATTCTAGTAGTTATTCTCTAGGCTCATCTTAAAAAGAAAGAGAGAGAGAGATAGATATTCTTATCATGTTTTGTGGATTATAAGTTTGTTTGTTTGTTTTTGTTTTTTTTTTTTAATTTGTGTATTTTGTTTTTTTTTTTTCATATAAAACCAGAAAATAACTAATAGTAATTTTATTTTTTGACACCATACAATTATTCCATTACATTTTTTTTTTCCATCCAGCACAAGGCACCCCTGCCTTTAAACAGAACCAACTGCTTCTAATTGCGCGTGACTATCTCCTCCTCGTCATCATCCTCCCGAGAACGTGAACACCTCTCCTCTCAAGAGACTACTAAAAATAATTATCTCGAAGAGATAAATTTGCTCTCTCTCGCCTTGGATTCATGTCCTCTTTTAAACAGATTCTTTGACTTTGGCCCTTTTTAAAAAACCCTAGATTCCACAGGTACTAACTACTATCTCACCCTCTCTCTCTCGCATTTTATTTCCTGCTTTCGAATTTTCGTTTTGATTGGTTGTTGCCTCAGATTTGTTATTTTTTATTTTCTTTCTCAAAACTACGTCTCAAGTTTGGTGAATTTTCTTTGCTGTAAATCATTTCGTTTGATTATTGTATATATTCACGGTAATGTACTGCAATTTAAATACTAGGTTTCCTTCCTTAATTCAGCCTTTGATAAGTTTATCTTACTGTAATTTTATTTTTATTTCATTCGTATTCATTGCGGGAAAAATTCTCTTATTTTAAAAACCGTAACTTTTTTTAAAAAAGAATAATGTTACTGTTTGGTGATGACATTTTTCTTGCAAAATTTCAGTTTGCAAATCATTTGCAATTTGTTGTGTTTTTGGCTAAATAAAAATGAAGAAAAGACTTGCAATGACATTTTGAGGCATATAGTGGTGTTTGAATCTATTGTGACAGGTAGGCTAGGGCGGCTAAAGTTAGTGTGCGGACCTGACCTGGTTTAAAATGGACTTAGAGGATACATTCCTTGCTAAAGGTATGCTCGCTTATCTTTTCTATAGAATATTAAGTAGTTGAGATCGCAATTGTACAGAGCAAGCAGGGTGCTGAAGGAATGTTTCCATAGTCAGTCAGTTTCATGAGCTAGCTAGCCTTGCTGCTGCTGCTCATGGCAGCTGTAGCAATTTTTAACAGCTTCTTACCTTGATGATGAACTGTTTTATGAATATGATCTGATTCGATGGTACTACTTATCTTTGGCTGATATAACACCCAAATACATGATAAACTACCTCTTTCTCTTTTTTACTGTCATTTCTTTACGTTTTAGAGGGGAGCGTAGAAAAAAGTTTTGAAAGTGCCATGTTTACATGTTTATTTTTCAGTTCGTGTACTGTGTGATGGATTAAGACATTGAAAATATTTCTAGCCAAATAGTTATGTTGGATATAATTACATTTTATTCCCCTCATGCATCCATGATTTAATGCTTTGATGGCTGTGTTAGGAGTTTCATTGCCTCACATTCAAAGGCATTGTACGGCTCTTAATTCTTTAGTTCTTGTTGTCTTGGTTTTGTAATCTTTTATTTGTAGGATAACTCGTTCTCCATTTTGCAATTCTATTCATATGCAATGTTAATAAAATTGTTCTTCTGTAAAACAGTGGAGTGGTTAGAAATTAACTAACAAAGAAGGTGAGTTTTTTTAAAAATAGGATTTTGTTTGTGGTACAAAAGAGAATTGAGGTGCGCATCAAATATGCATTTAGAAATAGCAATGCCTTGATAAAGGGTAGATATAGCTAAATTGAAGGCATTAAAGGGTGAAGATATGATGAATAGTTGAGTCGGTTGAATTACGAAGAAAGAACCATATTGCCTACCTTGTCAATGCAACTTTATAAATATAGTTAGACAGCTTCTATCATGTTTACATGCACTGATCAGATGAATTCCTTACTAGAAAAAATGTGTTCTGTTTTCTGCAAAGACTCATTTTTTAGATTGGTTTGCTGTTTCTTTCCAGTTTCTGGTGTTCAAAGCCTTTCTTCCAGTGTGCAAAGCACCCCGGAAAAAAATGGCAATTCAGATGATGCTTCTAGAAGTCCAGAACTCCTTCAAGAGTTTCGAAAATCTGGTCCCAAAAAGGAACTTCTTCGAACTTGCTTTGACAAAGAAAAGAAACAAACAGCTTCATCAAAAAGCAAAATGACAGAACTTCTGAAGACAGGTAACAAAACTACCAAGAAGCAAGAATCCAAAAAAGCTGCTTCTAGTCTCAATAATCAACCTTCTTTTAAGAAGCAACAAAGAAAGGGGGAAAACCCAATGCGACTTGTACCTTCTTCTGAGCAGTCATCTGAGTTTGGATGTTCAAACTCATGGATATGTAAAAATTCAGCTTGTAGAGCTGTTCTATCCATCGACGACGCATTTTGCAAGAGATGCTCTTGCTGTATTTGTCATTTATTTGATGACAATAAAGACCCTAGTCTCTGGTTGGTTTGCACATCTGACAATGGTCAGGGGGACTCCTGTGAGCTATCTTGTCATATTGAGTGTGCCCTTCAACGTGAAAAGGTCGGGGTTGTTGACCTTGGCCAATTGATGCAGTTAGATGGTAGTTATTGTTGTGCTTCTTGTGGTAAAGTATCAGGGATTCTCGGGTAAGTAAATTCCATGCTTTTTATGATTTCTACATTCCTGAACTAGTTGGTTTAGTCTGGCATCTGATCAGTTATGCAAACACTTGTTTTATGTGTTGAACTGCCCAGAGTTTTCTCCATTGGTAAGGTGGTACCTTGTAACAAATTTCTTGTCATTTTATGAAAAATCTGTGTGTGTTCTATAAAAGAAAAAGAAAAGGAAAAGCTTTATTTGTACGGAAGAAAGTGTTCTTTACTGATGCATGAAATTCTGCGTTCACATCACTTAGACATTGCTATGTTCAATTGCTGTTCCCAATTCTTTAATGTGTCTTTATTGCTGGGAAATGATTACAATGATATAGACTGAGTTCAGAGATCTAATGGCTTGTCAAGAGGGTCGTTTTTCTGGTTCTGTTTTAGAATTTTCCTGGAAATGAAATAATAAGCAATAACTGCCGATTAATTTTTGTATTTTCTAAATAGGTTTTGAACGTGGACTGATGTGTTGCTGTGATTTGATTAATACTGACAGAAGTTGGAAGAAGCATCTAATTATAGCAAAGGATGCTCGTAGACTTGATGTGCTCTGTTATAGGATATACTTGAGCTACAGACTACTTGATGGGACTTCAAGGTTTAAAGAACTGCATGGAATTGTCAAGGATGCCAAGGCTAAAATAGAAACAGAAGTAGGTCCAGTAGATGGTGTTTCTGCCAAGATGGCACGTGGCATTGTCAGCAGACTCTCTGTTGCTGGTGATGTACAGAAACTTTGCTCTCTTGCAATTGAAAAGGCAGATGAATGGCTCACTACCATTTCTAGTGCAAGCCCAAATTGCAGAGGTTAGAGTTCATAAGTAGGATTCTTTGTTGTGATCCTAATTGTTTTAAATTGAGAACATGGAAAAGTTAAATGAATAATCAAATGTCTGTCTTTTCCACAGAGGATTCCCTTCCTGCTGCTTGCAGATTCTTATTTGAAGAAGTGAAATCCTCATCTGTTGTAATTATTTTAATTGAATTGTCTACTGCATTGTCTGATGATATTAAGGGCTACAAGCTCTGGTATTGCAAGAGTAGAGAAGAGACACATGCAAAAGAACCTATTTGCATGTTTCCAAGATCTCAGAGAAGGATTTTGATTTCCAATCTACAGCCCTGCACAGAGTATACTTTTCGGATTGTTTCTTATACAGAGGCTGGTGACTTGGGTCACTCTGAGGCTAAGTGTTTTACCAAGAGCATAGAGATAATTCAAAAAAATCCTAATCCTTCAGTTGCAAGGAATGGTAAGAAAGGGAATACTGTCACTGGAGGATATACTTCTAGTTACAATAGGGATTCCAAAACCACACCTGCTGTTAATTCTTCTGGTTTCATGGTTCGTGACCTTGGAAAGATTCTTCATCTGGCTGGGGCTCAACAGCAAGGCTGCTTTGAAGGTTTCTGCAGTGCTGATACTAAAAAATGCTGTGGAGGCGGCAAAGTGGTCAAGCCTCAAACTTCAGAAGATCCAGTGCCATCTATTTCACATGGGCTAGACTTAAATGTTGTTTCAGTGCCTGATTTGAATGAAGAGCTGACTCCATTTGAGTCCTCCCGTGATGAGGATAATGGGTGCACTTTGGAGCAGGCTATTGAGGCAGATGATGATGCTGCTTCCCATGATGTAGAGAAAAATGATTTAGCAAGATCTCATGGTACTGGTGACTCCCAGACCTGGATGCATGGGCCAAGCAGGGAAGTGCCCACTGTTGATTCCCTGTCAGAGTTGTGCAGGAAAAGGGCTGCACACACGAATGAAGACTTGCATGACTGTGATAGCACTTTGATAAATGAATCACCATTCCGTGTGTCCAGTGGTTCAGGTTACCTGGATGAGAACTTTGAGTACTGCGTGAAGACAATCCGGTGGTTGGAATGTGAGGGTTACATTAACCAGGAATTTAGGTTGAAATTGCTGACATGGTTTAGTTTGAGATCAACGGAACAAGAACGTAGAGTGGTTAACACCTTTATCCAAACTCTGATTGATGATCCTAGTAGCCTGGGAGGACAGTTGGTTGACTCCTTTTCAGATATCATATCCAGCAAGAGGCCACGGAATGGATTCTGTGGCAAGCTGTGGCATTAAATCAAGACGGCTCATTCCAAAACACATGATTGCCATATACTTGATGATTATTTCTTCTGTGCGATAAATTTCCTCTAGATTCTTTTGCCGTTCTTTGTATAGGCCTTTTTTTCTCGATCACTATCAGAAGTGATTCATTTAAATCGCTGACAAGTTTGTCCGGCTAAAAGATCGGTTGCTGATTGTGGCTACGGTTGCATCTTTCTTGGAAGGCAAGGCTCCTTGCACGAGAAGCTTTGTGCTATAGTGTGGAAGGTTTTTGCGCACGAGGCTTCATGCTGCCTTATTTTTAAATTGTTCAAAATTTGACGTGGTGTTATTATTTATCCTTTAAATCAAAGAAGGGCACACTAATTCATGGCGGATTTTACTAGTCTTGTAGTCTAGGTGGACTTTGAAAGTTGCTAGTTGATTGGATGTCAAGATTGTAGAACTCTTCCTCTTGTCCGCATCTTATTATAACTTGTCTGATCGATCTAATGGAAAACATGCTGAGACTACGTTTTCTGACCTAAGAAGCTGGCCACCGGAGAAGCCAGATTTGAAAACATGGATTCTCAAAAGACAAATTAGATGGTTTACAGGACCCGAAAGCTCAGGAGATTTATGGAGTGCAACCCAAAGATTGTTTGAGAATTAATAGTTTAATTTGCACTATATCTATTATATCTATTAACTAGCTATTTGACTCATTAAATTATATTTTATGCCATAGTAGAGATGTTTTTTTTTTTAAAAAAATGTATTGTAAAATTTATAATCTCTGATAGGATCATCCTAAAAATAAAACCTAATTAAGTATGATTATGCAATTGTTTATATGACTATCATTATTTTTAGATTAATGGATCTAATACGTTATTGGAGATAAGAAATATTATTATTAACTATTAACTAAAAAAATGTGGATAGCATTGTAGATGTACACATTTATTTTAATTAAAAACTAAGTAATTCATTTGTGTAATATAAGTTGTGCGCTTTAACTGTGGATTATAATAGTATAATGACAATTATACTCTTGAGCGTGTTGGATGGCTTGGTGATTTAGAGAGGATGTTTTGGGTTTCTTAATCTTTTTTATTCTTTTTTTTTTTTTTTTCCTGTCGTGACTTAATATGCGCCAAGTTTATTTTTATCTATCATCTATTTTTTTCACGAAAGAGAGAGAGCTTTGATGGGGAAGACAATTTTGCCTCTCTTTTGATTTCTATCTTCCCTTCTCTTAATAACCCTTCCTTTCCTCTCTCTAAGCACAGAATGAGAAGATAAATTGGAGACAGAAAACATGGGCTTTTGCGTACCAAAATCAATGGTGATTTTCTGTTTTTTCCTTTTCAAATTAGGGGTTTCTAATTGAATTTATGTTTGTATTAATGATTTTGAATTTTTCTTTTAGAATTTTAGTGTGGTGTGGGAGTGTGTGGATGAGGAGGGAGCCGTGATGGGGAAAAAAGATATGTAGAGAGACTAAGAGAGGGCTTTTCTTGCATCTTTATGATGAGGGCCGTTGTGCTAGTGGTGATTCTTCCACGATGGAGCTGGGTATGTCAAATTGTAACCAAAAATAGATAAATTTGGATTAAATAGGGGTAATTATTATTGAAAAATGATAAATTAGGGAGAAAATTTTATGAATTGAGATTAACATTTTCGGGAGATTAATTTAAAATTCAAAGAAGAAAAAGTAATAAAATAGTATAAGAAATATCAACTAACGATAAATCACGAAAAATCCATAACCAGGTAAAAATTATAGTTCAAAGGAGGAAATTTTGTAAATTAGATGATATTATATGTAAGATAAAAACAAATATCAAATAAATCAACGCATGACCCTTTGCATGAGAAACGTTGAATTTCGATATAATCTAGGCGCACAATCACGCTATTGGGACTAAAAGTGGTAAGAAACTCTCAGGAAAGTTTTATGGTAATTATAAATAGGAATCTCCAAAGAATTAGTCTAAGACACAAGTAAATTATATTGTATACAAAATTCGGATTTTGGTGCGAAATGTTTTACCGTCTAATTTTACAATATTGAATGTATCTCTCAATCCGACCGTTGGATCAAGTTGAAAGTTTACATGGGGTCTTAAGACATATGGTTTTACCTTGAGTTAAAATTTAAGGTCAATTGGAGTTTGGAAAGGTTTTGAAAATAAAGACACTGTTGGACCTATGCAAGAAACCAAAATTAAGGGGGGGGGGGGCGGAGTTGGGATATAATAGTAATTGACCCAAAAAAAACCTAATGTAACTATAGTAGCTGCTATTGTTCACTCTAGACAACAGCTAAAAAGAGAGGAAGAGGCTTCTCTCTTGCCTCTCTTTAAAAATCATTTGAGAAATCCTTCCAAATTATGAGATTAAAGCTTGCACATGGGCTTGTGAGGAGAGAAACACATTTAGGCTAAAATTAGAAAGCGTGGTTGGAGGAGAGGAACTTGAGGGACAAGTATGAGTGATGAAGAGGAAGAAAATTGAAAAAGAAATTGGTAGAACTCTTCAATTTGAACTTGAAATTATTGATAAAAGTGTTCTTTAGTTTTCCTCTTTGATTTCATTGTTAGTGATAATTGAAAAACCCTCAATGTTGTGATTCCAGGATTCTTGAAAATGTGTAGAAACTGAGAGTTTCTTTGAACAAATGAGTTAGTTTGATGAATTATATGTTCTTGTACAAGTGGAAGGATGAACATGGAGTAAGGATAATGATGTTGAGATGCATGAAAACACTTAGTGTGCTTGTGAAATTTATCTCTCATGTAATTAAAATTCTAATAATCTTACTAGCCAACTTCAATATGAAATTACAACTTGCAAATAATATAATTTAAAGTTAGTGTCTTTATGAAAGTTATAGGTATGAATGTTATATTTCAAATGCAATTGAGCTCGACTTATTTGGAGTTGTATAACTCCAAATATGAGAAAAACACTAAGTAAAAGTCCAAACAGACATAGTACTGAACAAATTTTAGGTGCTAGTATAATTGTTAATTTGGAGCCTTAAATCGATGTAATTTGGAGTTGGTGTCTTTATAAAAGTTGTAGCTATGGATGTTACCTTTCAAATAGAACTAGTCTTGACTTAGTTGGAGTTTTATAGCTCCAAATATAAGTAAAAAATAGAGTCTTGTCCAGACTGATATAATACTAGACAAATTTCTTATACTACTACTATATTAAGTGCATTTAGACATGTAGATGGAAACAATAGGTATTGTGTCCTTCATGAAAGTTGTATTCCTATGTATTAACTCTTCATAGAGTCAAACCACACTAAAAATGAGAACTGAAACTTTAGTTATGATTAAAACACCAAATAGTGTTCGAGGTTGGGTGGACTAAACCAGCTAGGACTAATCAATCTCTAATCTTTACTTGTTGTTGATTGAGGGTTCTAAAATTTGGATTGATAAGAATAATTATGAACATGGAAAATATGTATGTGTAAGGAATTTTAAGGATTTTCCTTGCTGTTTGAATGAAAATTATGATTGAATGAGAATTGAAATGAAATGTTGATGTTGATGTTGATGTTGATGTTGGTTGCATTTTTTATGATAAATGTATTATTAGTGGTATAAAGGAGGCTGAAGGGATAAGACAATAGCAAGGAGCAACAACACATGCAAATGATTGAGGTGGGTGCTCGACATCTTATCTTTTTAGAATTAATACAATTTTAATTTATGAAATTCACAATTTCTATGTTATGATGTAATTGTGAGTTGATATTGTATTTGATAAGATTGTGTACTAATGTTCTTGTGAATGGAAATGGATACAGTGGAAACTGTGTGTTAATATGATTGTGAGTTTAAATCGGATACAATAGGTTAATGGATGTAGATTTCATGGGCATGGTAAATGTTTGGAATGGGATGAGATTTTGCATGAGAAATTTGATGAAATAGTTAAATTAGGTAGGTGATTCCCACCTTCATATAATTCTATTAAATTCTCAAAATACTCTATCCGAATTCAATTGCTTAATTTATTCATGAATTATAAAGAATGTTAAGATTAGCTTTGGCTAATGATATCCATGTTGGATAACCAGGAATGAATGAAATTAGCTTTGGCTAATGGTATCCATGTTGGATAGTCGGGAATGAATGATAAGTTAGCTTTGGTTAATGACATCTATGTTTGATAGCCGAGAATAAATGTTAAAGATTAGCTTTGGCTAATGCCATCCATGTTGGGTAGCCAAGAATAAGCATTATGATTAGCTTTAGCAAATGATATCTAAGTTGGATAGCTGGGAGTAAAGGATGAGGTTAACTCTAATTAATGGGGTCCATAGGATCACCGATAATGTGTTACGAACTATCTCATTTGAAAGAATTTACTGATACGATGAAATAAAAAGTATAATGTGTTATTCACAATCAAAATTAATGTTTAAAGAACCATATACAAAATTGATTATGGTTAGGAATGAATAATTATGCATGGAAGAATTCTATATATATATGAGGATTCCTAGACTATAATACATGTCATCAATTGTTTATTGAACGTAACTTAAATAAAATAATGCGGCATAAGGTTGTATAAAGATGTGAAGTAAAATATTAAAGATAGACTCGATAGGAAGTTATTAATAGCCAGATTTGTTAGCAATCAAATGGGTTTACCTGAATTATTGGGATCCATGAGGGGATGACTAGATTATACTTAATGGGTGTAGTATCAACAACTAAGGATGAGAGATGAGTGATATTTAGTGGTCATGTTGTCGGTCACTAAGGATAAGATATGGAATAATACTTAGTGATTGTAGTAACAATGAGTAAGGATAAGAAAGAAACGAAACTTAGTGATCGTAGTATCGGTGAGTAAGGATAAGAAAGGAACGATACTAAGAACAAGATATAAATTGATAGTTGATAATCAATTATCGATATCTATGAATATGACAACTTGTGATGTTTAGTTGCCCAAAAAACGATGACCAAGGAAGCGAAGTATGATTTGGTTAATTATAGATGATGATGTAGGTTCTCCTTTCCCTATGCTTCTCTGTAAGTTGATAAGTCTTTTAAATTAAATCGTGGACAATGAAAGTTACTTGTTGGTTGTTCATAATAAAAAGAGAATTCATGTGGTTGTCTTTATTTTTGAATGGAGACCATTGTGTTGTTTTTTCCAATGAGTGGAAACCATGGTGTGTTGTTTAAATAATGGAAACCATTAAAACTATCCTTGATTATATAATGGAAGCCATTGTGTAAGATAATTAACTGATGCTTAAAAGTGTATATGACAGGGGGGTTGATTGGCAATTTAAGACTTAATATTGTTTGATGTACTATTAAGTCAAAGCAAATGATAATGGGGTGATAATGTAACAAACGATTGCGATACCTAGAAAATAGAAAATATAGTAATGTTACAGCCAAATTATGTTAAACAGTGATGATGATGTGTAAACATGAGATTAATACGTGTGGTTTTTTCAAGGATTGTACCCAAGAAAATCGAAGACTAAGGAAATGAAATATTAATTATTGATTAAGGAATCAAAGATCGAGAAAATGAGTTGATTTATAGTGACGTATAGTCGACAACCTTATATTTGAATGTATTATGTAATTCATCTTAAAGGCAGCGTTGAAAGTGACAAATATGAACTTAGAAGTCACAACAACTAATGGGTAATTCAATATGTATACGATATAATCGATGTTAAAAGAATTCTGGATAAGCATATTGTTCTTTTTCGTTTATGAAAACCGCATATATGTATTTTATGGCTAGTTGTTAAATTTGTAATGTGTTATTTTAGTTGTAATGATGAGCACGAGTATTGTCATCTGAGTTGAGGTATTATTGAACTTGAGCTGAATGTTTTAAGCAAGGGTGTTAAAAATGTTAATTGACATAATGATTCATTTCTCTCATGAAAAATCATGAGCATAAATTTTCTTAATGACTAATAACTCTTATAATGCTATATATATTATAGGTCTATGTTACGAAGTGGGCCAATGCTAATTGCATCATTTCACTATGAATACTTAAAATTGTGTTAATAACTTCACATTAAAATGTATTAATGGTATGATTGTATTTCTAGCATTTGGTTATTGAATCTCTATTGTTATGTGTACACGTGTGTGTATCCATTCCATTTATGTTTTAAGTAAATGGAAAATGGAAATAATATAAGATGAATTGTGAGAAGCGATATGAAAGAATCAAATGGAGAAATAATTGAATCGGTAGGTGGTTGAAGGCTACTACGTGTATGTAATGGAGTTATTTGATATTGTGTTACCTAAGAGGATAAGAAAAGAACTGAGAAAATATATAAGTTATTGGGAAAACTCTACTATAAATCTGGTAAACTAAATGATCAATAATGGAATGTATTGTTAGAAAGATTGCACAAAAATTTGTTTACCCTATTATACTCAGACATGATAATTAGAAATATGAAAGTTACATAGAAATTTTAGGTCATTATAGAAATAGAAAAGAAAATAAGGTTTGTCATCTAAGATCCTTGCTCTCTGCTTCTATTTTTCAATTACCTCTTTGGTTATGATGCTTTATGTTTTTGTTTTAATGGGTTTTGGTTGTGGTTCATTTTTGGTTTTGAATTTTTTTTTTCAAGTTTTAATCTTTATTGTGACCTTCTGTTGAGGTGCAATTTCGATGTTATTATCTTGAAAAGATGTAAAGCATGGATGCTTTTCTGAAGATTATGAGCCAATTTGCTTAGAATACTAAATTTTTTCAATTTTTTTTATTTTTTTGAGATTATAGTGATGCTATTTATGCTTCTTAGTTGGTGATTTTGTTTATGCATATTCATTTTTGTTTTGCACTTATTTTTTTAATCTTGTTTGCATTCAACCTACATTATTATGATTATTCCTTCCCTATTTATACGTTTTGCTTTTACTGATTGTTCTACCTTTTAGTTATGTTCTTTTGTGTTTGTTTTCTTGTTGTCAACTTTAACTTCATGTTGTGCCCTTATAAACCTCAAGAGGCATTTTTTATCGGTTAAGGTTTTAAATTGTCTAATTAATTACTTTGATGTTAATTTAATTTCTTATTTATTGAATCGAGTATGAATTATTGTTTATGTTCAGTTATTTGTTTTTCTTAGATAGTTAAGAGAAGGGGTTCGATTGTTGCTAACATCTTAAATGGATGTTTCATGCTAAATGATTTTGTTTATTTTTTTCCCTATATTCAGTGGTCTTTAGACTGTTCCTTTGTTCTCGTATAGCCTCAATTAATTTGTCAGTGACTTAGTTTTTGTTGGCTGCCATGACTTATGTATACAATTAAGAATCAACCACAAATTTTATGCTACTCAAATGTGCATTTTACATTCTTTTAAGCTTTGGAATAACTAGTTTTTCATTTCTACCCTTTTACCTTAGGGATTAATTGTATTGCCCAGCTTGCTTTGTCTATTAAAAACTTTGAATTGGCTTTTTGATTCTCAATTGACCCAACTCCTCTTTGTGATTCTAATGTTTTCTTTGAATTTTTTAAACTCCATTATTGTTGCTGCTTTCCCTTATAATTTTACATTTTTCTTTCTTTTATTTTTTCCCTACTACAAGCTTTGATAGGCTTGGTTTTTCATTTTCAAGAGGTTGATGTTTGCTCAAGCCTTTGGTTCATCTTTGTCAAAGTTGTGTTTCGTTTCTCAAGTGACTTTTTAACTCATTTCATTCATTTTTATGTTTATTGATATCCTTTTCTTTTTCCCTCTTCTTTGTGTTTTCTTTTGTTGTTTTTTCATCCTTTTTCTTGGCTTAGCTAATATTTTCTGTCTTACTAGAGCGACATTGTTTTTCCTTTGATCTGTTGGTTCCCCTTCTTACAAGAGTGCTTGAGCAAAGTGCTTATTGAGCCTGTTAAATGTCTCTTAACAACTCAAGTTCAGGTTAGGTCTGGCCTTTTGGAATTGTTACCTTATGATTATGTTCATGTGGTTTTTTATATGTTTTATGACTAGATTGTTTTGGATGTTTGACCATGATTTTTTTGGTTGGTGTTCATTTTTTTATTGCTTTTTTGGTTTCCCTTTCTTTAATTATAAGTCCACATTTTGTTTTACCAATCTTGATGTTTTTAAATTGCTTGTGTCTGCTCTTCATATCTTTGTGTGGTTTCTTGCAATATTGATTTATTTTTTTGTTTTCAATTTGTTAGTGGGGGTTTGATGGTTGTTAATGTTTTTGGTGGATGGTTTCGTGCAAAAGAAATTATTTGCTTTTGTCCTCATGTTAAGTTGCCTTTAAGACTATTTTATTCTACCTATATGGCCTCAATTGATCTGATTACTGTTGATATTTTATAGGTTGTCATGCTTTTATGGATCGACCTAAAAAGACTCATTACAAGATGGATCCTACTGTTTTTGCATTGTGCTTTTATGATGCATATGTTACATTATTCTTTATGCTTGGAGTGACCAGTTGTTAGGGTTTGCCTTTTTAAGAACAAACTGGGATAAGTTCTGTTATGCTTCTTCCTTTTTTAAAAACAAAATGATATGGTTTTCTTATTCCTAATAGATCTAATCATTTTTTGTTTGCATTTTTAATGTTTTGCTTTAACTTTTTCCCTTTTATTTCTTTTCCTTTTCTTTTGTTTCCTTCTGTTTAGGCGCACATAAGCACACATGCTTCCTTGCTGACAATGCCAATTTAGGTTTAGAGCGAACATCACACTGCAATCCCTTATAAAAAAAACATGTTTTTTTTTATCATCACTTTTATTTACTTTAATTTTAGTTGATTTTGATCTAGCACTGCATTGGTTTATACAGACTACACACATTAACACCCTCTTGACCTATTACCCTTCTCTTTTAATGATCGTTTTCACATGTTCATCATTCCTGATAGTTATTATTTCTTTTCACACAATGCAAAAATGACATGACACCACTTTGCTACCATGCAAACTTATTGGTGTAGTTTCAAACAACATCCCAATCAAGAAGAATGTGTCTAGATCCCAGATGATGTGAACCTTATGATTACGTGGTCACGCAACCCACAATCAGGATTAAAATCTGATCTTAGAAAGCTAAAAGAGATTTGATAGGAATGTGACACAATTGAAACGTATCTCAAGGCACCAACACTATTGGAATGAAATAGAATGACACCATGAAGCCAGTTAATATGCAATAAGTCAGATTTAGTTCATTCAAGAACCAAAGAATGCAAGAATCTCTCACATGTTAAACTAAAAAGTTCTAAAATTTAGGCATTATATTTTTTTTAAATAGTTCTGAGAAATTAACCCTAATGGATTTACACTTATGGGCTGAATTGATCCATTTATAAAAATTGACTCATAACCTTTACTAGTAAGCTCAAACCTTGATCCAAACAAGCCTTAGATCTTAGCTACAAACCAAAGTATTAATTTAGCTTAAACATAGAAATAATAATGAAACAAGTAGTCTAGATAGTAGCTTGTTGATGCCGCATATAATAGAAAGATAAACAAGATAAAACAGCTTAATTCCCTAGCTTAAATAACTATTTGTTAAGATCCACCTTCCTATATATTCTAGGATTTCTTAGCCAACTTTTAAAGTCCTTTAGATGCTAGAAAATCTGATCTGAATAGGAACTTAACTATTGAAGTCTTCTTTCCTTATAAGACTAGGATTTCCCTTCAATACATGAAAAACTTTCTTAGAAATTAATTCCCCTTGTAGTCACCCATCACTTTCTTTCCTAGATTAGGAGAATCAAATCTTTAGCATTAAATTATCCTTTCATATCTAGGATTTAGATCTTATAGCCCCTTTTGGTTTCCTTGCATGACTAGAAAGCTTCCTTCTTTGTTGCTAAATATTCTTCTAAATAAAAGAGACAATAATGAATGAATTTTCCTTTTAATTTTAGGAGAATATTTTGTTGATCCTTCTAAAAAAAAGGATCCTAACATCTTTATTAGCCCAAATGATACGATACAGGCAAGGTCAAATTCGGATTTTGACGTAAAATGTGCAACAATCCAGTTTTACAGCAATAGTCATAATTCTCAATCCTACCATTAGATCGGGCTAAAATTTTACGTGGAGTCTCCTCACATGTTGTCCTACCTTGGGTTAAAATATCATGTCAATCAGAGTTCAGCAAGGCATCCAAACACGGGTCAACAGAGGCTGTACGAGTTTTGTTATTTACTTCCTTTTAACTTGTGAACTTCTTATTTGGTTAAGATTTTTTTCCTAAAAGGACACACAACTTATTTTGAAAATCTCCTAATTCTACAAAGATCTTTAATGGGCTGCAACATAGTTTCCAAGTGTGGCAAGGATTCATAAATGTTTCAGAATCCTTTTCTTACAAAATTCCTTATTCATCCTAGCTACAAAAAGAAAAGAAGATTTCAGAATTAATTCCACATTCAGATTTGATTCTCCTAGCTTATATGATCCTTTCATATTTAGGATATTAAATTCTGATTTATTTATTTTATTGTTATTTTCTTCTTAGTTTAGGGTTTATTTATATTATTTGGGTTTAATTGTAAGTGGGCATCATATAAGTCCGGTCCAATAGGGTTTATTTAAGTCTAGAGTCAGTATAAATAAAGGCATAACCAAACATGTAAGTTAGTGATGTGCATCATGGGAATTATAATCCATCTCGTAAAGCTGAATCTAATACGCAGGAGGATGCAGATGGTCCAATGACAAGAGCGAGAGCAAAACAACTACAACGGGCCATGACGAATCAAATTGCAATGATTGAAGCTGCGTCGGAGTTAAAAATTAGCAATCAGTGTGAATTTGGTTCAAGGGTGCTTATTTGCCTATAATTGGAACTTGGAGATGGAAAAAGCCCTTAATGGTTCTTTTGATGCTGGGCTACTTGTATTTGGATTGATAATGCAAATAAGTGAAGGAATTGATGCTGTTTACGGTCAGAACAGTAGATGGATTTGAACCCGAATTTGAAGTCATCCAATGCATGTGAAATCAAGATTTATGTAGGTAAAATTCAAGTTCAGAACGTGATCTTTCTAGATTGTCCAACCATGATTGCATTGGACTTTTGTGTCAAAAGTTATGGCTGTTTTAAATTTGGTCTGCTTATGTTTTAGAAATGTCAAAGAAAACGTGTGTTAGTTAAATTTGGCTACTTGTTTTTATTAAAAGTCTAGTTTTTAGGCTTGACTTCTGTCATGTTGAATTCACCTAACTTTGGAGGGATGTTCCAAAGATAAATATGTATCAGAATATGTAATAAACACTTTTGGCCAAGATTTTGAAACTTAATTCAGAGAATTAAGAGTTGTTCTTCCAAATTTGTTTTGTGAAGAACCCTACCTGACTTATCACTCTTCAATCACAAAGAGTGTGGCGTTGAAATCCTAGACTGATCTTTGTGGCGTCCAGATCGACTTATCAAAGTATCATTCTAGTCTATCCTCCATCTTATTTACCTTTAAATTACTACAATCCAGCCTAAACACCAAAAGAAAGACAACACAACCAGAACCATCCTTCATCCATTTTCATTAGAATCATTGTTGCTGATTTTTGAATCATGCACGGCGCATCATCTGGTATCAGAGCATCAGTTGCGATCTAAGACAGGAGCCAAAAACAACAACAAGAAGAAGAAAGGTTTGCTGGAATTGAGGTTGATAGACTTAACTATGGCTGGAGATAAAGAAGATTTTGCCAAGAGGGTTAAGTTTGGAACATGCACAGGTTATAGGCTTACAACGATCTCATGCTGAGATTCGGGATGAGATGACTGGAATTCATGAACAGTTGAATACCATTATGCAAAGGATGCAAAGAAATAATTTGCAACCCCAACCGAGGCAAGCACTTAGGGTGCCACGAAATGATATTATAGAAGCTGACAAAGATCCAAATGGGGATGATGAGGCTGATGATAGGGTCAGACCAAGAAGGCAGAATTATAATCCTCCTAATGGTCTCAAACTTAAGATTCCACCGTTTAGAGGAAGTAGTTCACCTGAGGAATACTTGGAGTGGATTCAGAAGGTTGAAAAGGTGTTTGAATGGTATGAATATTCTGAAGAAAGGAAGTGCAAGGTGGCGGCACTTGAGTTTACAAATTATGCTCTTTTATGGTGGGAAAACGTAAAGATTCAGAGGAGAAGGGATGGAGAGGAGGAGATTACAACATGGGCAACTATGAAAAGAGTGATGAAGAAGAGATTTGTTCCTGATTACTATAAACAGGAGCTATACATCAGACTTCAGACTTTGCGACAAGGATCTTTGAGCGTGGAAGAGTATGTGAAAGAGTTTGAGCTACTGCTGATTCGATGTGAATTGATGGAACCTCAAGAGTAAACAACAGCTAGATTTCTTGGAGGGTTGAGGAAGGATATAGCTAATGTTGTTGAGTTACAGCCGTACATCTTCCTTGAGGATGTTATAAAGCTTGCAACCCGAGTAGAGAGGCAGCAGAGACAAGGAGGTGTCCGAACTGGTGTAACTACGTCAAGCGCAACAAGGGCTGTTTCTACGCCTACACGAACATGGAGCACACTTAAACAAGATGAGAAGGTGGAGTTTAGCAAGGGGAATACCAATTCTGATTCTTTCAAGGGAAAGGAGAAGGTGACAGAACCTCAACATCTTAGGAGGTCTCGGGACATCAAGTGCTTCAAGTGCTTAGGACATGGGCACATTGCTTCGGAATGTCCAAATAAAAGGGTGATGATTTTGCATGGGGATCATGGAGAACTGATCAGTGGAGATGAGGTTGAAACTGAAGATGAAGATGAGGTACAAGTGGCTGAACAAGAAGAGGATTTCAAACCAGTGAAGGGAGATTTGTTGGTTGTTCAACGGGTTCTAAATGCACAAATTGATGTCAGTGATGAACAACGTGAGAACATCTTTCATACTTGATGTCAGATTCGAGATAAGGTGTGTGGGATGATCATTGATAATGGAAGTTGTACTAATGTTGTGTCAACTACCTTGGTGGAGAAATTGGGTTTAACTACCCTTCCACATCCTAGGGCCTATAGTTTGCGATGGCTGAATGAGAATTGGGAGATTCGGGTGACAAAGCAAGTTCGTGTACCTTTTTCCATTAAAACCTATCACGACGAGGTTTTGTGTGACGTTGCGCCAATGTTAGCAAGCCATTTGTTGTTGGGTCGTCTATGGCAGTTTGATAAGGATGTGACCTACAATGGATGAAAGAACACTTATTCTTTTATGCTGAATGGAAAGAAGGTGAACTTGTTACCACTGAGTTCTCAACAAGTTAGAGAGGATCAATTACGAAGCCAACAAAAGGAGGTGACATCACGTAAGGGGTTGTTGTTAGCCAAAAAAGGAGACATCAAACAAGCATTAGCCACAACAGGGATTGTTTTCATGGTCTGGGCAAAGCAACTACTACAAGTAGAAGGATTGGACTTACCAAGACAGATTAAGGAATTACTTGAAGAATTTAAAGATGTGTTTTCAGATGAATTACCTAAAGGGTTACCACCTATTCGTGGTATTGAGCATCAAATTGATTTGGTGCCGGGAGCTTTACTTCCTAATAGACCAGCATACAGATGTAATCCAGAGGAAGCGAAAGAGATTCAAAGGCAGGTCGGTGAGCTCTTAGAGAAGGGCTATGTGCGAGAATCACTTAGTCCATGTTCCGTACCTACTTTGCTTGTACCGAAGAAAGATGGTACCATGAGGATGTGTATGGACAACCGCACTATCAACAAAATAACAGTTAAGTATCGATTTCCTATACCCAAACTTGATGATTTGCTTGATGAGTTGCATGGTGCTGCATTGTTTTCTAAAGTTGATTTGATGAGTGGCTATCACCAAATTAGAATGAAAGAGGGAGATGAATGGAAAACAGCATTTAAAACTAAACAGGGGTTATATGAATGGATGGTAATGCCTTTTGGGTTATCTAATGCGCCTAGTACATTTATGAGGCTTATGAATCATGTTTTGAGGAAGCATATTGGGCTGTTTGTTGTAGTATATTTTGATGACATCCTGGTGTATAGCAAGACCTTTGATGATCATGTGAAGCATCTTAGAGTTGTGTTTGAGACTTTGCAAGATTTTAAGTTGTATGGGAAACTCACAAAGTGTTACTTCTGTAAAGAAAGTGTCGTGTTTCTTGGATATATTATCTCTAGCAGGGGAGTTAGAGTTGATGAGGAGAAAATTGTGGCAATTCAAGACTGGCCAAAACCTGCTAGTATTGCTGATGTGAGGAGTTTCCATGGTTTAGCTTCTTTCTACAGGCGATTTGTGAAAGACTTCAGCTCTATCGTTGCCCCTATGACAGAATGCTTGAAAAAAGGGAAAGAGTTTAGATGGAGTGAAGATGCACAGAAAGCTTTTGAGCTAATTAAGGAAAAGTTGTGTACTGCTCCAGTTTTAGCACTTCCAGACTTTGCTAAAACATTTGAAATAGAGTGCGATGCTTCCGGGGTTGGAATTGGTGCTGTTTTGATGCAAGAAAAGAGGCCGATTGCATTCTTCAGTGAAAAGTTAAATGGAGCGCGTTTGAACTACTCTATTTACGACAAGGAGTTCTATGCTTTGATTTGGGCTCTGGAGGTATGGCAGCACTACTTGTTGCCTAAAGAATTTGTTATACATACTGATCATGAAACCTTGAAGTATCTTAAGGGGTAAAACAAGCTGAATCGAAGACACGCTAAATGGTGGAGTTCATGGAGTCATTTCCTTATGTCATAAAGTACAAGAAAGGGCAAGTTAATGTGGTTGCTGATGCTCTTTCCAGGAGGTATGCAATGATCTCTATGTTGAATGCAAGGCTGATGGGTTTTGAGCAGGTGAAGGATCAGTATGCCAATGATTCCTACTTTGCTAATGTGGTTGCCGAATGTGCAAAGGGAGCTTGTGATGGGTTCTTTATGCATGAAGGTTACTTGTTCAAAATGGACAGAATGTGTATTCCTTCAGGTTCGTTACGGGAGTTGCTTGTGCGAGAGGCTCATAGTGGTGGTCTTAGTGGTCATTTTAGGGAGAAGAAGACTTATGAGCTGCTGAAAGAACATTTTTTTTTGGCTCAGTATGTTATGGGATGTACACAAGGTGATTAAAAGATGTGCTATTTGCAAGAGAGCTAAGGGTAAAGAGAATGCGTATGGACTATATATGCCACTGCCTATTCCAGAGCAACCATGGATGGACATTAGCATGGACTTTGTACTTGGATTACCAAGAACACAACGTGGGAAGGATTCAATTATGGTGGTGGTTGATCGATTCTCCAAAATGTCCCATTTCATTCCTTGCAAGAAAACTGACGATGCAGTACATGTTGCTGATTTGTTCTTTCAAGAGATTGCTCGTTTGCATGGAGTTCCTAAAAGCATTGTCTTTGATCGTGACACAAAGTTCTTAAGCCACTTTTGGAAGACTCTTTGGAGGAAACTTGGAACGAAGTTACTTTTCAGTATAGCATGTCATCCACAAACTGATGGACAAACTGAGACATCTATGGATGGAATTAGAAAGGCAGAATTGATGAAGAAACTACATGAGCAGGTTCGACTACATATTGAGGAGAAAACAACAAAGTATGCTAAACAAGCTAACAAGGGGCGAAAGATGGTCAGGTTTGAACCTGGAGATCTTGTTTGGATTCATATTAGCAAGGGCAGATTTCCAAGCAAACGTAAGTCCAAGTTGATGCCAAGAGCTGATGGTCCATTTCGTATTATAGAGAAGGTGAATGACAATGCGTATAAGGTAGATCTTCCTGGTGATTACAACGTATCAGCTACTTTTAATGTGAAAGACTTAACTCCGTACTTGGATGATGATGACGATTCTGATTTGAGGACAAATCATTATCAACCCGGGACTGATGATGTGCATCATGGGAATTATAATCCATCTCGTAAAGCTGAATCTAATACGCAGGAGGATGCAGATGGTCCAATGACAAGAGCGAGAGCAAAACAACTACAACGGGCCATGACGAATCAAATTGCAATGATTGAAGCTGCGTCGGAGTTAAAAATTAGCAATCAGTGTGAATTTGGTTCAAGGGTGCTTATTTGCCTATAATTGGAACTTGGAGATGGAAAAAGCCCTTAATGGTTCTTTTGATGCTGGGCTACTTGTATTTGGATTGATAATGCAAATAAGTGAAGGAATTGATGCTGTTTACGGTCAGAACAGTAGATGGATTTGAACCCGAATTTGAAGTCATCCAATGCATGTGAAATCAAGATTTATGTAGGTAAAATTCAAGTTCAGAACGTGATCTTTCTAGATTGTCCAACCATGATTGCATTGGACTTTTGTGTTAAAAGTTATGGCTGTTTTAAATTTGGTTTGCTTATGTTTTAGAAATGTCAAAGAAAACGTGTGTTAGTTAAATTTGGCTACTTGCTTTATTAAAAGTCTAGTTTTTAGGCTTGACTTCTGTCATGTTGAATTCACCTAACTTTGGAGGGATGTTCCAAAGATAAATATGTATCAGAATATGTAATAAACACTTTTGGCCAAGATTTTGAAACTTAATTCAGAGAATTAAGAGTTGTTCTTCCAAATTCGTTTTGTGATGAACCCTACCTGACTTATCACTCTTCAATCACAAAGAGTGTGGCGTCGAAATCCTAGACTGATCTTTGTGGCGTCCAGATCGACTTATCAAAGTATCATTCTAGTCTATCCTCCATCTTATTTACCTTTCAATTACTACAATCCAGCTTAAACACCAAAAGAAAGACAACACAACTAGACCCATCCTTCATCCATTTTCGTTAGAATCATTGTTGCTGATTTTTGAATCATGCACGGCACATCAGTTAGACAATTGAGATTAATAAAACTTCTTGTTTGCCGCACTTTGTGTGTGTGTGTGTTGGTGAGATAATCTCCCTTCTATGGTTCTCTAAAGAACTGAAAAACGACTTATCAAAGAACAACTGTCTTCGTGGCATCATCCTTATACTTCTTGTTCACGAATCAATATTCGTTGGGTGGGGGTCTTTGTTTCCAATAGTGCTAGTGCCTAGGTACAAGTTATCTTTGTGTCACACTCCTATCAAACCTGATTTACTTGGCTTTCCAGGAATTGTTGTCTTTGATTGTGGGTTGCGTGACCACGTGACCACGAGGTTCGCATCACCAAAACCAACTTTGTATCACATGTGGCGCAAACTCATACTCATTAATATAACCCAAATTAGACCTGATACAAGCTTACAGCAAGCCTACCTTGCTGCCCAAATCAGACCTATATATGGGCTGACCTAATTTGGCCGAATCAATCATCAAAGATATTTGACTGAACCTATCATCATGCACAAACCAAGGTTGATTAAAATTATCCCAGGCCAAAAACCATCATGGCTGAATGAAACACAAGCTAAATTCCAAGAAAAAACATAATATTGGTTGAATGGCCTTCCTATCAAACCTAAACACAAAATCAAAGGCGCTTCTTGAGAAATCAATGGCTGAACCGTATCACTAATGGACTCATATTGGATTGCAAACCATTATGCTTTCAACTAACATAAGCCTAATGCCTAAAACATATTTAAAACACTTAATGTGGGCCAAAATAAACCCAACTGAACTTAAAAGCCTAAACTAAAATATTATGGTTCAAATAATACTTAATACAACATAAAACTATGTAAAATATTTAGAATAATACAAGGAAACAATCATCCCCCAAAACCATCCCTAACTTGATTATTTCCTTGTGTAGTCAGGTCTGACTTGCGTATGAATAATTTATATTTATCACTCATTTCAGACCTCTTTCTATGCTTGGAACATGCTACCTTGAATGTCTGATATTCTCCCCTTTTTTAGTTGAATTAATGCTCTCAAAAATAGGGAAGAGAGATGTTGTTGCAAGAGAAAGAAAAAAACAATAAGGAAAGTCCTCCAAATCTGGTCGCATCTTGTTTTCTTTTTAAGGAAAGAAATCCTTACATGTAATGTATAAATAGATAAGAGAATTTACTCCCACATAATGTTGCCCCTTGGTTTTTGACACGACTAAAAGATTGATGTCTTCTTCTAAGTGTAAGAATGTCGAAGTAATAAATAACTCGACAAGACCGGAGTCGAACCATAGGGAGGTTAATTGTATAAATTATAGACAACAACAATACAACAACAACAACAACAATAAAGAAGAAGAAGAAGAAGAAGTTGATGAGAACTTTGAGATGGAAGATTAATGTAAGGATTGAACAATGATAAAATAAAGTGTCAAGGTTAGAGGATCCACTAATGGTATTTCAAACAAATATAGTATAAGCTCTTATTATTCAACTGGAAACCACACACAACGGAGGTTCCAATAAGATGATTTGTCATTAATAGCTCATTATAAATTGTTAACATGATCATATTAATTATCTTATTTAAGTAACACCAAACTTTTAAATATTTACATGAATTCATGATGCTAACATATGTTAACAACAAATCAAATTCCTTTTAGAGCACATGTGTAGGTTATACCATACGGTTGGACTATGAGAGTGCCAAACATTTATTATACGAAATGTTATACAACACAAATCTACATTAATCATTTAACAATCAAGGTATTAAGAATTAGTAAGATAAAAAGATAAGACATGTTAATATTAAACATTAAGGTCCATGTTGAGTTTACACTATACTTATTCTTACATGATTAGTGTAACCTTTTCACCTTGACATAATAAACTTAGCTAAATATAATGAAGAAGAGAAACATAAATAAATAAAATAAGAACATAAATAAGATACAAGCTAACTAAGTAAAGGAAAGGAAATGAAAAGCATAAACAAGATATTAATGAAAGCAAAACTTAAGAATTACAAAAAATATAAAGAGAGAGAGAGAGAGAGAGAGCATGTTCTTGATCTGAACAACCAAGCTCCTAAATGCATGGCAAATGCCTCCTTTTATAGGCCAAAATTTGAAACTATTAATTTGATGACTAATTGTTGAGTGGGTGGCCAACTCTTGACTTGGTAAAAATCCTTATCTTCTTATCTGAATAAAATGTCATTACTAACATTAGAATTGGAAAAACTATACACATGAAAGTTCTAGGAAATTGTCTTATCTTTCCAAGAAAAAAACATTGAGGTCATTTAGGCTTCTAGAACTCGAGATATGGGCTAAACACTAAACAATGTCTGGGCTGCAGGGCAGAGTCGGACTTCTCCGTTGTTGCTATAATTTGGACTTGAAAACAACCTTTTTAAATCTTATACTCCATGAAAGTTGTAGGCCTATCTTACCTTTCCATCCATATAAAGCAGACTTAAATCCGAGATCTACAGCTTCAGATATGACCTAATTACCAAACAGTGTTCCAGTTTGGACTGCCCACCATCTCTTTTCTAAGTTTGGCCCTCTCTTTGTCCTATCAATTTCAGTATTTAAACTCATCAATCAATCCTTCCATTAATGTGATAGGCCTGCATTTAAGATGAACATTTACCATAAATTAAGGTATTTTATATTATTAGATATGTTATTATAAAACATGCTTTAGTTAAGGAGTTATTGATATTTCAAGTGCAAAATGATGATATAAGACATTGATAAAAATACACTTTTAAGTACTAATAAGTTTTCATGTTAGATATGGGATCTTTTTTCCAATATGGATACATAATAATTCCTCTCCAATTCAGCCTTGTAACCGCCCATCATAAACTGAAACTTAAGTTGGAGTTTTGATAAATCCTTGTAGGAAAAGGACCCCAACACACTAATTAATCCTAGCCACTTTTGAACCCATATAGCCCAAGCCCATGCACATCCACAAGGTCCATATTATATCAGGCCAAAACAAACTCTATAATTGGGCCAAACCTGTTAACACCAATAAACCCAATTTGGCCATATACATCCCAAGGTGATAACCCAACTTGGCTGAATGGAATACAATCTAAAACCCAAGGAAAAAACTCTACTTGGTCGAATGGTCTTCCCCTCAAACCTAGGCTCCCAACTAAATCCCAATCATGAGTAACCCAAGATTAAACCATAGGCTGAACCCTATCAGTGATTAGCTTATTTTGGAGAGTTTTCTAATTCTATTGTTGCAATGTTGTGATCGCACAAATTAATTATCCTATCTTAAATAAACAAGATAGTATAGAGCAAGTAAGGGGTCGATCTCACAAGGAAGGTTTAGTTCAAATTTTTATGCTATATGATATGCAACTATGAGGGTTTGAACTTATCTATGTGGTATAGTAAACAAAAAGAAACAATCAATGTTAAATAAAAAAAAAACCAAAATTGATTAAGAAAACAAACCTTGGTTGCAAGTAAACATCCACCTACAGAAATAAGAACTGATCATGGAAACAAAATGTCAATTTATACTCTGAATATTTATCTTTTCTTATGTTGATTAGTTAACATATCCACTATATAACTAATCCTAACCATCAAACAACTACAGTGTCCGCACTAGTAATTTAATTTAATGGCAGCCTTAAGAACTAGATGAGTTGATTAATCTAAACAACTTCACTATCTGCAATGCGTGTTCGATTTGTTTGAATGTTCTTCCTAAGAGTAATAACATAGATCTATCATAATTATTAAACTCAGTTGCTTTACAAGTTTATATGCCACAACTTTGGTTCTGATAGCAAACTTAGCAATAGATTGTTCACAATAATAACTTAGAGTCCGCTCTAGCAATTAAAATAAACAATCATAAATAAGCATAGCATAACAAACATATCCATTCATCATATAAACTGAAAAGAAAAGGTACAGTTCTTGAAATCTGAAGGTTTCTGTGTCTTTGCAACCAATAAAAAGATTTTAGCCTTACATGTCTATTGAATAAAAAATAAAAAAGGAGGAATGGATGATTTTGGGTTTCTAAGAGGACAGTGTGTTTTCTCTCTCTTGGCTGGCCCCCCTATCTTTGCTTTCTCTCTTTCTTTTTATATCCTAGAAAACCCTAATCCCTTTTCTACAAAATAGTCCTTTCTTAAGTACAACATTTATATTTAAGTGTTTCAATAACTACTTTTCTAAAAAAAAGGAGAAATAGTCTTACATAGAATATTTAAGCTTTTAATTTTGACTTAGAGGAGCTAAAGTACCAAAATAAAACTTGGATGTTGGTTTGGATGCTTTTAAAAGTATTTTGGAATTGTTTCTTCACAAAACCTGTCTGTTGACAGAATTCATGTGTCATTTAGAAAACTCATATCTCTCTCATATAAGCTCTTTTTTTGCTGAAATTTGGCATGGTGATAGGTATTTAAGTCAGTAATCCAAAACAATTAAGATTATATTAAATGGACTTCTGTAGCTGAACATATTTAAGTTGGAATGGATGAAGGTCAACATTGGCAGAATGCGAGATTTTTCTCGAAGGCTGTGATTTCCATGCTCTTTCTTTTTTTATTTTATTTTTCTTGCCATATATATATAGAAATTTATGGATGTTAGCTTTCTATTTCCACTAGAATCACTTCTTTTCGACCTCTAGAGCTCAAGCTCTGCACAAAACATCGACTGAAGGTCAAATCTATCAATTATCTCCAATTTACTTCGTTTTGAATCTTTTATCCAAAAGTGCCTTCAAAACATAAAACAAAGAATATCAAGGCATTTTATGTATAAAATATAGGTAAAACACTAGGAAAATATGGGTAAAACTATCAAATAATATGGTTGCATCACCTACAAAGAAGGCAAAAGGGTTTTCATATTTTGAGAGGATTATTTAAAGCTACAATTAATTATCCTAGACAAACAAGAAAACTAAAAGGGAGGGCAACTTCAACAATCAATTTTTTTATCTTATTTTGGATATCTAAAGGTGGCAATAAATACCCTAGTATTTCTAGGATGAAAATATCATTCATGACATTATTTAAACTATGAAATTTACTTTGTAAGAGTATTTAAACTCTTTGTAAGCTTAAAATCCAAGAGTCATTGAATACTATCATTCTAAACTTTCAGCTTGTGTGAGAGTGATTCTTGCATTCTCTGGTTTTTGAAAAAACTAAATTGACTTATCAAAGATTAAATGGTTTCGTGACATTATTTGATTTAATTCCAATAGTGTTGGTACATTGAGATAGGTTTTCATTGTGTCGCACTCCTATTAAACCTCTTTCAGCCTTCCAAGATCAGATTTCAATCTTGAATGTAGGTTGCGTGACCTATGATCATGAGGTTCGCATCACATACGAATATGTGTGGCCTTATGATGAGTAAGATTGTGTTAAAATGAGTTCTTAGTTGTGTTGAAAAAATATATGTTTACATGAAAAAGAAGTGTCAGTGTGGTATGTTGGAAGAAACTAACTTGAATTTGTGCATGTAAGTGTTGTTTTGATAACCTAAAATGATACAAATATGGGCTGCCATGTGATGTGAACTAGCCTATGAACACCAAAGACCCATTACATTTTCTAAATAGGCTCATTGAATGGACTAGTGCAATTTTTTGCCAAGGTTGAATTTTAGAATCCTTTATAGCATCAAAAGGAGGCTTTAATGTTTTTAATTGATATGCAAGAGAGACCCAATCCACCTTTATTTGGGCCATGAAGTTTCAACAACAAGGCTATCAATTTTGTATTAGTTTCGGCAAACCTTGTTTTGTGATGTTTCCATGTGTTTTGTAGATTTCTAACTAGTTTTAGATTTCCTATTATGTGTTGGACCATTCATTATTTCTTTTAAATATTAGGATTTATTATTTTTATTTCATTTCATTGTTAGGTAAGGAGAAAACATAGTAAAGGAATCTAAGCTGACTTAGGAAATACATATGGCAACAAAGTTTCCTGGTCATACAATGAGAATAATTCAGTAACTTAATTATGTGTTCCTAGTATTGGAAGGATACCAAGAGGTGTCAAAGAGGATCATTAAAGGCAACATCCCTTTCTTTCCAAAAGAAGAATATATAAGGTTGATATCAAAATCTTATTTTAACTTGGTAACTAAATGCGCGAAAACTTCTCATTTAGTTCCTAAGATTATTGGGCAACATTATAGACTATAAATAAGTCGTGAATTAAACCTACAATGTTTTCTTTTTTTCTTCTCTTCTCACAGCAGAACAAGACAACTTATGGGCTTTATTTTGATTTTGTTAGCAACAACTCAAGGCTTATTTGAGCTTAATTAATACTTTATTTACAGCTAGCATCCAAGAATTGTTTGGATTAGGGTTTTAGCTTACCAGTATAGGTTTCAAACCAGATTTTGTAAGTGGGTCTAATATGGTTTAGTCATGGGTTTCTTATGAAGGGCCTTCGATTTTGTGCTTGGGTTTGATGGAGAGACTATTCAGCCAAGATTGTGTTTTTCCTTGGAATTTAGCTTGTGTTCCATTAGACCATGATGGGTTTTTGGCATGAGATAGTTTTAGACAGCCTTTGTTTGTGCATGATGATAGGTTTGGTCGAATCTCTTTGATGGTTTATTCTAGCAAATCAAGTCAGCCCATGTATGGGCCTGATTTGGGAAGCAAATGAGGCTTATTAAGGGCTTGTATCAGGTCTGATTTAGGTTATATTAATGAGTATGGGTTTGAATTACATTGGGTCCAAAGTTGGCTTGAGCTAATTAAGATGTTAGAATCCTTTCTTACAATGATCAACAAAATATTCTTCTAAAATTAAAAGGGAAATTTATTCATTATTGTCCTTACTATTTAGGAGAATATTTTGCAAGGAGGAAGTTTCCTATTCATGCAAGGAGACCAAAGAGGGTTGTCAGATCTGAAAGGATACTTTAATGCTAAAGATTTGATTATTCTAGTCAAGGAAGGAAAGTGATGGGCGATTACAAAGGGAATTAATTTCTAAGAATGTTTTTGATAAGGATTAGCCCAACACCAAACTTAATCATGTAAAAGACCCATTGAAGGTGCCAAATAGGCCAATTACAATAGCTAGGGAAAAGAAGTTTAAAGAGGTATTGAATGGGCTTATTCAGAACATATGGAGTAAGATGGACCTAAAAGAGCTTGGGATGCTTAGGGAGCATGAAGGATAGCCTTTAATTAATCTAATCCAAGTCTAAGAAAAGTACCAGCAAATCAGGTTAGAATTTTCATAGTCTACAAAGGACTTATAGGACGGCAACAACTCCAGTGAATCCAAAAAATGGTAAATTTAACAACTTATAAACTAGGAAAATCAGAGTATTTAGCTTTTATTTTTCTTTACTACATGTGGCAACAATACTAGACTTTGTGTTATTTTTATTTCTTTATATTTTGGGTTATATTTGGGTTTAATTATAAGTGGACCTCATATAAGTTCACATAAAAGGCTTATTAGGGTTTATTTCAGTCTAAAATCAATATAAATAAAGTCATAATCAGACATGTAGCGTTATGCAATTTTAAGATTAATAAAACTTCTTTGTCGCACCTTGTTATATGAGTTTGTGAGATATTCTTTATTCCTTGGTTTTCTAAACAACTAAAAACAACTTATCGAAGAACAATTGACTTTGTGGCGTCATCCTTATACTTCTCATTCGCAAATCAATATTCATTGGGTGGGGATTTTCTGTTTTCAGTAGTACTGGTGCCCAGGTACAAGTTATCTTTGTGTCACACTTCTATCAAACCTGATTTATGTGGCTTTTCAGAAATTGGTGTCTTTGCATGTGGGTTGCTTGAGCGCATATTTAAGAGGTTTCAATATGTTTTCCATGTTTTTAAAGGAAATCCTAGTCCTATAAGGAAAGAAGACTTCAACAATTAAATTCATATTCAGCTTAGACTTCCTAGCATCTAAAGGACTTTAAAAGCTGGCTAACCAATCCTAGAGTATCTTGGAAGGTGGATCTAGGCTAAGAGTTATTACTAGGGAATTAAAATATTTTATCTTGTTTTTTCTTTCTTTTATTTGCAGCATCAACAAGATATTGTCCAATTTGTTGTTTTCATTATTATTTTTATTATTTAGCTTAATTAATACTTGGTTTTCAACTAACTTCCAAGGCTTGGTTGGATCGAGGTTTGAGCTTGCTAGTAAAGGTTTTTGGCTAGTTTTTGTAAGTGTGTCAATTCAACCCACAAGGGTAGATCCATTAGGGTTAATTTCTCAGAACTATTTAAACACATGTAAAGCCTAAACTTCTGAACTTTTTAGTTTAATATATGAGAGAGATTCTTGTATTATTTGGTTCTTGAACGAACTGAATCTGACTTATTGAAGATTAACTGGTTTCGTGGCATCATTCGATTTCATTCCAATAGTGGTGGTGCCTTGGGATAGGTGTCCATTCTGACACACTCATATAAAACCTCTTTCAACTTTCTAGGATCATATATTAATCTTTTTTTTTATATATCAAATGTAAGAATGTATTAAGATCAAAAGTAACCATGCCATAAAAGCAACAAATACAAAATATATACAAATAGGAGGGAAACACATACCCTAAAACAAAGAAAAAAGAAACAAGCTCCTTAGGAAACAACATTAATTAAACGACCAAAAGGGCCCAAAAACAACCACACAAAGTGCTAGCAAGAGAACCAATATTGCATACTTACAGCCAAGAGAACTGCAACACGTCATTAATCATCACGTAGAAAACCATGTGAGTAACCATGCAACTTCTCTTGTGCGTTCTTTGGCTTGTGGAAATGTGTAGCAGGTGAAAGTTTGTAGCATAATTTCCTCTCTCTCCCTCTCTCTCTCTAATCTGTATTGTCTTTGATCTCCTTGGTTCACCGTTGGATGATCACTATTTTTGAGTATGTTGTTCGTCACAACGTGCTCTACATCTTGACCGAACGGATCAACATTTCAATCAATGAACTGTGAGATACGGGACTCGTAATTCTGGGGTTGTCGAAGCTCGATCTCTTTGGTTCACCGTTGGATCGTCACCATATTTGAGTATGTTCTCCACCAGAACATGCTCTACATCTTGACTGAAGGGATCATCGTTTCAATCAATGAACTGAGAGATACTGGCCTCGTAATTCTTTGAGATAAGGTGAGTAGCTACATCTTTTTCAGTGGGTTTTCTTTCTGGACTTCCAATACCAGCTATAAATATGATAATCTCTCATTAGAGCTTTGCTATCTCTAGTATTTGTCTATTGCCATAATGTCTTCATGTTCTGGTGTGGAATCTGTTCCAATGGTTAGCTGTAACATTAAACAGCAAAATGAAGTTAAGTCTGGACATACCTTAAGATTAGAGCTAAAAGATATGTTGAATAATCATCGTATGAAGATTTCTCAGTTTCCTAGTGACCATCAAGCTGATTCTGAAGCCAGCATAGAGAAATCCTCTACTCTCCAGGCTTCTCATGTTGTTTAAGAAATGAATCATGTGCTGGGTTCTGAAGTTGATGAATTGAAGGTAGGGTCTCAGCAACAAAAACAACTAAACCTTAAGACCAAATTGAATTTTTTAAATGCTGTGAAGAGTTCTGTTGTTGATGTCAAGGAGGGTAGTAAGAACATTGATTTTAATCCAGTTCGAAATCTGCATTTTGAACCCCCCGCTATAACTGATGGTCGTATAACAGTAGCTCCTCCGCGTGATGTGTTTGACGATGGCTGTGAACTTTGGAAATCCACCCTCGTTGGTCATTTTGTGGGTCAGAAATTACCATATCTTGTTGTTAATTCGATTGCGAAAAGGTTATGGGGCTCCTATGGTCTATCAGAAGTTTTATCTTTGAAAAATGGTTTCTACCTTTTCACTTTTGATTCTGTTGATCGCACCACTAATGTTCTGGAAAGAGCCTCATGGCACATGGCAAACAGACCTTTGGTGCTTAAACGTTGGTGGTCCGAACATGCAATTTTTGAAAGATGATTTGGTCAGAGTTCCAATATGATGTTCCTCTTGAGTATTGGACTATTAAGGGGCTGAGTTGTATAGCGAGTGCTATTGGGGTTCCCCTTCATGTTGATCGTACTACAATGTTACGTAAAAGGCTTAGCTACGCAAGAGTTTGCGTTGAGATAGATGCTTCAAAGACACTGGTTAAGGAATACGACCTTCACTGTCCAAATGGGGTATTCGTAACAATCTCAGCTGATCATGAATGAATACCGCCAAGGTGCAATAACTGCAACATCTTTGGACACACCACAGCTATATGTACTACTACTAAAGTTGCTCATCCTACAGCGGTGGCAGAGGGTGCGAGGAAAGTAGGAGCTGTGATCTCTAAATCTGCGGATAACAAAAAGAATCAGTTTCAATGGCAGGTAGTTGTTAAACGAAATAAGGGTTATGTAAGTGGTGAGAATGGTCCGTGTGCATCTAAAGTGCATAAGAGTGAGAATGAGAATGGTTGCTCAACATCTGGGCTACATACGTCTGATTATAATGATCATGCGACATCAGATGTGTGCAATGCTGGATGCCGTGAAGACAAAACTCCCACCTCTCCTCATGTTTTGAGAGACATGGAGCAGAAGGAAGGGGCTACCTGTACTGCTTTAGATCAAAGTTTAGTCATCTCCAATACAGATGCTTGTGCGACCGTGAACCAGGTTCTCTCTACTATTAGTCATGAGCTGAATGTTGATGTTGCAGCAATGAGAGGTGATATAAATGGAGAACGAAATGAGAAGGAGCCGACATCACTGATTCCGACAAGTCCACAAACTTTGAACTCCACCGATAGGAAAACTGTTAATCAGTCAGCTATTAAGGCTGGAGACTCTCTGGAGAAAAAGAAAAAGGGTTCAAAGAAGAATAAGAAATCTGGTTCCCCGCGGGGTGGCAGGTCAAGGTAACCTTTATGTTGCTGTTTGTACACCTCTCTATTTTCTTATGATGATTGGATGTTGGAATGTTAGAGGTTTGAATGACCCCATAAAGCATTCAGAATTGCGTCAGCTAATCCATCAAGAGAGGATGGTTTTTTTTGGTTTGGTTGAAACTCGGGTTAAAGAAAAGAATAAAGATAATATTTCTAATCTTCTTCTGCGTAATTGGTCCTTCTTGTATAATTATGATTTCTCTTCCCGTGGTTGTATTTGGGTTTGTTGGAATGCTGATGTGGTGAAGGTGGATGTCTACGGTATGTCAGACCAGGCTATCCATGTTTCTGTCACTATATTAGCTACCAATATCTGTTTTAATACTTCAATCATTTATGGAGACAATAATGCATCCTTACGTGAGACATTATGGTCTGATATAGTGAGTCGTAGTGATGCATGTGAGTCAACCCCATGGATTCTTATGGGTGACTTTAATGCTATCCGCAACCCGTCAGAAAGGTCAGGAGGGTCTACTGCGTGGGATGGTCAGATGGACAGGTTGGAAACATATATTCGAGATGCGAAAGTGGATGATCTTCGGTATTCTGGTATGCATTATACATGGACAAACCAATGTATTGAGAATCTGATTATGCGGAAGCTAGATAGAGTGCTTGTGAATGAGAAGTGGAATATGCACTTCCCATTGTCGGAAGCGAGATTTTTGCCTGCTGGTATTTCAGATCATTCTCCCATGGTGGTAAATGTTACTAGCAATGTTCAGAACATAAAGAAACCATTCAGATTCTTCGATATGTGGATGGATCATGAAAACATAAGGATCCAAAGACTTTGGAGGGTCAATAACATGGACTCTTAATTTGATGTTTAGCTGGTTATTTTTGTACCCCTAGCATATCTAGTTGGTCTAAGTTTTTGTTTTGTTATATGGCTAGCCTGTAGCCATTTGTTGGTTTCGTTTCTGTTCACATTGTAAATCTTGGGTATGCCCATTATATTCTTTGTATCGTTTTCTTTTAATACATAAGTCAGCTTACCTAAAAAAAAAACCATGCAAGCCATGTTGAAGCCCAACCATATAACCAGAACGAAGCCGAACCATGTGGACCCAAAAGCCATCTTCCACCAAGCTTCAGGATAACTTCAGCCTATCACTGGCAGCATTGATACGGATCAGCCCAACACCAAGCGTAATCATGCCAACAACCCATTGGAGGAGCTAATTGGGCCAATCATAAGAGCTAGGGCAAAGAAGCATTGAATGGGCTTGTTCAGAACATATGGAGCAAAATGGACCTAAAGGGGTTTGGGACATTTAAGGAGCATGAAAGACAACCTTTAATTCATATAGTTCATGTCCAAGAAGAGCCCAATTCGTGTTGAACAAGGGGTTGATGTGTCCAGCCCAATACCAGCCTTGTTAGGCTTTTTTTTTCCTAATGCTACAAGGATAAAAAGTCAACAATTTATTCTCCTAATTAAATAAGGAGGTTGGCCATATCTTATTCCTAAATAGGGGATGACTATTTAATGTTTTTCCTAACTTAGGAAGGAAAATAATTAAATCAGCAACAAAGGAGGAAATTTGTTTTCTTATTTGTCCAAGTTAAACAAGGAAATCCAAGCTAATCAATGACATCAAAGGGGGGCAGCAATACAAATTTTCCAAATCAGATTTTTCCTAGTTTATGTAGGACTTCTTAAGGGTGATAAATCTAATTCTAGCATATTATGATGGTAGTTTTTGGATTTTTATTATTTTTATTATTTTCTTCTTAGTTTTTGGGTTATTATTACTTATGTGCGTCAATTGTAAGTGGGCTTCATATAAGTCCACCTAAAGGGGGTCTATTAGGGTTTCTTTAAGTCTAGAGTCAGTATAAATAAAGACATAACCAAACATGTAAGTTTACGCAATTTTCATATCAATAAACTTCTTTGCCGCACTTGTTGTATGTTGGTGGGATAATCTCCCTTCCTTGGTTATCTAAAGGACTGAAAACAATTTATCGAAGAACAACTGTCTTCGTGGCGTCATCCTTATACTTCTCGTTCGCAAATCAATATTCGATGGGTGGGGGTCTTCGTTTCCAATAGTGCTGGTGCCTAGGCACAAGTTATCTTTATGTCACACTCCTATCAAAACTGATTTACTTGGCTTTTCAGGAATTGGTGTTTTTGTGTGTGGGTTGCGTGACCATGTGATCACGAGGTTTGCATCAAGCATACAACGAAGATGACAAAGAAGATGATGAAGAACATTAAACCACCATAGGACAATAGAGTAATAGGAAACCAGCAACATCAATAAATGCCAACAGATGACGAAGACTAACACCCCCACAGGGCCAAGGGAGCAGATGACGAAGACTAACACCCCCACAGGGCCAAGGGAAACCAACAACAACATTGGTTTTTCTAGAAACCTAATCCATGGAAAGGTGTCTAGCCTAACCAATACACAAAATTATATACAAAAATAAAAAACCTCCCGACTAGCTGATGAAGTGCAAGAAAACCTAACCAACAGAAACCAGACCCGTGCTACCCTAAGCTTTAGTCGACAACATTGTAAGCCAAGTGATTATTGTCATGAAAATACAAGACAATGTAGAATAGGATTTGGAATTTTTGAAATAGCACATCAATAGATTTTCCAGCATTCTCAAAGACTCTTCGGTTCCATTCTTCCCATGTTATATACACAACCAGAGCAAGGCCAACTCTTTTCATTCTCGATTATAACCCTTTCTCATCATAGCTCGAATAGCACTAGTCAGACTTGCCATGTTCCTGGTAAACCTTAACTAGTATTTAACATTCCCCCATAACGTGCAACGAAAAGGTGGTCATGAGTCTCTTTTTCTTGCTTGTAGAAAGAACATTGAGTGGCTGGTGAGATGTAACTTAATCTATCCTTTTTTTTTTTTCAGCTTTCCATGTAATCATATGTCAATCTTGATTAGAGGTTGTGTGACCACGTGATCACGAGGTTCATATTAGGGTCAATTCAGCCCACAATGGTAGATCCATTAGGGTTAATTTCTCAGAACTATTTAAACACAAGTAAAGCTGATGTGGACTAGCCTAAAAACACCAGCAAGGACCCATTACATGTTCCAAATGGTCAAATAACTCGGTCTAAGACAAAGACATTGAAAGAGGCATTGAATGCATTGGTTTTGAAGGTTTCAACCAAATCAAAATTGAAAGGTCCATTGGAGTATCAAGAGGAGACCCTAGTACATTTATCCATGTGTAAGGGGTCCAATACAACCTTATTTGGGCCATGAAGTGAGGACAGCTGATGTGGACTAGCCCAGAAACACCAGTAAGGACCCATTATATGTTTCAAATGGTCCAATAACTCAGTCCAAGACAAAGACATTGAAAGAGGCATTGAACGCATTGGTTTTGAAGGATTCCACCAAGTCAGAATTGAAAGGTCCATTAGAGTATCAAGAGGAGACCCTAGTACATCTTATCCATGTGCAAGAGGGGTCCAATACAACCTTATTTGGGCCTTGAAGTGAGGACAACAAAGGAAACAAAAGAATCCTACTACAACTTGGAAACAGCATGGGTGGCTACCTTTTTCCTTTTGTTTCTAGAATTAAGGGGCTGTATGGAAGGCTATAAATAAGCCTTGAATTAATTCTGTAATATTTTACTTCATTCTCTTCTTTTCATGGCAGAACAAGGATTTAATATTAGGGGCTTTATTTTTATTTTGATAGCTACAACCCAAGGCTTGTTTGGGCTTAATTAATACTTTGTTTTCAGCTAGGATCCAAGGCTTGTTTGGATTAAGTTATGGGCTTTTCAGTTTAGGGTGTTGGGCCAGTTTTGAGTGGACCTCATATAAGTCCACATAAGGGGTCCATTAGGGTTAATTTGTCAAGGACTATTTAAACTCATGTAAGCCAAAATTTCAGCAGCTTTGATGAACATTATTCTTAATTTTTCAGTTTTAACGTGTGAGAGTGATTCTTGCATTCTTCAGTTCTTGAACGAACTGAATCTGACTTATCGAAGATTAACTGGCTTCGTGGCGTCATTCTACTCATTCCAATAGTGTTGGTGCCTTGGGGCAGGTTTTCATTGTGTCACACTCTTATCAGACCTCTTTCAGCTTTCCGGGATCAGATCTCAATCTTGATTGTGGGTTATGTGACCACAAGGTTCACATCAGTTGGTATTAGAGCTAGGTTCTGAAAAATAAAGCCATATCATTCTGTTATTTTTGTTCTTTTTTTTTTAGCCTCCCCTTAAGTTTTTCAGTGTTTGTGTCCATCTTCTTGTTCTTCTTGTCTGCGTCATCTAAGCAAAAAAAAAATTATATTTCATCTTGTTACTGTCTCTAATCATATATATATATATATATATATATATATATATATATATATATGTAACAAAAAAAGAGAGTTAAAGAGGGATTAGTTGAAATTTGAAGGATCATTCACTTTTTGCCGCAAAAAAACAACTCTTGGTGAACCATAACCAAACCACCTCAGAATCTATTTAAACTTTATATTCATTATATTGGGGGTGAGATCGCATTATTTGTCAAATTTGGACTTATTCTGATATTGTTTGCTTGAGGTTTTAATTCGAGGTTCAATTATGCCGCAAAAACACTACTATTAGTGAACCATAAGCAAACCAGCTTAGAAACAATTGAAACTTCATATTCTGTGTATTGGGGATGATATCACACCATATATTAAATTTGGTCTTATTTTGATATCGGCTTCTGGAGGTTTTAATTGGAGGTTCAATTCTGCCGCAAACTGATCATACAAGGGGTTTGGGTACCTAGATATTATAGAACGACCTATAAATTGATTTTTAGTGTTTTCATAGTATTGTAATACTAAATATTGAATTTGAGGTCATTTTGAGATCGTTTGGTCTGGGTTTCAATTATGTTACGTAAAATTGCGTAATACATTAGATTTGCCTCAAGTTTCAAAACATGATCTTTGCTGTTTAGTTTTGTCCAAATATTTTTGTTTCTACTATATTTGGGTTATCTAGGAGTCAAGTAATTGTTTTCCTTAACATTCGCTTCAATTTTATTTCGTGTCTTTGTTCTGTCCACAATTCGTATGAATTTGCATTGCTACTCGCAAAATCATAATCCTAGTTTTGTTTTGCTTTGTTTTCAGTATTTATTGATTCTTCAATCAGAAAATTATATTTAGAATGCATTGCGAAGGCTATTGACTTTGATTTGTTGATTTCAGTTCCTAAAGAACCAAAAGAAAGCAAATTGTGAGGTAAAAGGCGTAGTGAGCTTATTAAAGTGAAAAGCCTTGATTTTTTTTGTGTGATACATGAAAGGTGTGTGGAAATATTTCGTGCTACTAACCAAATTTTACAGATTCAAAGAATGTCTGAAAACAACAAATCAACAACACAAAACGCTAACGTAGCTTTCCAATTGCGAGCCATAGACCAGCAACTTGAGTTGTTGACTAGGACGTACAAGGATCTGAAAGATGAGATGAATTCGATAAAGCAACAGAATAGTGGGGTTGATCGCCGGGGAAATACGGTCCGTATGGCCGCACGGAATGTCAGATCTGATTTTGAAGAGTTTGTTGATGAAAACACAGATGGGGGTGAAGATGACTATGATTTTGCATCAGCTGGCCAAGGAATCAGGTCTAGACCGAACAGGGCTAGGAGGAATGTGAATTTTCATGGCATGAGCACTTATAAGGATATGGATGGGGACTTGGGCACCATTAAACTGGAAATTCCTAGCTTTCAAGGTAAAAATGATCCCGAGGCTTATTTGGAGAGGGAGAAAATGGTAGATTGGATTTTTTATTGCCATAGCTATTCTGAACAAAAAAAAGTGAAATTGGTGATAATTGAGTTTACAGAGTATGCATTGATTTGGTGGGATCAGATTCTGATCAGTGGGAGGAGGAATGGGGAGCGACCCGTTTAGACTTGGGGGGAGATGAAAGTCTTAATTAGGAGACGATTTGTGCCAAACCACTACTTATATCTGAAGCTCCAAGGTCTAAATCAAGGTTATAAGAAATTTGATGAATATCACAAAGAGATGGAGATAGCAATGATTCGGGCTAATGATGTTGAGGATAGACAAGCCACCATGGCTAGATTTCTTAAGGGTTGAATCGGGACATTGCTAATGTGGTTGAGCTATAGCACTATGTGGAGCTAGAGGACATGTTTCACATAGCAACGAAGGTGGAGAGACAACTTAGGAAGGGGCATGCTCGGCCAACGTTTAATTCGGGTTCGTCATCATCTTGGAAGCCAAATCTAAAGAGAGAGGGTATTGTCCGGCCAAGTTCCTTTGGTCCTTCTAGAACTGAACCACCAAAGGCTAGAACCCAAACCAATACAACCCATTCGACCACCCATCCAAACACAAGCAAATATTCGGCCAACACTCTAAACAAATCAAACCATTCAACCACAACTCAAAAACACCCAAATCTGGCCGAGAGTGGAGGTAAGACAAGAGGAGTGAAGAAAGTCAGTGAGGGTGATGAGAATTGTGTGGAAAAACTAAAGAAACAACCCAATTTTTATGCTAGAGAGGGTGAGGTCAGATCTGTATTTGTCACTAACAAGCCAATGATTTTACTTGTGTACAAAGAGGCTTACTTTAATACTAATGATCTTGATCATATTGTGCCTAGTGTTGCAATTTCTTTGTTACAGGAGTTTGATGATGTGTTCCCCGACGATACTCCTAGCGGATTACCACCATTGAGGGGGATAGAGCATCAGATTGATTTCGTACCCGGAGCTTCAATTCCTAACCGACCAGCCTATAAAAGCAATCCCGAGGAGACGAAGGAGCTTCAAAGGCAAGTTAATGAGCTGATGGAAAAGGGCTACATCCGTGAGAGTATGAGCCTGTGTGTTGTACCCGTGCTACTTGTGCCAAAAAAGGATGGATCATGGAGGATGTGTTTAGATTGCCGAGCCATCAACAACATAACGGTAAAGTATAGACATCCCATTCCTAGGCTTGATGACATGTTAGATGAGTTACATAGATCCTGTATTTTCTCTAAAATTGACTTGAAAAGTGGGTACCGTCAAATTAGGATGAAAGAAGATGATAAGTGGAAAACAACATTTAAGACTAAGCATGGTTTGTATGAATAGTAATGCTATTTGGACTTACAAATGCACCTAGTACGTTTATGCGTTTAATGAATCATGTGTTGCGTGCATTCATAGGTAAGTTTATGGTTGTGTATTTTGATGACATTTTGATAAATAGCAAGAACTTAACTAAGCATCTTGATTATTTGTGTAATGTACTTAGAGTGTTGCGTAGTGAGAAATTGTATGCTAATCTTAAAAAGTGTGCCTTTTGCATGGAGAAAATTGTGTTTCTTGGCTATGTTGTAACTGCACAGGGTATCGAGATGGATGAGGAGAAAGTTAAGGCCATCCGAGATTGGCCTACACCCAAATCGATAAGTGAGGTAAGGAGTTTTCATGGGTTAGCTAGTTTTTACAGGCGTTTTGTGAAAGATTTTAGTACATTAGTTGCGCCCTTCAATGAAGTTGTTAAAAAGTCAGTTAAGTTTAAATGGGGGGAGGAACCAGAATTGGCATTTGTTCTTTTGAAAGAGAAATTATGTTCTGCACCTGTTTTGGCTTTACCTGACTTTACGAAAGCATTTGAAATAGAATGCGATGCGCCTGGAATAGGAATAGGTGTTGTTTTGATGCAGGATCAGATACCTATTGCGTATTTCAATGAGAAGTTAAGTGGAGCAACCTTGAACTATCCCACTTACGACAAAAAACTTTATGCATTGGTATAAGCACTTGAGACATGACAACATTACTTGTGGCAAAAAGAGTTCATAATCCATTCGGATCAGGAGTGCTTGAAACATCTGAAAGGACAAGGCAAGTTAAATAGGAGGCATGCAAAATGGGTTGAATTCATTGAAACTTTTTCTTACATAATCAAGTATAAGCAAGGCAAGGAGAACATCATAACTGATGCACTTTCACGCAGGTATGTTCTTTTACACACCATGAATACTAGATTGTTAGGTTTTGAATATGTGAAGGAATTGTATGATAATGATTCTGACTTTGCTGAGATTTATAATGCATGTGGACATTCGGCTTTTAGTAAATTTTATTTGATGGATGGTTATTTGTTCAAAGAGAATAGATTGTGTGTCCTGCTAGTTCTTTACGTGAATTGCTTGTTCATGAAGCACATGGGGGTGGTTTAATGGGTCATTTTAGGGTTGCAAAAACCTTGGATGTATTGCATGAGCATTTCTATTGGCCAAAGATGAAAAGAGATGTGCAACGAATTTGTGAACAGTGCATTGCTTGTAGAAAGGCAAAATCTAGAGTACAACTGATACGGTTCAACCCTATGATCCGATCCAAGTAAGGTCAGATTCAGATTTTGGCGTAAAAAGTGCAACAGTCCAGGTTTACGGCAACACTTATAATTCTCAATCCGACCGTTGGATCGGGCTAATATTTTATGTGGACTCTCTATACATGTCTTACTACCTTGGGTTAAAAATTCAGGTCAATCGGAGTTCGGAAAGGAACCGCAATATTGGTCAACGGAGGCTGTACAAATTTTGTTATTTACTTCCATTTGACTTGTTGACTTCCTATTTGGTTAGGATTCTTTTCCTACAAGGATGTGGCAGCTCGTTTTGGGAACTTTCTAGTTCCACAAGGATCTTTAATGAGTTGCAATATAATCTACAAGTGTGGCGGTGATTCATTAATGTTTCAGAATCCTTTTCTTATAAGGATTCCTTATTCATCCTAGCTACACAAGGAAAGAAGGGCTGGTGGTATTTAATGAAATATTAGTTATTTTTATTATTTTCTTTAATGTTCGGGCTTAATTAAAACTTTGTTTTGAGCTAGGGTCCAAGGCTTGCTTGGATCAAGTTATGGGCTTTTCAGTTTAGGGTTTTGGGCTAGTTTTGAGTGGACCTCATATAAGTCCACATAAGAGGTCCATTAGGGTTAAGTTTTCAAGAACTATTTAAACTCATGTAAGCCAAAATTTTGGCAGCTTTGAATTATTATGAATTTTTCAGTTTTAATGTGTGAGAGTGATTCTTGCATTATTCAGTTCTTGAACGAACTGAATCTGACTTATCAAAGATTAACTGGCTTCGAGGTGTCATTCTACTCATTTCAATAGTGTTGGTGCCTTGGGGCAGGTTTCCATTGTGTCACACTCATATCAGACCTCTTTCGGCTTTCCAGGATCAGATCTCAATCTTGATTGTGGGTTGCATGACCATGTGATCACAAGGTTCGCATCATTTGGTATCAGAGCTAGGCTCCGAAACAAGGTCATATCCTTTTGTGATTTTTGATTTTTTTTTAGTGTTCCTTTAAGTTTTTCAGTGTTTGCGTCCATCTTCTTGTTCTCCGTGTCTGTGTCATCTAAGCAAAAAAAAAATGTTATATTTCATATTGTTACTGTCTCTAATCATATCAGTATGTTAACAATAAAAAAAACAAAGAGAGAGAGAGGGATTAGTTGAAATTTGAAGGATCATTAAATTTGTGCCGTAGAAACACAACTCTTGGTGAACTTTAAGCAAACCACCTCATAATTAATTGAAACTTTATATTCAGTCTATTGGGAGTGTGATCGCATTATATTTTAAATTTGGGCTTATTCTGATGTCTTTTGCTTGAGGTTTTAATTCGAGATTCAATTCTGCCGCAGAAACCCTATTCTTAGTGAACCATAAGAAAACCACCTTGGAATCAATTGAACGTTGATTTTCAGTATATTAGGGGTGGGATCGCATCATATTTCAAAGTTTGCCTTATTCTGATATTGTTTGCTTCAGGTTTTAATTCGAGGTTCAATTCTGTCGCAAAAACACTACTCTTAGTGAACCATAAGCAAACCACCTTAGAATCAATTGAAACTTCACATTCTGTGTATTGGGGATTATATTTCACAACATATTAAATTTGGGCTTATTTTGATATCAGTTCTGGAGGTTTTAATTGGAGGTTCAATTCTGCCGCAAACTGATCATACAAAGGGTTTTGGTACCTAGACATAATCTAACGCCCTATAAAGTTTGATTTGCTGTTTGTTTAGTATCAAAATACCATATATTAAATTTGAGGTCAGTTGGAAATCAGTTTCTTTAGGTTCCTGAATTGGGTCTTGTTTTATCGTAATGGGTCTGTTTGGTATTATCTTTCAAAACTTGTTTTGTTTCTGTTGATTTCGTTCCTGCCATTATACTATAATCATATTTTGATATTTGGCTGTTGTTTGAGTCATTTTCATCACTTTCACATTTGTTTGTCTTTTTCGATAAGTTCTGGTCCAAACAAAAGTCAGATTCGTAATCTCGAATCTAAATCAGTGTTCTTCCTGTTATAAACTCTATTCTTTTCGTCGTCTTCTTGTTGTTTTTTTTTCCTATCTTTATCATTACTCACCAAGGGAGAGGGAACAAAAGAGGATTGTAGATCAACGATGTGAAAAACTAAGCCATGGTTTGGGGGGTTTAGAACGAGAGGTTGATAAGTGTAGAAGATTATTCTATGATCTTCAAGCTTCATGGGAAAAAGAGGTACAAGGCCAAAAGGATGAAAGACGAAGGAGAGTCGTTGTGGTTATCATTCAAAAGTATGTACGCAAGTGGTTAGTACAACGTGCTTATTTGAAATTCTTGTCAGTCACTACTTCTATCCAGTGTTGGAGAAAGATGTTAGCAATGAAGGGATTCCGAAGGCTTAAACAAGAGGTTATTGAAGTTGCTATTAATCCTATTCAAGATTCAAGGGCGAATCTTCTTGAAGAGGGAGGGAATGATACGGTTCAGCCCTATGATCTGACCCAAGTAAGGTCAGATTCAGATTTTGGCGTAAAAAGTGCAACAGTCCAGGTTTACGACAATAGTCATAATTCTCAATCTGACTGTTGGATTGGGCTAACATTGTATGTGGACTCTCCATACATGTTTAACTACCTTGGGTTAAAAATGCAGGTCAATCAGAGTTTGGGAAGGAACCGCAATACTGGTCAACGAAGGATGTACCAATTTTGTTATTTACTTCTATTTGATTTGTGGACTTCCTATTTGGTTAAGATTCTTTTTCTAAAAGGATGTGGTAGCTGGTTTTGGGAATTTTCTAGTTCCACAAGGATCTTTAATGAGCATAAAAATTAGGTTGTTTCTTTAATTTTTCCACACTATTATCATCACACAAGCTTACTTTCTTCACTCCTCGGTTTTTACCTCCACTCTCAACCGGTTTAATTAATGATTTAGGTTTAGTCGAATCTGATGGTTTTCTCTCACCATTGTCCTCACGTGAATTTTCACTCTTCCCATCCTCTCATTCTTTTTTCAATTTGATTTGATCATCATATACTTGTTTTGGAGAAAGAGGTACAAGAGTGATGGTTTTATCATCTTTTACAATAGTGAACCTATTTCTAAACCCATCATGAATCGCTTTCCGATCAAATTGCCATGGACAGCCCAACTAGCATGCATTGGGACTACATCACACAAAATCTCATTAGAATACTTCCCAATAGCAAACGCCATCAAAACCTGCTTAGTAACCCTCACTTCACCACATTCATTCAACCATTACAATCTATAAGGCCTAGGATGTTTAATACAACTCAAATTCAATTTCTTTACAAGGGTATCACTAGCAACATTAGCACAACTACCTTATCAATTATCAGACTACATACATTGTTTTTCCCATTGCTGATCTACATCATATTCTTTGATTTGCATGTTCAGCGCACGCCTTATAACCAAGGCCTGTCCCTTAAAAGGATATGCAATCTCCTCATCACCACAATCCACCAAAGGTGGCATCTTTTCACTTTCAGATTTGTCACTTTCAGATTCAAACTCCCCATTGCCTCTTGTAAGCATAACTCTTTGGTTTGGACACTGAGATAAAATGTGTCCCTTCCCTAAACACTTAAAGCATTTAATATCTCTATCACGAGTAGGTTGATATTCAGATTTACATTTCCCATCCGTATGAGTATCCTTTTTGGCCTTAGGTGGTTCGGCCCTTGCTTAGGCTTTGGTTGGGTAGCCCCTCTCTCTTCAAGTTCGGCCTCCGTATTGAGGAAGATGAAGTCGAATTGGTCTGAAAACGTGTACTGCCCCTTTTCTTTATTTGCCTCTCCACCTTCGTTGCCATATGGACCATGTCCTCCAATTCTACACAATGTTGTAATTCTACAACATTCGCAATGTCTCTATTCAGCCCATTTAAAACTCTAGCCATCATAGCTTATCGATCCTCAATCACATTGGCCTGAATCATGGCGATCTCCTTCTCCTTGAAATACTTATCCACGAACCTAGAACCCTGACTCAAACCCTGCAATTTCAGATACAAATCTCTATAACCTCGGGATCGTTTTTTCCTTGAAAAGAAGGTATTTTCAGTTTGTTAGCATCCAAATCACCATCTAAATCACCATGTCCCCCAACACTATGGAAATTTTCCCTTTGGCCAAATTGGCCCCTAGTTCTATTCTTAAAATCCTTTTGGTTTCTAGGCTGCTGAAAACCATTCTGATGGCCTATAGCCTCATACTCAAAACCACCATCACCAATATCATCAACGACCTCCTCAAAATCCTCATAATCAGCCTACCTTGGCCTTTTTTATGCGAACCTCGTGATCACGTGGTCACGCAATCCACATGCAAAGACACCAATTTTTAAAAAGCCAAGTAAATCAGGTTTGATAGGAGTGTGACACAAAGATAACTTGTATCTAGGCACCAACACTATTAGAAACGGAAACCCCCACCCAATGAATATTGATTCGCGAATGAGAAGTATAAGGATGACGCCATGAAGACAGTTGTTCTTCAATAAGTTGTTTTTCAGTTCTTTAAATAACCATGGAAGGGAGATTATCTCACCAACACACACACACAAAGTGCGGCAAACAAGAAGTTTTATTAATCTGAATTGTCTTCCTTACATCTCTGGTCATGCCCTTATTTATAGTGACTCCAAACTAAAATAAACCCTAATGGACCCCTTATGTGGACTTATATGATGCCCACTTACAATTAAACCCAAATAATATAAATAAACCAAAAACTAAGAAGAAAATAATAATAAAATAAATAAATCTGAATTTTAAATCCTAAATATGATAGGATCAGATTTCTTGCCCTTTAGAAGTCCCATATAAGCTAGGAGAATCAAATCTGAAGGTGGAATTAATTTTGAAATCTTCTTTTCTTTTTGTAGCTAGGATGAATAAAGAATCCTTGTAAGAAAAGGATTCTGAAACATTTATGAATCCTAGCCACACTTGGAAACTATGTTGCAGCCCATTAAAGATCTTTGTAGAATTAGGAGATTCCCAAAATAAGCTGCCACATCATTTTAGAAAAAGAATCCTAGCCAAGTAGGAAATCCACAAGTCAAAAGGAAGTAAATAACAAAACTCGTACAGCCTCTGTTGACCCGTTTTTGGTCGCCTTTCTGAACTTCGATTGACATGATATTTTAACTCAAGGTAGGAAAACATGTCAGGAGACTCCATATAAAATTTCAGCCCGATCCAATGGTAGGATTGAGAATTGTGACTATTGCCGTAAAATTGGATAGTTGCACATTTTACATCAAAATCCGAATTTGACCTTGCCTAGATCGTATCACTTTCGGCCCTAGTGCCACTATTTGCTTTTGGTTCAACCCCAAGCTTTCTCACATTTTGGGTGCTTGTACCAGCCTTGTTACCACATTTCTCCACCCTATCAAGTCTGTCACACACGTTTCCCATCACAAAATTCATCCTCTCTATCATTTGCATCATGGCTTGCATTTGGAACGTAAGTTCTCCCTCAGGATGAGGTGGTGTGTTGTTTTGATCTGACATGATAGTACCTGCAAAAATTGGTTGGTGGTAAAAAAAAATTATCCTCACGTCGCTCGTGTTTTGCTCAAACACTCTGAATGTCCTCACATGCTCACGCCTCTCGTCTCACCTTCTTACGGTTCTTGCGAAATTGAAACCAACACCAAATAAAACCAACTTCGCAGCGCAATCCAAATATATATATATATATATATATATATATATATATATATATATATATATGTCTCAAGAAGCAATAAAAACCAGAAAACAAGCAAAACAAAACTGCAATGATAGTCTCGCGAGTAGTAAGCGAGTCTATTCGAAATATAAACGAAACTGAAGACTCGAATAAAAAAACAGAAACAAGATATGAAAAATGATGAAACAACACTCAGATATGATGAAAATAAACTGCAAGAAAAGAAAACAACAGAGCAAAAGCGAATTTCAAAAGTTGACGCAAAACAGACTCGTTTACGATGATTTAAGTCTGAATCTGGAACCTAAAGTCAATCATGTCCAATTGAGCTAAAATTTCAGATATAGCGCTCTACCAGCCCAAATAGACAGAATATGAAATTTGTGCAATTTACGATAAGGTTTGATAGACTGACGCAAAAACATTATGAATCAGACCTAATTAGACCCGGATTTGAAACCCAAAGCAAACAATATCTAATTGACCCCAAAATCAATATGTGGTGCGATTAGGGTACCAGTAATAACAGAATCAAATTTGAGCTCATTTCGAGTTGATTTGGTCAAATTTTCCTTTGTTTAGTTTTCTGCAGCAGAAACAAACGAATGCCTTTTTGAATGACTTTTTTTTTCTCTTTTTTTTTTATGCCACTGATATATTTTGGTCAGGAACCAAATGAAATAACTTTTTTTTTTCTGATATGATACCAAATCAAGAGAAGAAGAAATTGGACACTAAGGAATTTTTTTGCGGAAACAACAAGAAATAAAAATTTCAGAAGGATATAACCTGATTAATGGAGCCAATCTCTGATACCAAATGATGTGAACCTCATGATCACGTGGTCACGCATTCCCAGAAAGCCAAGTAAATCAGATTTGATAGGAGTGTGACACAAAGATAACTTGTACCTAGGCACCAGCACTATTAGAAACGTAAGCCCCCACCCAATGAATATTGATTCGCGAACGAGAAGTATAAGGATGACGCCACGAAGCCAGTTGTTATTCGATAAGTCGTTTTCAGTTCTTTAGAGAACCAAGGAAGGGAGATTATCCCACCAACACACAACAAGTGCAGCAAAGAAGTTTATTGATATGAAAATTGTGTAACCTTACATGTTTGGTTATGCCTTTATTTATACTGACTCTAGACTTAAAGAAACCCTAATGGAACCCCCCCTTAGGTGGACTTATATGAAGCCCACTTACAATTGACCAAAATAAGTAATAATAACCCAAAAACTAAGAAGAAAATAATAAAAATAATAAAAATCCTAAAATTACCAACCTAAATATGCTAGAATCAAATTTGTGTTGTTGCCCCCTTTCCTTTGATGTCCTTGATTAGCTTGAATAAATTTCCTCCTTTGTTGCTGATTTAATTACTTTCCTTCCTATGTTGGGAAAAACATTAAATAGTCCTTCCCTTTTTAGGAATAAGATATGGCCAACTTCCTTCCTTAATTAGGAGAATAAATTGCTGGCTTTTTATCCTTGTAGCATTAGGAAAAAAAAAAAAAAACAAGCCTAACAAGCCTGGTATTAGGCCGGACATATCAACCCCTTATTCCACACGAATTGGACTCTTCTTGGACCTGAACTAGATAAATTAAAGGTTGTCCTTCATGCTCCTTAAATGTCCCAAGCCGATCAAAACGATTTAACACCAGCACATCAAAACGATTTGAAAACATAAAAAAATTAAGAAAAAAAATTCAAAATTTGGTGGAACGCAGTTCCCAAACGGGACTTAAAAGAGATGCAGCAATCTGAATTATTATTATTAAGCAAAATATGAAACTAAAACTTAGGTTACAAATGTGTTTTTATATGTGTAATATCCTAAGCTAAACCCTAGAATACCCAAGAAGTCAACTTATATAAGTACCTCCTATCAAACCGGATTTACTTGGATTTTTCAAGAATTTGGTTGTTTGCATGTGGGTTGTGTGACCATGTAATCACGTGGTTCACATCATTCGGTATTAGAGCTTGGCTATATTAATCAAGATATATCCTTATAGAATTTTTGTTTCTTGTTGATTCTGTAAAATTAAAAAACAAACATTTCCTTAGTGTCCAATTTATTCTTCTCCTTGAATTTGCAGCATATATATATATATATATATATATATATATATATATATATATATAAGTCGTTCAAAAGACAGTTATTTGCTTTTGCAGCAGAAAACTAAACAAAGGGAAATTGGATAAAATGAACACGGAATTAGGTCAAATTTGCAACTCTGATTACTGGGGTCCTTATCGCACCACATAATATTTTTGGGGTCAATTTGATTTCTTTTGCTTAGGTTTTCAAATTTGGGTCTAATGAGGTTTAATTCATAACGTTTTTGCGTCAGCATATCAAACCTTATTGTATATTACTCAAATTTCATATTATGTCTAGTTGGGTTGAAATCGAATTATTCTCAAATTTTATCCCAATACGATATCATTTGCTTAGGTTTTCAAATTTGTCTCTAATCAGGTCTAATTCATTACGTTTTTGCATTAGCATATCTAACATTATGGTAAATTTCTCAAATTTCATATTCCATCTATTTGGATTGAAATCACATTCTATCTCAATAGAACATCATTGACCTTAGATTCCACATTTGGACTTAACTTATCATAAACGGGTTTGTTTTTACGTCAATTCTTGAAACTCATCTTGTTTTTGTTGTATTCATTTATTGTAGTATATTTACAACAGATCTAACATATTTAGGTGTTGTTTCATCATATTTCATACTTCAACACTGTTTTCATTTTAGTCTATAGTTTCGTTCATATTTCGAATAGATTTGCTTGCTACTCACGAGACTATCATCACAGTTTTGTCTTTACATGTTTTTTATGTTATTATTTCTTCTTGAGTCTTATACATCTATTTAGATTGCGCTGCAGAGTTGGTTCTATTTGGTGTGATTTTATTTTTGCAAGAACTGAAATAAGGTGAGATGAGGGGAAAAACCTAAGTTTGAGTGAAACACGAGCGACGTGAGGATATTTTTATAATACTAACAATTTTATAGGTATCATCATGTTAGATCAAAACAACACATCACCCACTCCTAAGGGTGAACATAAGTTCCAAATGCAAGCTATGATGAAGAGGATGGAAAGAATGAATTTTGTGTGAGGGAACGTGAGTGACAAACTTGAGAAGGAAGAGAAACGAAGGTTATGAGTTTCAAATATTTATGATCATGCTTTATGATGCTAATAAAGAGCGTGAGGTTGAACAACTTGCAAAGGTTTACAAAGAAACAAATAAAGAACGTGAAGAATGGAGAGCTTTTGTTCAGCGCCAAAACGATAAGAAAATAAAAGACTACAACAGTTTTATCATTTAAAAATATTGACACAAGGCAACGAAAAAACAATCAGGTTTGGATTCTAATGTAAAATGCACAATTGTCTAGTTTCATAGCAACAATCATAATTCTCAATCTAACTGTTGAATCGGGCTGAACATTTACGTGGAGGCTGCTGACATGTTGTCCTACCTTGAGTTAAAATTTCAGGTCATCAGAGTTTGAGAAGGCATTACAATACTGGTCAATAGATGCTATATATATTTTGTTATTTACTTCTTTTTGACTTGTGGACTTTCCTATTTGACTAGAATTCTTTTTCTACAACGATGTGATAGCTGGTTTTGAAAATTTCCTAGTCTAGCAAAGATATTTAATGGGCAACAACATAATTTTCATGTGTGGTATGGACTCTATATTAATGTGGAGGAATCCTTAGGGTGTATGAAAACAATTATTCTATCTTTATTACAGTGGGATTCTATAATTAAATAAGTTTCCAAGTCAGCTAAGAATACTTTGCAAACAAGGAAACTAAAGAGGAGGCGATGCGGATCAGCCCGGCACCAAGCGTAATAATGCCAACTCTTGGTGAACCATAGGCAAACCACTTCAGAATCAACTGAAACTTCATAACCTGTTTACTGGAGGTGAGATCGCATCTTAAGTCAAATTTGGGCTTATTTTGATATCTTTTGCTTAACATTTTAATTCGAGGTTCAATTCTATTGCAGAAACACTACTTTTAGTGAACCATAAGAAAACCACCTTAAAATCAATTTAAACTTCATATTCTGTCTATTGGGGGTGTGATGCGAACCTCATGATCACGTGGTCACGCAACCCACAATCAAGATTGAGATCTGATCCTGGAAAGCTGAAAGAGGTTTGATAAGAGTGTGACACAATGGAAACTTGCCCCAAGGTGATGAATGGATTCGATGGGGCACTGTCACTTGCCATGGCAAAAGTCTCATCAACTTTTCTCGTAAACTGGGTTTCGCAGCTACAGTGTATTGTATATGGCAAGAACGCAACGCAAGGATCTTTGCAGATGTGTCAAAAACTTCGAATCTGGTTTTTGATCAAATTGAATGTATCATTCGTGATAAGCTTGTTTTGATGAGGAACGTTCAACAAACAGATGAAAACATAAGGATCCAAAGACTTTGGAGGGTCAATAACATGGACTCTTAATTTGATGTTTAGCTGGTTGTTTTTGTACCCCTAGCATATCTAGTTGGTCTAAGTTTTTGTTTTGTTATGTGGCTAGCCTGTAGCCATTTGTTGGTTTCGTTTCTGTTCACATTGTAAATCTTGGGTATGCCCATTATATTTTTTGTATCCTTTTCTTTTAATACATAAGTCAGCTTACCAAAAAAAAAAACCTACCCCAAGGCACCAACACTATTGGAATGAGTAGAATGACGCCACGAAGCTAGTTAATCTTTGATAAGTTAGATTCAGTTCGTTCAAGAACTGAAGAATGCAAGAATCACTCTCACACGTTAAAACTGAAAAATTTAGAATAATATTCATCAAAACTGCCGAAATTTTGGCTTATATGAGTTTAAATAGTTCTTGGAAAATTAACCCTAATGGACCCTTTATGTGGACTTATATGAGGTCCCCTCAAAATTGGCCCAAAACCCTAAACTGAAAAGCCCGTAACTTGATCCAAACAAACCTTGGACCCTAGCTAAAAACAAAGTTTTAATTAAGCCCAAACATGAAAGAAAATAATAAAAATAACTAATCTGTCATTAAATACCACCAGCCCTTCTTTCCTTGTGTAGCTAGGATGAACAAGGAATCCTTATAAGAAAAGGATTCCGAAACATTAATGAATCACTGCCACACTTGTTGATTATATTGCAGCTCATTAAAGATCCTTATGGAACTAGGAAATTCCCAAAACGTCTGAATTTTTCAATTTTAGCGTGTGAGAGTGATTCTTGCGTTATTCAGTTCTTGAATGAATTGAAAGCTGACTTATCGAAGATTAACTAGCTTCAAGATGTCATTATACTCATTCCAATAGTGTTGGTGCCTTGGGGTAGGTTTTCATTGTGCCACACTCCTATCAGACCGATTTCGGCTTTCCGGGATCATATCTCAATCTTTTTTTGATCAAATGTAAGAAGTATATTAAATCAAAAAGAGCAAGACAAGCTTGCAGTACAAGCTGGAAGCCAGCAAATAACAAAGTATATACATAAGCACCTATAGGAATAAATTCCTCCAAAGAAACAAAAACAGAAGCCCGCGAAATACAAGCTGAAGCAGGACAAGCCAAAGCCTAATATTACACCAAGAACCAGCCAAGCCAAGCAACCAGCCAGCCAAGCCATCACGAGAGAGAACCGAAGCCAAGCTTATCCTACAAACAAAGAGTAATGCCAAAGGACCAGCACCTAACCCCATGCAGAGACAACCCGACAAAGTATCAAGAGCCTTTCCCATAACACTCAATTACCTCCTGCACGCGAAGGGAAAAGGGCTCACACATGGAGTGCCAAAAAGCAACAAAAGCATCAAAAGCATGACCAAAAGAGGCTGCAGCCATAAAGATTGAATAGCCAAGCCTCCAAAGGGGAACCCCCCACGTGGAAAGGAACCGCTAGCTTTCACCGAAGAAGGGGAAAGAAACCATCCAATGAGCATCTTGCAAAGTCATGCAGAGACAATGAAGAGACGAGAAGAGGGACTGCACCGAAGAACCAAATTGCAGCCCCGGCCCCACCAGCTTCCAACCTCACGCAAGAACCATGCATGCATAAGCTTCTCCATGCAGGCATAAGAGGGACTGCACCAAACCGCGCAAGGCGGACCGCCAGCAATCAAAAAACAAGTGGAACCCAGCAAGATCCTGTAGAGAGCACTAATCAACCGTGGCGAGCCCAGCAATTTAATTTAGGAGAAAATCATGAACAAAACCTTCCCCATGCACACCCAAAACCCGAAGCTGACAAGGAGGGGAGGTGACTGGTGGGGATCCAGCCAATCAACCTTGAAGAGAGCATGACAGCCAATTGAAAGAGCTGCACCGAAGAACCCAAAATAGAGGAGCAACACACTGGGGAGGCAGCATAGGAACCAGATTTAATTTCGGCCCCACTAGCTGGCTGCACCACGTGACATACATGCTAAAACCCCATGCAAAAATGGTCAGCCAACCCGTAAGTTGAGGGGGTCTGCCTCATGAAAATAATAAACAGTGTAGAATAGGATTTGAAACCGTCTGAACACAGTATCAACTTCCCTAGTCTTCCCCTCAAAAATCCTCCTGTTTCTTTCCTCCCAGAGGAGATATATTGTGATAGCCACGGCAACTCTTCGCATCCTTAACTCCATGTTGCATCGCTGAGCAGACAATCCACAAATTGCACTGTTCAGAGTAGACATTCTCCTGCCAATCCGCAACCAGGATTTGATCTTTGCCCACAAACCACCCGACCAGACGCAAGCAAAAAACAGATGGCTATGAGATTCCAAGCCATGCCTGCAGAAAACACAAACCGGGTCAAGAGGGATGAACGACAATCGGTCACGTGTTCGAAGTTTGCCCATGATAGCCAGCCAGAGAATGAAGCTGTGCTTGGGAAGGGACCACGTTTCCCAAACCACCCGATGCCAGGGGACGGCTGGACCAACCGGGCGAAGGAAGTTGTATGCATGGCTAAGGAACGGGCCGGCAGTAGAGGACCACCGGCTCATCAATAAAATGCTCTCATCTGAGTCCCCACAACTCTGAGAAATGATATCCCTGACAGAGATGATGGCTTTCCACAATGGAGATGAAGATGGATGAGCGTGAACAAGCCACACATTGCTATCCCTCAAATAAAAATGATGAATCCAGCGAATCCATACCGAATCTGTTTTGAGGTGAATATTCCAGAGTTGTTTGCCAATGAAGCTTTGGTTGCGAGCTTTGAGATCAAATAAGCCAAGGCCACCTTCAGTTTTAGGCATACAAATGGTCTTCCAGGCAACTAAAGCTGAGTGGCTCCTAGTGACATCTCCGGTCCATAAAAAGTTTCTGCATATGCTAATAATATTCTTCAGAACAATGTCAGGGATAGGAAAAATATTGAGCCAGAACTGGACTTTCCCAAACAAGACGGACCGAAGGAGCTCTAAACGCCCTGCATATGTAAGATATTTTCCGATCCAACCTTGAACTGACGACTTCAAGTCCGTTAGAAGAGGCGAGAACTGGCTGGCTAGCAGTCTATGGGGACTCAAAGGGACCCCCAGATATGTGAAAGGAAAGCTGCCTTCTTTGAAGCCCGACATAGATAGAATGACTTGTTTTTGTGCACCGGCTACCCCACCAAAGAAAATGGATGATTTCTGCAGGTTTATGTCCAACCCCGAAGTCTGCCCAAAAAGTGATAGTTGGCTGAGAAGGCACTGAACTGAGGATGGGTCACCACGAGAAAGGAGCAGGACGTCATCTGCGAATGCAAGGTGACTAATTCCTTGCAGCTCACATTTGGGATGAAAACGAAATCCATCCTGTTGGGTGGCCCGCTTGAGCATCCTGGAGAAATACTCCATACAGCAGATGAAAATGTATGGGGAAAGGGGGTCCCCCTGTCGAACGCCACTTTTCCCCAGGAAGAATCCATGGATATCACCATTAACTGCTACAGAGAAGGAAGCAGTAGACACACATTGCATGACAAGGCCAACAAACTTTGCTGGAAAACCAAGGTGGCAGAGAAGGTTTTCTATAAATCCCCACTGGACAGAGTCGAATGCTTTCTTAAAATCTACCTTCAACAAACAGCGGGGGGATGATCTTTTCCTGCCATATTGACGAAGGAGCTCCTGCACCAGATTGATATTGTCACTCATAAATCTGCCACCTAGGAAGGCATTTTGCATGGGGCTGACAATCTCCTTAAGCACATGAGCTAGACGACCAGCTAAGATTTTGGCTATCACCTTGTAGATGACGTTACAGCAGGATATAGGTCTGAAGTCTGAGGGAGAAGAGGTATTCACTGACTTGGGGACCAAGGAGATAATAGAGTGATTTACCTGTTTAAGGAGATTGCCCGAATGGAAAAAGTCTTGCACTGCTGAACAGAAATCACCCCCCACCACAGACCATGCTTGCTTGTAGAAGAAAGAAGAGTATCCATCTGGCCCCGGGGCTTTGTCATTTCTAATACTGAAGACTGCCTTGCGTATGTCCTCATGGGTCACTGGGGCTAAGAGGAAATCAAAAGAGCTAGAAGGGAGACATGGGCCACAGCTTATTACTGCACTGTCAATGGGAGTGGTGGCGTTGGATGTGCCTAAGAGCTGCTGGTAGTAGGCAACAAATTCATCGCCAACCTGCTGTAGAGAATTGCTAAGACCACCATGGCTGCACGTAATTGCAGAGATGAAGTTCCTCCGGTGGTTGTGGCTCATGAGAGCATGAAAGAACTTTGAGCCCCTGTCACTGTGTTGAAGAAAAGTGCATTTGATCTTCTGACTAAAGAATTGTTTCTCCGCAGATTTTAAAGTGGACAGCTTGGAGCGAAGGAGGCTGTCATGGGCATGCAAGAGCTGGTTATCCATGTCTTGGTGTAATGCATATTGGTGCTGCTCCAAGTCAGACTCTAGCCTAGCTACACGTTCAGATATGTGGCTGAAGTGTAGACGATTGAGCTCCCTCAAATGCACTTTTAGCAGCTTGAGACGGCGACATAAGATGTACATAGGAGTGCCATATACATGGGAGGGCCAATGAGAAGAGACCAAGGACGTGAAATCAGCATGGGATGCCCACATGTCAAAGAACTTAAAGCACCGTCTACCCTGCTCAAGAAGACCCAAACGGATTGCTGCTGGAGAGTGATCTGTAAATGCTCCAGGAGGACTGAAATGAACATGAGTGGAATGATGTAGAGAAGACCACGATGGATTAATCATAACTCTATCCAGCTTACTCCAAACCGAACCATTAGTCCAACTAAAATGGCAGCCCGTGAAGTTTACGTCGTGCAGACCAAGATCAAAACAGCAAGCTCGAAAATCAGTGGTTTCATACAAGGAAACAGCCGCACCGTTGTGTTTGTCTGCTGATGAGAGCACTGAATTAAAGTCTCCAAGAACCATCCAAGGCAAGTTAGAGCTATATTGCCTCAATTCCCCCCACAACGATCGTCTAGCAGCAATGGTATTAAACCCATACACGAAAGTAAGCATAAAGCTAACCTGAGATATCAAGCTGGTTACAGAAAGGTGAAGAGACTGTGCTGATGAGGCAAGCAAGTTTAGTTTAACCGTTGCAGGATTATAAAACACCACTATTCTGCCAGTACCTGCTGTATCAGCATTTGTAAAATATTTCCAGTGCTTAAGACGAAGTTTATGCAGAGCTACTACTCGAAAGGGGAGCAGTTTGGTTTCAAGCAAGCCACACACATCCATCCTATGCTTCTGCATGAGGCGTACAACCTCATGCTGCTTCAGGGGATTGTTGAGTCCCCTGATGTTCCAACTGTGAATTATCATGGGAGTGTAGGAGAAGGGGAAACCCTTCCACCACGGTCACGATTCTTCTGGTTACGGGTTCTGACCCCATTCCTTGCAGACACATCCAATGAAGGAGCAATATTAGTCTTTACAGCCATAGCAACTGGATGGCTAGTCGCAACAGCACTGGCTTGTGCTACCACCGGTACTACACTAGGGGGGGAAGCCAGATCATCTCTATCACATGAGGGAACCACCAATGGATCAGGAATAGAAGGGGGGAAGGGCCAAACCGTTTCTGGACATGGAGAGACAGGGGCGATAGCATCCACCCTTGTCTCAGAAACTGCCACTTCTTTCCCCTTAAGACTGGGGCCGGCCTTCTTGCTATGTTTGCGCCTAGATTCCACCGTGACCCAAACTGCAGTTGAACCGTGGTCAACTTCTGAAGTAGCAGCCACCCCGGAGGCTGTTGGGATGACATTGTCTGGAACTTGAGACTGGCTTTGCATTGGAGGTGAAGGAGGAGCATCCTGTTGAGATATCTGAGGGCCCAAGCGGCTGAAAGCATTCCCTTTCGCTGATGGAGCCGCTTGAGTCTGAGGATGACTTGAAGAAACTACGTTGGAAGCATCAGCAGCCTTTGGACAAAGAAGGCGAGAATGGCCAATAACATGGCAGAAACTACAATACTTGGGCAGGGACTCATAGACTACTTTCTGATGCAATGCAAGACCTTCTGGTAGAGATATGTCCACAGAGTGACGAAGCTCCTCAAGCAAGTCAATTTCTATCAACACTCTAGCGTAAGACATACGGGAGAGATTGGAGGTGAGCTGATCACACTGTATCGGCTTACCTATTACACTGGCTATCTTTGAGAGACAGATTGGGGACCAGCAACACAGTGGAAGACATGGAAATTTTACCCAGACTGGCACCCGCGACATCTCTTCACTGGAGAAATCAAAGAACTTCGACATAGGCCTGAGAACAAGGGGCCGACCATACACAAGATAAGGACCCCCCCGAAGAACAGCAAGCTTCTCCTCCTCAGTCTTAAAACGATAAATCAGCCAGCCAGTCTCATGGATGGTGAGGGTGGCTTCAGTTTTCCAAACAGTGGAAATTATACTATTGAGTGCTTTGAACCCAGGATTCCTTCCAGAAATATAACCCACGGCACACACATTCCAAATATCAAACTGGGACATAATATCCTCATGGGATATATCACACGATTTAGACAAATGGTTTAGTGAAAAATTTTTAAGCCGGGTGCAAGAAGTAGTGGATCTATTGGGGAAGAGAATGTCTCTCCATTGGCTAGAACCAGGAGTAATACCTGCACCGGGGGGAGGAGCAGACTCAAGTATGGCAGAGGTTGGTGCCCGGGGCTTATCACTCTGTGGTAGCGAAGAGGGGTGAACATTCTCTGAAGGGATCAACGGGGAAGGCAAGGTCGGAGCAGGGAGAATTTCAGGCCCTTGAGGGGAGTCACAATCTTCGTCAGAGAAGTTTAGGTCCAGCTGCTCCTCTCCAATGATCTCATCATCAGAACCACCAGAGCAGTCTTCCACCAGAACAGCATCCAAGAGCCTAGAACCAGAAGCAACCGCCATTGCTGGACACACATCTTGAGCGGAGGGTGGAGCACAAACTTCTTCATCAGGACCAACATCAGCTTCAAATTCAAATTGTTTTTCGACGAGCTCTTCATTATTATAATGGATAGCTTCAAGGGACCCAACAAGGGGTCCATTTGTGCCAGCACCGCTGGATGAATGTGGGCGCTGAACAACGGATGCTGGTCCATTTGTGCCACCAACACTGGATGAGGCGTCTTGTCTATGGGCAACATCATTGGGGCAAACTTCAGTGTCAACCGTGGGGGCCAAGACCCCTGAATTATCCCCATCGTGGTCATTACCCTTGGGGCGAACAATGGTTACAGGAGAGGCAACATGTCTACGGCCTACAGAGGCAGTAGCCTTTCTCTTGTTCTTTGCCATCTGGAAAGCAAGAACAGGCGGGGAAATAAAGGGGGGGGGGGCGGGATGAGGTGGAATCAGTGTAGTGAAATCATGGAAACGGAGAAAGTTGAGGAATCGAACAAGAAGTAAAAACCAAGAAGGAGAGATCAAACAGCAAGAGCGCCAGCGGACAAGAGGGAATCTGCTCCTTGGAGGAGGAGAGCGTCGATCATATCTCAATCTTGATTGTGGGTTGCATGACCACGTGATCACGAGATTCGCATCAGTCAATCTACCATTTTTTCCCACTCCAAATAAGCCTCGGGATTGTTTTTACCTTGAAAGCTAGTTTTTTAGTTTAATGGTGTCCACATCTTTATAATTCCCCATGCAATGGAAATTCACATCCCTTTTAACCCTGTTCGGTCCAAACCTGATTCCTTGGCCAGCAGAAGCAAAATCAAATTTGACATTCCGTACGACCATACAAACCGTATTTCTTTGACGACCAGCCCCATTATTTTGTTACTTTATTGAATTCACCTGATACGATCCAGGCAAGGTTAAATTCGGATTTTGACGTAAAATGTGCAACTATCCAGTTTTACAGCAAGAGTCATAATTCTCAATCCTACCATTGGATCGGGCTGAAATGTTACGTGGAGTCTCCTGACATGTTGTTCTACCTTAGGTTAAAATATCATGTCAATCGGAGTTCAGCAAGGCATCCAAACACGGGGTCAACAGAGGCTGTACAGGTTTTGTTATTTACTTCCTTTTGACTTGTGGACTTTCTATTTGGCTAGGATTCTTTTTCTAAATGGATGTGGCAGTTTATTTTGGGAATCTCCTAATTATACAAAGATCTTTTATGGGCTGGAACATAGTTTCCAAGTGTGGCAAGGATTCATAAATGTTTCATAATCCTTTTCTTACAAGGATTCCTTATTCAGCCTAGCTACAAAAGGATAGAAGATTTCAGAATTAATTCCACCTTCATATTTGATTCTCCTAGCTTATATACGACTTCTAAAGGGCAACAAATCTGATCCTATCATATTTAGGATATTAAATTTGGATTTATTTATTTTATTGTTATTTTCTTCTTAGTTTGGGGTTTATTTATATTATTTGGGTTTAATTGTAAGTGGGCATCATATAAGTTCGCATAAGGGGTCCATTAGGGTTTATTTTAGTTTGCAGTCACTATAATAAGGGCATAACAAGACATGTAACGTTAGACAATTCAGATTAATAAAACTTCTTGTTTGTCGCACTTTGTGAGTGTGTGTTGGTGAGATAATCTCCCTTCTATGGTTCTCTAAAGAACTGAAAAACAACTTATCGAAGAACAACTATCTTTGTGGCGTCATTCTTATACTTCTCGTTCACAAATCAATATTCGTTAGGTGGAGGACTCTATTTTCAATAGTGCTGGTGCCTAGGTACAAGTTATCTTTGTGTCACACTCCTATCAAACCTGATTTACTTGGCTTTCCGGGAATTAGTGTCTTTGCATGTGGGTTGCATGACCATGTGATCCTGAGATTCGCATCACAATGTTGTAATTCTACAACATTTGCAATGTCCGTATTCAGCCCATTTAGAAATCTAGTTATAGTAGCTTTTCGATCCTCAATCACATTGGCCTGAATCATGGCGATCTCCATCTTCTTGAAATACTCATCCACGGACCTAGAACCCTGATTCAAACCCTGCAATTTCAAATACAAATCTCTATAATAGTGGTTAGGCACAAATCACCTTCTCATCAGCACTTTCATCTCCTCCCACGACCCTACTGGCCTCTCTCCACTCCTCCTTCTACTAATCACATTATGATCCCACCAAATCAGTGCATAATCCGTGAATTCGATGACAGCAAATTTCACTTTCTTTGCCACCAAATAGTTATGGCAATAAAAAATCTAGCCCACCTTTTTCTCCACTCTAAATTTATCTCGGGATCATTTTTACATTAAAAAAAGGTATTTTCAGTTTGCTGGCATCCAAAATTGTGAAGATAAAGATAGGGTGAAGCTTTAAAAAAAAGTGATGTTGATTCAGTCCAAACTAGAACACTATTCGATAATTGGGTCATATTCGGAGCTGTAGATCTCGGATTTAGGTCTGTTTTATATGAATGAAAAGCTAAAGCATATGCCTAAAACTTTCAAGTGGAGTCCAAGATTTAAAAAGGTCATTTTCAAGTCCAAATTATAGCAACAATGGAGAAGTTCGAATCTGTCCTGCAGCTCAGACACTATTCAGCCCATATCTCGAGTTTTAGAAGTCCAAATGACCTCAATTTTTTTTTTTCTGGAAAGATTAGACAATTTCCTAGAACTTTTATGAGTGAAGGTGGTTCAAATTCACCAAGTCAAGATGTGGCCACCCACTCAACAATTATTCATCAAATCAATAGTTCTAAATTTTAGCCTATAAAAGGAGGCATTTGCCATGTATTTAGATATCTTGGTGTTCAGATTAAGATCATGCACTTGCTCTTTTTCTTTGTTTTTCATAATGTTCAAGTTTTATTTTATGTTATATTAATCTCTTGTTTATGCTTGTCATTTCCTTTCCTTTACTTATATAATTAGTTCTTATCTTGTTTATTTATGTTTCTTTCTTTCATTATGTTTAGCTAAATTTATTATCTCAAGGTGAAAAGGTTACACTAATTGTGTAAAAATAAATATATTATAAACTCAACATGGACTTTAATGCTTGATACTAACATGTTTTATATTTATTATCTTTCTCACTCTTATTACCTTGCTTGTTAAATGGTTAATCTAGATTTGTGTTGAACAATCCTTGGTACAACAAATACTTGGCCTTTTCATAGCCTAAGTGTATGGTATGACCGACACCTGTGCTATAAAAGGAACTTGATTTGTTGTTAACATAAGGTATCACCATGAATACCTGATAATATTTATAAGTATTGGCATTACTCGAATAAGATAATTAATGTAATCATGTTAATAATTTATAACCTGATTGGAACTACTACTACTACTACTACTACTACTACTACTACTACTACTATTATTGTTGTTGTGTTGTTGTTATTTATAATTTATATAGTTAACCTCCCTATGGTTTATCCCCGGTCTTGCCGGGTTATTTATTACTTCGACACTCCTACACTTGAGAGAAGACATCAATTTTTTGGTCGTGTCACCACCATCTTCAACAAAATTAGGATTTTTTCTTCATCTGTTCATTATTCTAAGTTGCTTTCATCCATTCCCATCCTAATTACATCAAACAAAGCAAATTTCTCATTTCCCCCAAATTGTCTCTTGAACCCTAACCTAGAATTTACAATTTAGCCATCAGTTCTTAATCATATTAATTGAACTTTCTTAATCAAGCCTAAAGCCCCTTACTTGGTCATAAAAGAGCTTTGATTTCCAACATGTTGAAATTCTTTTACACTCCTTTCTTTCTCATAGCTGGCTCCCTTCTCTATCTAAATCCCTAAAAATTTTTACTTGGTGTTGTTTCCATCACCACTGAGCTTAAATCTTACCTAAACCCTTCAATTTATAGTATTTCCACTCAATTTTGATGAAGGAAATTGAGAAATACCCCCCTCTATTCTTTTTTGCTTCTAACTTTGGAGAGAAAATGCAATATTTATAGTTCAATCTACTGATATTTACATATTGACCCCATATTGCTTAGTTATTTCATTTTGTCCCCACTTTTTCTCTTTTTTAATAGTTAGTGTTATATTCTCTAACTATTTCTTTAAATTTCATCCTTTGCTATTTAATTCAATATCCTTAATTTAATTTTAACCCATTCTATCTTCGGGTTAAAATTTTAATATTTCAAAAAATCTTAACCGAGGGCTTATATAATGGATCTATATCCCTTGTAGGGTAATTTGGCCCACTTATAAAATTGACCCGAAAGTTATACTAATAAACTTAAAAGTGTAGACCAAAACAAACCTTCAACCTTAGTTAATTAATCTAACCCGAAACTATAAATTAATAATGAAAAACCAAGCTGCCTAAACTTAAAGAGAACCAAAAGAAATGATAGACAACTAAAGCTAATGCATTTATAGAGCCCTTGGTTGCCACCACACATATCCTATGAAAGAAAAGACTATAATTTTTAAATGAATCCAAAATACATTAGGAACCTTTTCTAGCCCAAGCCTATGCACAAGTTTAGGGCCTAAATAAGTCTCATTTAATCACTCTTTGTTGTCCAAAATTAACCCGTTTCAAGTTTGGACTGATTGGGCTGAAAAATAGCTAAGAAAGAACGCTTTGACGTGAATCTCCCAACATAGTAACAACAACTGCAACCAATTTAAGTAATATTTTTCTAAACTTTGATTGATTTGAAATTTACCATAAAATATTTAAATGTGTCCAATATCTTCTTTTAAAATTTCAGCTCGATCCGATATACTTTATGAGAGATATGTTCAATCTTGCGAAACAGGTCAATAAACATTTTAAGAAAAAATTCAGACCTAACTTAGTTCGTATCAACACACAAAAATGTTATGGTTATTAGAGGTAGAATGGTCTTTTCATAAGGTTCATTAATCATTACCGAATTGATTGGGGGTGTATAGGTCTTTTTAACTTTTTTGGCATAATATAATGATAAATTATCATAAAAGACGATGAGGATCAGCTCAACACCAAGCATAATCATGCCAACGACCCATTGGAGGGCTAATTGGGTCAATTACAAGAGCTAAGGCAAAGAATAACTAAATGAGCTTGTACAAAATATATGGAGTAAGATGTAGCTAGAGGAGTTTGGGAGATCTAAATCGTATGAAGGACAACCTCTAATTTAGGTCCAAGAAGACCCCAATTCGTGTGGAACAAAGGGCTGATGGTCCAACCCCATGCCAGCCTTGTTAGGCTTGTTTTTCCTAATGATACAAGGATAAAAGGTCAACAATTTATTTTCCTAAACAATCAAGGAAGTTTCGGCAGATCTAATTCCTAAAAAGAGAAGCATTATTTAATGTTTTTCCTAGCTTAGGAAGGGAAGTAATTAAATCATCAACAAAAGGGAAAATTTGTTTTCTTATAAGGAAATCCAAGCTAATCAAGGACCTAAAGGGGTTGACAACACAAATTTTTCAAATCAGATTTCTCCTAACTTATATAGGACTTTTATAAGGCAACAAATTTGATCCTATCATATTTAGGATATTAAATTTGGATTTATTATTGTTATTATTATTTTCTTCTCAATTTAGGTTTTTATTTATATTATTTGGGTTTAATTATAAGTGGGCCCCATATAAGTCCACATAAGGGGTTCATTAGGTTTTATTTAAATTTTCCAAATCAGATTTCTCCTAGCTTATTTGGGACTTCTATAAGATAGCAAATCTGATACTATCATATTTAGACATTTAAGGGTTATGCAATTTTCAAATCAATAAACTTCTTATTGTCGCACTTGCTATGTGTTGGTGGGATAATCTCCTTTCCTTAGTTCTTTAAAGAACTGAAAATGACTTATCGAAGAACAACTGACTTTGTGGCATCATTCTTATACTTCTCGTTCACGAATCAATATTCATTGGATGGGCGTTTCCGTTTTCAATAGTGTTGGTGCCTAGGTACAAGTTATCTTTGTGTTACACTCTTATCAAACCTGATTTACTTGGCTTTCCGGGAATTGGTTTCTTTGTGTGGGTTGTGTGGCCACGTGGTCATGAGGTTTGCATCATTAGTAGTCACTGAATTTATAGATTATACATTGATTTGATCGGATTAGAATGCGATTGGTAGGATGAGGAATGGAGAAAGGCTAACAGCGTCGTGGCTAGAGATGAAAGTGTTGACGAGAAAGCGATTTATGCCTAACCATTATTCTTAGCGTCGCTGGGGCGCGAACGGTGACGTGACATGTTGTGCCTCTAGTATGAGGTGTGGTATGTTGGGAAGGTTTTCTGGATGTAATCATGAAATTATGATTAAGGCTCATGAGTCACCACCTAGTATTATGGTCACTAGGAACCTATGGTCTGCGAGAGTCTGGGTAAGGGACTGGTTGTGCAAGGGGAAGATGCATCACCCCCAGTGCACCCTACCTTAGGTAAGATGCATTGTTATTTGATTGTTTTTTTTTTCTAAGTCAGGTTTCTATTTGTTGGTCTTTTCTAAGGTTCAAGTCAAATTTCTCTTCACGAGAGACTTTCTACCTTATTGGGTTAAATCCTAATCATTCTAAAATCTGAATTTCAACATCACATTTATTTACACCTTGTATCTTTTACACCCCACATATATTAAAGTCTACATTTGGACCCTAAAAAAAAGATTGGAAAAAGGTTTTTAATATTTTGATCAAACCCTAATGGATGATCATAAATTGGTTATGATATCCTTTTTTTTTTTGGATTTTCAAAACATGAGAAATATGCAATCTTTTAATAAAAATATGCTTGGAAAATTTTCAAGATTTGGCTGTATGCATGAAAACAATTTTATTATTGAAAAAAGAAATTGATTTAAAAGTTTTTGAGATTTGTTTTTTGAAAATGTGTTGAATTTTTTTTTGAAATATTTCAGAGAAAACTGGCATTTTAATACTGGATTTATATTTTACACTGTAAATATACAACCCGATATTATGCAAAATTGGTATAAAAATATTTGAGAAAATCATAATTTTTTTGAAAGGATTTTTGAAAATTTTTGTTTGTTTGATACACACACACACACACACACACACACACATGGGCTGGGCCGACCCAACTGACTGGGTCAAGCTTAGCCCAGAAAAAGGATGGGCCGATCTCGACCCAAAAAGGGTTGGCCGATCTCGGGCCACTGTATTCTTTCTTCTTTTTTAGAGTAGGCCGAAGCCAGCCCATACATATGGGCTGGGCCAAATCGGGCGTGGCGCATATTCTAAGAATTAAGTTGCAGAACATGAACATTTACTATTCACGTTTTGCATGCAACCAAATGGTTCCAGAAATTGGAGATGGGCGGAGGAGTAGGCTACCGGGCACAGTCGTGCGGTGGTGAGGCCGGCGGTGCTGGCTGCTTGTGGCATAGGAAGAAAGAAGAGGAAAATCTGCAAAAGGGAGAGGGAAGACCTCGCGGTGGCTGCCTCCATAGCCGATGAGGATTTGGGTTTGTTAGGAGGCTGAGATGCCGTTTGTTGGTGGAGGAGAAATGTTTTTATGGGGTCACAACCCCACAAAAACATTGAAGAATGGTTGAAGAAGCAGTAGGGAAAGAGAGAGAAAGAGAGAGAGAGAGAGAGAAGAGAGAAACGTTGGCTGGAAGAAAAACAGGAGAGTAAGTTGATTTTTTGAGATTTTTGGACCTAATTTTCTCCTCTCTCAGACCATGAGATCCACCTCTATTTATTAGCAGTGGAAAAGGGCAATCTTGTCTACACTGGGGGAAATTTCAGCTCTTGATTATATTGGGAAGGATCTCAACCGTTGGCTCAAAGTAGACATGGTGCACTGTCAAATATTCAAAAAAAGGCTGCCTGAGTTGGCATGTTTAGACCGGTGCTAGCGCTGATGGGTTGTCATTCATATTGAAATATTCACATGGAGTTGTAGAGGAGCTACAGGGGATCCCTTTCATGCAAACTTTGTCAAATTTGGTAGATGTTAGGTGCATTAAATGCATATGAAAAGTAGGTAATCGGACCAGCTTTACCAAGGTAAAAGAAGAAGACAATGAACAGTGACTAGACGATGTGTCGTCTTGTCCTCTCTTTTTGTTTTTATTCAAAACGGCACCGTTTTGGGTTTAAATTAAGGATTTAAAGTGATTTTCAATTTAGTCATCCATCTTTCAAATTCTTTCAATTGAACCCCTAATTGACCCTCAACTTTTGATTTAATGCAATTAGGCCCCTATGCAACTTCAACTTCAACTTCAACCCCGTATTTACACGCTTTTCGCAATATGGTCCTCGGTCTCTGATTTATGCAATTTAACCCTTAATTGACCATTAAACTTTTAATTTATTCAATTTCACCCCTGATTTTTGTTAATTAAGCCCCTGAAGTTTGGCACCTTTTGCAGATTGGTCCTTGGCTGTCAATTTCTTTAATTTAACCCCTAATTGACCGCAAAACTTTAATTCTCTTGCAATTTGGTCCCTAATTTCAATCAATTAACTTGGTAAAAATTAAATTTGGTCTCTTAAAATTTCAATCTTCTCAATTAAGCCCAAATTAGGCTCCTAAACTTAATTTTTCACCAATTAAGCCCCAAATAAAATTAATTTGACCCATTTAAAACATAATTAAGTCCTTGCACTGAATTAAATCTTTCAATTGGATCCAAATTAATTCTTAAACATAATTAAAATTCAATTTGGCCCATGATTAAATCAAATTTGGCCCATGATTACTCAAAAATGGTGACGATCCAACGGTGAACCAAGGAGATCAAATACAATACAGATTAGAGAGAGAGAGGGAGAGAGAGCGAGGAGAGAGAGCGAGGAGAGAGAAAGAGAGAGAGAAATTCCAAAAACATTTGTCCCTATATCCAAATATATTTTTTTTAAAGACTTGAAAAAGGCAATGTTAACTCCATAAGAAAAATCAACAATTTTGAAAATGGTGGGTTAAAATCTCAACACGTTGAAAAGAAATTTTAAATTTGAATTCTTTTTGAGATGCTAAAAATGAAAAAAAAATGATGTAGATGCATAAAGAACATATTTTTTGAGTTTTGAAAATTTAGAAAAATAAGGAGGGTCAAAAATTAGGTTATGAAAATATTGGTCACGATTCAAGGTCAAATCCTTTTGAGAAGAAGGGGATCAACAAGTATCACCAAAGGATCCATTAAGGTTCTAATTTGGCCAATTACAAGGTTAAGAGACAAGAAGATTAAATAAGTATTTAATGGGCTAATTCAAAACATTAGGGCCGCGTCAAGCATCAAGATGAGTTCAAGAGATGACCAATATTTAATTAATATAATCCACATAAAAGGAGTTGAGAAAGCCTAATAACTTATGACTATTTCTTAGTAGCATGCAGATTGGACAATGAGAGGGGGTTTTAGGCCTTTTTTTTTTCCTTTTTAATGCTTATTTTACACTAACAAGCATAACTTTCGATTCGATAATTGGATTAGGCTACAAGATTTCTAGAATATTTTAAATGCCTTGTTTCTCATAAGGTTAAAATTATGTAGCGATCGGACATCTAAAAGACTGTGATAAAGCACGTAATCTACTATACGAGAATTACATCATTTTCCTTACTAGTTTAGGACTATTTCTTCTATTTTATTTAAAACTCTTTTTTTTTTTTAGTCTTGTTTAAGATATTTTTTAGTCTATTCTTACAGTTGATTTTTTAGAATATCGTGTTTGTGTTGTTCATACTTTTGGTTCTTCATCAAACTCTTCAGAACTTATCAAAGATTAGCAATCTTTATGGTGGTCATTCTTATACTTTTAGTTATTGATTCTTTATAATCAAAGGGTTGAGATCTTTCATCCAATAACTTTGTTTCACTGGTTTAGATCATTATTGGGTTGGGTTTTCTATCAATTTAATTTTAGTTTTTTTACGTTGTTTTCTATTTGTTTGTGGGTTTTAGGATTCTTACCCTCCGGGTTCAATCAATTATACTTCGGGTTTTAGTATGTCTAGCTTAGTCAAATACTACCTACATAACACATAATGTATACATTATGAAGTATACATTTTTTTTTTTAAGTAAAGACACTAAAATATAAGAATAAGAATATATTCACTCAAATAAAAAAATACATACGTTTAATTGTAAAAAAAGTGTAATATGCATACACGTTTAGCATACAATTTAAACGACTATATCAATATATATTTGATAAAATCTAATAAAAATACCTTATTAAAATGAAATATAAGAAAACTTAAATAAAAGATAAAAATAGAGATACCTAAATAAAAATTTATAAAAAAAATCATGAACCAATTATAAATAATCTTTAAGAAAATATGACATAACATGAATGTCGTGATTACATGGTTATGCAAATCACAATCAAAATTGAGATATGATCCTGGAAAGCCGAAAACGGTTTGATAAAAGTGTGCCATAATGGAAACCTATCCCAAGACACCAACCCTATTAAAATGAAGTCGAATGACACCATGAAGTTTGTTAGTTTTCGATAAGTCAGATTCAGTCCATTCAAGAACCAAAGAATGCAAGAATCTCTCACTCAAAAAAGTTCAGAAGTATTATTAATGAAAAACATTTTTGGAACTGAAGCTTACAAGAGCTTGAGTACTTTGAAAAAAAATAACCCTAACAGATCTACCTTTATGGGCTCAATTGACTCACTTAGAAAATTAACCCAAAATCTATATTAGCAAGCCCAAACCTTGATCCACACAAGCCTTGAATCCTAGCTGAAAACAAAGTATTAATTTATCTCAAACAAGTCTTGGGTTATAGCTGACAAAACAATAATAAAAAACTCATAAGTTAATTCCTTATGTTGTTATGAGAAGAGAAGAAGAAAAAAAAACAATACAAGTTTGATATAAGGCTTATTTAGAGCTTACAATGCCGCCCAACGATCATAAAAATAAATATATCATTAAATGTCACCGGCCCTTCTTTCCATATATAGCTAGGATGAATAAAGAATCCTTGTAAGAAAAGGATTTCTAAACATTAATGAATATTTGCCACTTGAAAATTACATTGTAGTGCATCAAACATCCTTGTAGAACTAGGGAATTCCCAAAACAAGTTATCACATTCTTATAGAAAAAGAATCATTGCCCTATATAGGGAGTCCACAAGTCAAATAGAAGTAAACAACAAAATCAAGTACACATAGACCTTATTTGACTTTGTAATTGAAAAATATTTTTGAAAAAATCAAAATTTTTTACTTCAAATTAATCATTTTGTTATGTGTTGATGTTAAAATAAATTTTAATATATATATATATATATATATATATATATATATATATATATTATTTTGATGTATTTCCAAGCAAAAAACACTTTTAAAAATAATCACTACCACAATATCTAATAGGTTCATTGGCATCAATGCTTCCCTCGAGCTTTCGCTTTGTTTTGCTTTTTATGTCATTAGCCTTTCACCTAGATAAAATGTTGGATTAGCTTCCAACACAATTTTGCTTATCCATTTGGTATATAAATATCAACTAGATAAGGGTTATGTCTTTTGTGTTATGCCAGGAGTCAGATAAAAAATTTTCTAACTTTAAAAATAAATATTCAAGTGATGCTAGCATATTTGAAAAAGCAAGAAAAATCAGAGACCTGAGTTATTGACTTGATTGAGTTCAACAAGCTTGGTTAATTTAATTATATGATTAAGAAAAAGGCTTTGACAGTAAATACAACAAAAAAAACAATACTTAATTATTAAAATATGTTGTCATTATCATACTCAGAAGGAGAAGAAAGAGAGGCCAGTTGGAGATTTACCGTCACTCCGCCATGGACACCGTCTCACCATAACAAAATGCTCAGTGAAACACTTCTAACACTATGAAAGGCAACATGATGATAACATTAAAGGGTATACACGTCATTAGATCAACGACTCAACAAGCTACCAAAAACAAATATCATTAGTGAGCATCACATGCTTACATTAATCAATTAATTTAATTTCATTCAAAAACAAAAATTCTTTTTTAAAAAACTAAATTTAACAAAGAACGATAGAAAGCAAATAAAAAAAATAGATTTCATTCTCCAATTAAATAAATTTTGAAGGATAAAACTTGTTGTGGCATGCATGACGTCGAATGATGGATCTACCTCTTGGATCGAGCAGGTTTTAGATGTGTTGGGATTAATAATAAGGATATGATTTGAAGGGCTCAAGAGTTACCACCTCATATTATGGTCACTAAGAAACCTAATGGTCTGCGAGAATCTAGGTATTGGGACTAGTTGTACAAGGAAAAAACACATCACCTCTAGTGCACCCCACCTTTGGTAAGCTATATTATTGACTGATTTTTTTTTAAGGTTATGTTTCTATTTGTTATTTTGTCTAGAGTTCATGAAAACATTGTGATAACTTATGTTAACAACAAATCAAGTTCCTTTCATAGCATAGGTGTCGATCATACCATATAATTGGGCTATATGAAAGAGCCAAGTATTTGTTGTACCAAGGGTTGTTTAACGTAAATCTAGATTAACCATTTAACAAGGTAATAAGAGTGAGCAAGATAATAAATATAAAACATGTTAGTATCAAACATTAAAATCCATGTTGAGTATTTGTTGTACCAAGGGTTGTTTAACGTAAATCTAGATTAACCATTTAACAAGGTAATAAGAGTGAGCAAGATAATAAATATAAAACATGTTAGTATCAAACATTAAAATCCATGTTGAGTTTATACTATACTTATTCTTATACTATTAGTGTAACCTTTTCACCTTGACATAATAAATTTAGCTAAACATAATAAAAGAAAGAAACATAAATAAATAAGATAAGAACATAATTATATAAGTAAAGGAAATGAAATGAAAAGCATAAACAAGAGATTAATATAACATAAAATAAAACTTGAACATTGCAAAATACAAAGAAAAAGAGCAAGAGCATGATCTTGATCTAAACACCAAGATGCCTAAATGCATGGCAAATGCCTTTTTTTATTGGCCAAAATTTGAAACTATTGATTTGATGAATAATTGTTGAGTAGATGACCACATCTTGATTTAGTGACAATCCTTATCTTTTTGTCTGAACAAAACGTTATTGCTAACGTCAAAATTTGAACCAACTTTACACATGAAAGTTCTAGGAAATTGTCTCAGTGTTCCAAGAAAAAAAAATTAAGGTCATTTCGACTTCTAGAACTTGTGATATGAGCTGAACACTAAATAGTATCTAGGCTATAGGACAGATTCGAACTTCTCCGTTGTTACTATAATTTGGACTTGAAAATGGTCTTTTTAAAATTGGACTCCACGTGAAAGTTTTAGGCCTATGTCTTATCTTTCTATCCATATAAAGCATACCTAAATCCTAGATTTAGAGCTTCATATATGACCTAATTACCAAATAGTGTTCCAGTTTCTACTGAACCAACATCACTTTCTAAGCTTCACCCTCTCTTTATTTTCACAATTTCAGTTGTTGAATTCATCAATCAATCATTTGATTTATGTGATATGCCTGCATTTAAGATGCTAATCAGAAGGCACAAAGGTATGTAAAAACATTATTCAAACAAGATTTTGATGCTGGATTAACACGATAAACAAACTAATGTCATGATTATTTGATTTTTTTTCCAAGAAATTAAATGAAAGGAACAAAGATAAAATACCATGATTTCAGTGTTTTTAAGCTATTTGGACCCTATATTAATTATCAAAAAGCATGTATGCATATGTAACAAATCACAAATGATTAAAATGATATAGAAGTCAATGACCTAAGACAATATTCAATGTAAGAACAATGAGCCCAGAAAGCATGAAATAAGCTTAAACCCGAAATAAAAGCCTAAAATTCATAAACAAAAACCTATACCTAGCAACCAAAGCTTAAGCATGTGTAACACCCATTGTTTGAACCATCAAAACAACAAAAAATCAAAAAATCAAAAGCAAAACAACATTGTTCCATTAATTAATTTCAATATTCTTAAGTTAAAAAATATACTTGCAACTTTAGAAACCTAGGAAACTACCTTAAAACAACCAATCCATAACAACATCAAAATTGAACATATGTTGCTATCACTTTAAAATTGATTAACTAAATATTCAAACATGCAAAACAACATTATATACTATCACTTACCATTCTAATATCACATTCTAACATATCAAATCAAGGCAAGGAAATAAACATGAGCATATACAAACTATTTTCAAAGCATGCGTAAACATTTCAAAAACAAATCATGGCTTTTAAAGGAACAAATAACTTTAAATGATTTATAACAAATATTATGAGCAACAATTTAAAAAATAAAATAAAAGGGGAGGGGATGTGCTCATTGAGCTCCACTCTCTCATCAAAGTTTGAGGAATACCTTAACTAGCAATGTTGTCTCCTTTGCTTAGAATTTCTTGCTCCTTTTTTAAGCTTCAGATATTTTAGTAGTTTCTTCTTCCAATCTTGGACTCAAGACTTTTCCTTCCACTTCATATCAATATTTCATAGCCTTTATATCAATATTTTTCCTTCGTGGGTTTAAAAATTAGATCATAGGGGATTTTTTTTCCATTTTTTCCTCTGATATGTTAAGAGATCATTCTTTTTTTTTTTTTTCTTATTTCCCTCTTTCTAGACGTCTAACCAGCTTTTGGAACTTCTAGAAAAAGTTAGGAGCTTCATAAATGAAACTTGGCCAAAAATTGTTGATTGAGGGTGCACCTTCCATGAATGAATTGTGACAAGTAGGAGGTAATTGAAACCAACCAAGCCATTATCCTATAGAAGGGGTGTTATTCTTTAACTAGGATCAAACCATGCTTGATTTGCTGGCATGTAGCTTTCCCACAATCGATCCAAAGTTGGGTGTAACACTGTCAAATTTTATTGAACTAGACAAGCTGCATTGAGACAAGAAGTTGAGGGCTTCCACGTGGCAAATGGGGTAAAAACATCGAAAAGGGGCAACATCGACTTGTAGAGGAAAATCTTCTTTGTTGAATTGTCGTGGTTAGAGCCTTTAAGGTGGCTGAAGATGCCACATTCATTCACCTGAAGGTGACAACTCGATTAGCCTTCTCTGTTAAAGAAGATAGTAAAAGAAGAATAGACGACGTGTCTCTGTTAAAGAAGATAACAAAGTAGTTGATTAGGGGTGCACCTTCCATTAATTAATCATGGAAATAGGATGCAATTGAAACCAACCAAGCCATATATATATATATATATATCCTGTAGAAGGGGTGTTATTCTTCAACTAGGATCAAACCATGCTTGATTTGCTGGCCTATAGCTTTCCCAACATCAATCCAAAATTAGGTGTTACACTGTCAAATTTTATTGAACTAGACAAGGTTACATTGAGATATAAACTAGACATAGACTTGTAGAGGGGAATTTCTTATGTTGAATGGTGGTGGTTAGAGCATTTAAGGTGGTTGGAGATACCACGTTCATTCACCTAAAGGTGGCAACTCGATTAGTCTTCTTTATTGAAGAAAATAATAAAACAATGATAGACGACGTGTCACTCTGTAATATGCATCAACTCGAGAACACTAAGGACTCATTACACATTCCAAATGAGCCTATCACAAGATCCAAAGCAAAGGCATTGAAAGTAGCACTGAATAGATTGGTTATGCAAGTTTCAGCCAAGGTTGAACTTAGGGATCCTTTGAAGCATCAAGATGAGGCTTTAGTACATTTAATCCATGTGCAAGTGGGGCCCAATCCACCCATATTTGGGCTATAAAGTTTCGACAACAAGGCTTCTAATTTTGTATCAGTTTTGGTCAAACTTGTTATATGCTATTTCCATGTTTTTGTGGAGTCCTAACTAGTATTGGTTTCCTATTATGTGTGGGAACATTGATTATATCTTTAAGTATTAGGATTTATTATTTTTATTTTATTTCCTCGTCAGGTGAGGAGAAAACACAACAAAAATACAAAGGAATCCAAGTTGACTTAGAAAATACATGTGGTGGCAAAGTTTCCTTGTTGTGTAAGGAGAATAATTCAGAAAGTCAATTATATTTCCTAGTTTTGGAAGGATACCAAGAGGTGGTAAAGAAGAGTATTAAAGACCGCATTCTTTTCTTTCCAAAAGAAGGATAAATACAATGTTGAGAGTAGAATCCTATTCTAACTTGGAAACCAAAGGGGCCATAACTTCTCATTTAGTTTTAGGATTATTGGGCAGCATTATAGGCTATAAATAAGTCTTGTATCGACCTACAATGTTTTCTTTTCTTCTTTTCTCATGATAGATAAAGACTTGGGACTTAAAGGCTTTTTTTTTTTCTTGGTAGTTCTAGCCCAAGGCTTGTTGGGCTTAATTAATACTTTGTTTTCAGCTAGAATCCAACACTTGTTTAGATCAGGGTTTGGGCTTACAACTAAATTATTTTAGTTCTTGTATGTAGGTCAATTCAGCCCACAATGGTAGATCTATTAGGGTTAATTTTTCATAATTATTTAAATACATGTAAACCTAAATTTCAACAGTCATTAATGAATAATACTTGTGAACTTTTCAGTTTTAATGTGTGAGAGAGCGTTTTGCATTCTTGGGTTCTTGAACGAATTGAATCTGACTTATCAAAAATTAACAGGCTTCATGATGTCATTTAACTTCATTCCAATAGTGCTGGTGTCTTGAGACAAGTTTCTATTGTGATGCCTATATTGACAGTATTGTGATGCCTTCCTAAATTGCGATTGACCTGAAATTTTAACCCAAGGTAGGAAAACATGTTAGGAGACCTCACTTAAAATTTAAGTTTGCTCCAACATCCGGATTGAGAGTTATGACTATTGTCACAAAACTGCATAGTTGCACATTTTACATCACAATCTGAATTTGACCTTGCTTGGATTATATCAACCTTAAAATAAATTGCAACTTTATATTCTATCTATTGGTTGTGAGATAGCAATACGTGTAAAATTTGGGATTATTTTGATATAGTTTGCTTGAGGTTTTGATTCAAGGTTAAAGTCTGCCGTAGAAACACTACTTTTAGTGAACCATAAGCAAACCATCTTAGAATCAATTGAAACTTTATATTTTGTGTATTGGGGATATGAACCATTAAACTAATTTTGGGCTTATTTTTATATCGACTTTTAGAGGTTTTAACTGGAAGTTCCATTCTGCTGCAAATTGATCATACAAGGGGTTTGGGTAACTTAATATAATAGAACAACCCATAAACTAAGATTTGTTGTTTTCTTGGTATTTGAATACTATATATTAAATTCCAAGTCATTTGGATTGCATTTTCTTTAGGTTTTAGAATCAGGTTTTGTCTTGCCGTAACAAGTCTGTTTTGTGTTATCTTTCAAAACTTATTTTGTTTAAGTGATTTTGTTCTTTCCAGTATATTATCATCATCATATTTGGGATATTTGGCTATTGTTTGAGTCATTTTCATCAATTTCATATTTGTTTGTTTTCGATCAGTTCTGGTCCAAATAAAAGTTAGATTTCTAATTTCGAGTCTAAATCACTGTTCTTCATGTCGTAAACTCTATTCTTGTTATGTCTTCATCTTCTTTTATTTTTCCTATTTGTATCATGTATTCAGCAAGGGAGAGGGAACGAAGGAGGATTCTAGCTTAAGGACAAGAAAAATTAAGCTATGGTTTGGGGTTTTCGAACAAGAACTTAATAAGTGTTTATGATTTTTCTATGATCTTCAAGCTTTATGGGAAGAGGAGGTACAGTGCTAAAAAAATAAAGGTAAAAAGAGAGCTATATTGTTATCTGTTGTGATGTCGTGGTCATACAAATTAATTACCCTAGCTTCAAACACAACACACAAGATAGTATAGAGCAAGCAAGGGGTCGATCCCACAAGGAAGGTTCAAGTTGGATTTTTATGCTAGATGATATGCAATTTGGGGGGGGGGTGGATGTTATCTAGGCTAAAGCAAAAGAAAATAGAAAACTATTAAGCAAAATTTAATTAAATCATAAAATTATCTAGAGAACAAACCTTGGTCGTAAGCACACATCCACCTACAGAAATCAGAACTGATCATAGAAACGAAATATCAATTTATAATCTGAATATTTATCTCTTCTTAACATTAGTTAGTTAACGGATCCGTCGTATAAGTAAACCTAACCATCAAACAACCATAGTGTCCGCACTAGTAATTTAATTCAATGGCAGCCTTAAGATCTAGATAAGTTGATTAATCAAGAAAACATAACTGTCCGCAGTCTATGTTTGATTTGATTGAGTGTTCTCCCTAAGATTAATAACGTAGATCTGTCATAATTATTAAACTCAGTTGCTTCACAAGTTCATATACCACAACTCCGGTTTTGATATCAAACTTAGCAATAGATTGTCTATAATAATAACTTAGAGTCCGCTCTAACAATTAAAATAAACAATCATAGGAAAAATAAACATAGGAGAACAAACATATTCATCATATAAACTGAAAAGAAAAGGTTAAATAAATCTCATAGTTCTTGAAATCCGAAGGTTTCCATGTCCTTGCAACCAAGAAAACGAGTTTAGCCTTGCATATTTGTTGAACAACTAATCAAAAAGAAGGAAGCATGCATGATTTAGGGTTTCTTAGAGGAAGGGGGCATTTTTCGCCTCTTGGATGGCTGCCCCCCCTTCTTTTCTCTTATTCTTTTTATATCCTAGGAAACCCTAGTCTCTATTTTACAAAATAGTCCTCCCTTAAGTAGACAGTTTACATTTAAGTACTTCAATAACTATTTTCCTAAAAAAAAAAAAGAAATAGCCTAGCATGAAATCTTCAAGATTTGACTTAGAGAAGCTAAATTTCTGATATAAAAACTTAGATATCGGTTTAGTGCTTCGGAATGTAATTTGGACTCGTTTCTTCACGAAAACTGTTTGCTGGCAGAATTCAGCTGTCATCTTTGAAAACTCATATCTCCCTCGTCTGATATCTTTTTTAGCTGAAATTTGGAGTGTTTATATACCTCTGAGTCAGGAATCCAAAAAAATTGAGTTTGCATCAATTGGAATTCTATAGCTTCAGATATTCAAGTCGGAATGGCTGAAGGTCAACATTGGCATATTGCAAGATTTGACTTTGAAGGCTGCGATTTCCATGCTCTTTCTTATTTTATTTTCTTGCCTTAGATTTCCAGAAAGGCATGGATGTTAGCTTTTAAATGCTATTAGAATCACTTCATTTCGACCTCTAGAGCTCACGCTCTACAAAAAACATCAACTGAAGGTTAAATCTGCCAATTGCCTCCAATTTACTCCTTTTTTCATCTTTCATCCAAAAGCACCTTCAAAATATAAAACAAAGAATATCAAGGCATTTTATATATAAAACATAGGCAAAACACTAGTTAAATATGTGTGAAACTATCGAATAATATGGTTGCAGTATTATCATTCAAAAGTATGTACTTAAGTGGTTAGTACAACGTGCTTATATGAAATTCTTGTGAGTCACTACTTCTATATAGTATTTTTGGAGAAAAGTGTTAGCAATAATGAAATTTTGAAAGCTTAAACAAGAGGCTAATGAAGTCGCTATTAATCTATGCAAGATTCGAGGCTGAATCTTTTTAAAGAGGATGGAATGATACGGTTCAGCCTTGTGATATGACTCAAGCAAGGTCAGATCTGAATTTTGGTGTAAAATTGTATATCGTCCAGTTTTACGCTATTGAGCATAACTTCAAATTCAACCTTTAGATTGAGCTAAAACTTTACCAAAACATTCCAGAGGTTTTTGTCTATATTGGGGTAAAGTTTCAGATGAATCCATGTTTGGAAAGAACTTGCGATATAGGTCAGAACAGGCTATACGAATAATAGTATTTACTTCCTTTTTACTTGTGGACTCCCTATTTGGCAAGGATCCTTTTCCTACAAGGATGTGGGAGCTTGTTTTGGCATTTCATAGTTCCACAAGGATCTTTAATGAGCTGTAATATAATCTCCAAGTGTGGCAAGGATTCATTAATGTTTCAAAATCCTTTTCTTATAAGCATTTCTTATTCATTCCTAGGTAAGGATAGAAGGGCTACTGGTATTTAATGACAAAATAGTTATTTTTATTATTTTCTTTCATGTTTGAGCTTAATTAAAACTTTATTTTAAGCTAGGATCCAAGGCCTGTTTGGATTAGGTTATGAATATTACTTTTGAATTTTTTAGTTTGAATGTGTGAGAGTGATTCTTGTTTTTTTCAGTTCTTGAACGAACTGAATATGCACCACCAGAAATTCGCTAAATACCAACGGACATACCGACGGAATTTTTTCTGTCGGTATTTTTCGGCCGAAATCACCGACGGAACATATTCGTCGGTAATTCGGTCGGTAATTACCGACGGACTTACCGACCGAAAATTCAGAATTAATGAAAAAAGGGCGGGTAGGTGGCGCGGAGGTTTTGGCGGGTGATTTTTCCGACGGAATCACCGACGACATTAAAACCTGGGGCCCGTACGCGTGATGGGACCTGTTCACCATTAAAAATACCGACGGAATCACCGAGGGATTTGAATAGCAGAATTCACCGACGGAATTAAACCGTCGGTAAGTCCGTCGGCAAAAGTGAATATATGGCCACTCTGCCGACACTCTCCTCCCCCATTTCTCCTTCTTCTTCCTAATCCTAACCCTCCCCATCTGCAAAATAACCAGCCCCCCCTCGCCCCAAAACAAAAATCTTCCTCATCTCAGCACAACAAGTTGTATTTCTTGAAGTTTTGTGGTCACAGCATCCGTGTTCTGATTTACCGATGGATTTTATCATTTTTTATAAGTAATTCTATCTTTTAAAATTTTAACATTTAAATGTCAATTTTATTGTTTTTTTAGTATATGTATTTTTTTTAGTAGATGTACATGTTTTATTGTTATTTCTCAAACAAACTTGTAGTATATGAATGTATAATTTTATACTTGTTATGGTTTGTTTTAGATTTTGTAAGATTGTATTTGTTTGAAAATTGTTAAAACTTAATTTGTAGAATTACCGAATTACATGTTATGTTTTGAAATAATTAAGAGCTTGCTTAATGGGTCCTTTTTATAGAGGTTCGATAGAAGTCATGGATGACCGTTCATGGATGTATCTAGATTCACCCCAAGGATTGCGGAGGATGGATTATTGTAACGGGGTTCAGGGTTTTATTAATTTCATAACATCTATTCCCAGAAATTTTACTGGAGGCGGTATTAGGTGTCCATGCAGGAAGTGTCAAAATAAAAAGTATCTGCATCCAGATATTGTAATGATGCATCTTCTACACAAAGGGTTTGTGGAGGATTACGAGTGTTGGTATGCACATGGAGAGGTATTTGTTAGTAATAGGAGAATGGGAGAAACGGTGGTTGGGTCAACTTCTAGTGCTAGCAACGTGCATGAAGCGGCAAATGACAACACTAATCCTTACAGAAACATGGTTATGGATGCAATGAGAATGAATCAAGATAATGTCAATCAATGTCCAATCGTAGAAGAAGAACCTAATGCAGAGGCAGCTAGGTTTTTTGATTTGTTGAAAGATTCTGACGAACCATTATGGGATGGCTGCACAAACCACAATAAATTATCGGCTGTGGCACAGGTGTTCACCATCAAGTCAGATCACGGGTTGAGTGAGGCCGGGTATGACAAAATTATTGATTGGGCAAGAAGCATTTTACCAGAAGGGAACAGGCTCAAAGAGAACTTCTATGCTGCGAAGTCCATGATGAAACCCCTCGGTTTAGGATACCAGAAAATTGACATGTGCCCTAACTTCTGCATGTTATACTACCTTGAAAATGCTGAGATGACCGAGTGCATGACATGCGGGCATTCCCGTTACAAACCCAGAACTGGCAGGGGGAAGACTCTAGTGGCATATAAAAAACTTAGATATTTCTCGATCACACCTAGACTGCAGAGGTTATTTATGTCACCAAGGACTGCTGAGCACATGACATGGCACCAAACACACGATGTCGTTGATGGTATGATGGTGCATCCTTCTGACGGCGAAGCGTGGAAACGCTTTAACAGTGTTCATCCTGACTTTTCTGCTGAATCAAGGAATGTTCGACTTGGGTTGTGTACAGACGGGTTCAACCCATTTGGGTCATTTGCTGCTCCCTATTCTTGTTGACCGGTCATTCTCACAGTTTATAACTTCCACCGGGAATGTGTATGAGGCCGGAGTTCATGTTTCTATCTACTGTCATACCCGGTCCAAGCAGGCCGGGGCGGAATATAGATGTTTGTCTTCGACCATTGATAGATGAGCTGGCGCAGTTGTGGTCCTCCGGATCTCTGACTTATGATATATCGAGGAAACAAAATTTCCTTATGAGGGCGGCTTTGATGCGGACTATCAGTGATTTTCCAGCTTATGGAATGCTTTCTGGTTGGAGCACGCATGGGAAACTCGCATGTCCATACTGCATGGAAAACAACAAGGCATTCACGCTAGCAAACGGAGGTAAAGCTTCTTTTTTTGACTGTCACCGTCGCTTCTTGCCACTTAATCACAGGTTCAGAAAGAACAGAAAAGATTTCTTTGTTGGTAGAGTTGAAAAAGATGTTGCATCCCCGCGTCTTTCTGGTGAAGAATTGCATCATGTTGTATCAGAGTACGGTGACATTGTGTTTGGCTTTCAATCAGGTAAGCAAAAGTTTCCTGGTTTTGGTTTGACCTATAATTGGGTAAAGCGAAGTATCTTTTGGGAGCTTCCGTATTGGAAGACTAATCTTCTCCGCCATAACCTTGACGTCATGCACATCGAAAAGAACGTGTTTGAGAATATTTTCAACACCGTCATGGATGTGAAGGGGAAGACAAAGGACAACATGAAGGCTAGATTGGATATAGCTTTATATTGTAACCGTAAAAATATGGAGTTGGTTTATGACGAGTCACGGGTTGCAAAACCAAGGGCAAGCTTCGTGTTAGAGAAAAACGCACAACTGCAAGTCTACAAATGGCTTAAGAGTCTGCGTTTCCTGGATGGACATGCATCGAACATATCAAGGCTTGTTAACATAGAGGACTGCAGATTGTATGGAATGAAGAGCCATGACTGCCACGTGTTTATGCAAACACTCATCCCATTAGCTTTTCGTGATTTGTTGCCAAAGGGAATATGGGATGCACTAACGGAGATCAGTCATTTCTTCAGAGATATATGCTCCAGCAAGATGAATGTTGAGCACATTGAGATGCTTCAAACGAATATCATCGAGACACTATGCAAACTTGAGATGATATTCCCTCCTTTATTTTTTGACTCAATGGAGCATCTCCCTATACATCTACCATTCGAGGCAAAAGCTGGAGGACCGGTCCAGTATAGATGGATGTACCCATTCGAACGGTGAGATATTACAGCTGCAATGGAATTCATATCTTAAAGTATTTTCTATGTTTTTCTTATTTGAAAATACTTGAATTGTACTTCAATGCAGGTACTTGTTTAATCTAAAAAAAAAGGTTAAGAACAAGGCGCATGTTGAGGCTTCGATATCTGAGGCCTATATTGTTGAAGAGATATCAACATTTATCTCGTACTATTTCGAACCTCATCTGAGAACAAGAATCAATCGCGTTCCACGGCATGACGATGGCGGTGAAGTGCCTTCCAGTGGGAACTTGTCAATATTCTCTAATACTAGACGACCCACACCTAAAAATGCCGTAAGAGGAAGATATTTGTCGGAAATAGAATTCAAACAAGCACACAACTATGTTCTATTTAACTGTGATGAGCTGAGACCATTTATTCAGTAAGTCTATATATGTGTAATACTAATTAAACTTTGTCAGTAATATACTGTTAATTATATATTGTCATATCATACACTCATTATCACTTGCAGGCAACATCGACAATATTTGCTCTCCAATAACTCGCAGCTGACCGAATCCCAGATCTTTCAATTACAAGATGAACAATTTGCCACATGGTTCAGAACACATGTAAGCACTATCACAAACTCATTCTAACGTATGCATGTCATTACAAGATTCTCGTTCATTTACCGTGTATTGATGTACATTTAATTACATATATTTACAAGGTTTATCAAATGGGAAGGAGTGCACCCAAGTCATTGTCTTCACTAAGCCTCGGCCCTGAAAGAAAAGTTAAGTGCTACAACGGGTATTTTGTCAATGGATATGTTTTCCATATTGAAGAATACGGGCAAGGAAGAAAGACATACAACTGCGGTGTTTGTGTTAAGGGATCCACAAGTAGCCAGTTAGAAGTTGACTACTATGGTAGATTAGAAGAGGTCGTCGAACTGTAATATCATAGCGAGCACAATAAAGTGTTTTTATTCAAATGCTATTGGTATGACACGACGGACAGAGGAATCAGAGTTGATCCGCACCATGGTCTGGTCGAAATCAACTCAAAAGCTAGACTCCGCAACATAAACGATGTCTTTGTTTTCGCAAAGCAATGTCAACAAGTTTATTACACATACACCCCTTCATTTAGAAAGGATTGTTCAAGAGTTGATTGGTTGTCCGTTTTAAAAACGAAACCACGGGGTCGTGTCGAGGTTGTTCAGGATGAGAACGAAGACACAAGTGTGCGAGATGAAGTCTTTCAAGTTCGTGAGTTGGTTGAACCATATCGAGTTGCTCCTTCGATTGAATTGGAAGAAAATTCAAATTTTCGAGTTCTCGATGATAGTCTTGTTGATATTGACGGAGAGGAGTTGAATGTTGTTCTCAACTCTAGCGGACAAGCAAATGTCGATGAAGAAGATGATATCCATATTGAAGATTGCGATGAAGATGATGACAATTCAATTGATGAGGAAGAAGAAGAAAATTCCGACTAATTATGAAAATAAAGCCCTATGTAAAAACATTTGTCTCATGTAATTTAGATTATTGATGATGTATTTTGTAAAACAAAATATTTAATGTTTAAGCAATGTGGTTGTTGTTTTATGTGATCGACAGTTTATCAGTTAAGTTATTGTAGGAAGGTAAACAGGCAATACAAAGACAACCTTTCCTCCATAATGCAAACTTACCGACGTCCATACCGACGGAAAACCATCCATCGGTATCTCACAGAGAGTTCGAAAATATTTACAACAAAATGCCACAATCACCAACGTCCATACCGACGGAACACATCCGTCGGTATGTCACAGAGAGTTCGAAAATATTTACAACAAAATGCCACATTCACCGACGTCCATACCGACGGAAAACCATCCGTCGGTATCTTACAGAGAGTTCGAAAATATTTACAACAAAATGCCACACTCACCGACGGATTCACCGACGGAATACATCCGTCGGTAATTTGTCGGTCACACATATTACCGACAGAAATACCGACGGACCGCGCGATTTCCAAAGTGTGTGGATTAATGCGCCTCTGAACTTGTCATATTACCGACGGAATCACCGACGGACTTTGAAAAATATGGAGGGCTTTAAAAAATTCGGGGCGAAATTCAAAAAATACCGACGGATTTTTGACCTGTTACCGACGGATATTAATTCCGTCGGTGAGTCCGTCGGTAAAACTGACCTATAAGTTCCAGCCCCCGCCTCTTCGCCTCATTTTTTCTTCTTCTCCCCGCCGCTTCGCTTCTCCTCCGTTTTTCACCTCAGATTTTTCATTTTTTTCCCCTCAGTCCTTAAACACTTTCACCTTTAATCTGTAGCAAGATTTGGTATTGTAAATCTTCATCATATTAAAAGGTATGTGTTTTTTTTCTAATTTATTTTATTTTATTTTATTTTATTTTATTTTTGGTTGTTTTTATTTTTGTTGTTTTGGTGTTTTTTGTTGCAATGTAGATAAAGTTTTGAATTTGATACATTATTAAGGTATGTATATTTCGTTCCTTTTCTTGATGTAGGTTTTTTTTTTTGAATTTTTTGAATATTTTTGTTGTTGTGTTGTTAGAATTGTTATTAGTTAATTTAACTTAGAATTAGTTAAAGTTGAATATTTGAATTTTTTTGAATTTGTTGAATATTTGTTAATTTAATTGTTAGTCTATATTTTTTTTTAATTTATTGAATATAATTTATTGTTGTATTGCCTATATAATTATTGATTAATTCATTGAATTAATATTGTTAATGTTGAATTTACCTTAGAATTAATAATTGCGTTTGTTGGAATAATTATCGATTTTCAATTTAATTTATTTACTTTTAATTTATTTTTAGTTGTTTTTATTTTTGTTATTTTGTTGTTTTGGTGTTTTTTTTGGTAATGTAGATAAAGTTTTGAATTTGTTACATTATTAAGGTATGTATATTTCGTTCCTTTTATTGATGTAGGTTTTTTTTTTTGATTTTTTTGAATATTTTTTATTGTTTTGTTGTCATAATTATAATGATTAATTTGTTGAATTATAATTGTTAATGTTGAATTATAATGATTAATTTGTTGAATTTATTGAATTTATTTTTTGTCATATTTTTTATTGTTTTGAATATAATTATTGATTAATTTGTTGAATTATAATTGTTAATGTTGAATTAAAATGATTAATTTGTTGAATTATAATTTGTTGAATTTATTGAATTTATTTTTTGTCATATTTTTTATTGTTTTGAATATAATTATTGATTAATTTGTGAATTGTAATTGTTAACGTTGAATTTATCTTAGGATTAATAGTTGAATATGTTGGAATAATTAGTATGGATTGGTTCGATTGGTTGTGGCTATTGTTAATATTTGCAGGTTTGTGGATTTGGGTAGTATCCAGTATAGGGGAGGTGCTGCCGATTTTTTTTTAACTTTTGAATTTTATTATACAATTATTAATATAAAATTGTTTAGATGCGCAAAATGAAAACCAGAGCTGGTCGTTCACGTCTAGTCGAATCAAGTTCGTCTAGCAGTGATGATGATGTTTCCTTAGGTGCCTCTCAAGAAGAGGCCCGTACACCACCTGCGCCGTCAACCGATGCTGCCTCTTCCAGCGATGTTTCACATCGCAGAAGCGGCGTGCCTTCGAAGCGGAATCAATTTACCCGCCAGTACGAGGCACAGTGGAAGGACGATCTTTCAATGTAAGTTTGTTAAGGTTTTAGTTTTTTATATATATAAAAAAACAAATTTAAAACATAATTTATGAAGTAATCACAAATTAATTTCATTTCTTTTCAGGTTCACAAACATTGAGGCCGCCCGAGTAAAATCATCGGCGTTTAAAGCGTCGATGGAGATTCCATTGTTTCAATCGAGTCAGATATCCAGACATCCTGAATGGATGCCTCAAATCAATGCATGGTTTCGTAGATTTGAGGTTCGTGTTAATATATAATTTTCAGCTTATTTCTAATAAATTCTAGTTATAATTGTAAATAAATTATTAACATTTTAAAAAATTATTTTTTTATACACAGCATCGATTTTGCTGGGACGATGAACATGACACTGTTGTGAGGAGGGTGTGGGAAAATCACGCGGCAATTAGGTAACATCGAAAACAATACGACTTTTTTTTACATAATTATTTATGTTTCGAAATGTAATTTTTTCATGCGTGAATTAGGTTGCGTGATTTTTGGTATGACACCCAGAAAAAAGCAAAAAAAACAGCGAGGGATAAGGGGTTCCAAGGCTGGAACGATGTTGCGGTTTGGAGGGATTTCAAACCAATATACATCCCGGAAGATATATGGCCGCACTATTTTCAGCACGTGACGTCTGAGCGGTTCACTCGACGCTCACAGTCCGGTGCTGGCAACCGGAATCGGCCAATTCATGGCTCGGTGACAACGCACACCGGCGGCTCCGTTCCGTTTTCTGCACATGCGAAACGGATGGTAAGATTAATTTAAATGAAATATATCGTTCAATTAATTTGTTGTTAATACATTTTTTTCATTATAAGCTACGTCTCTTGGACGTGAGCCGAGCCCTATGGAGCTGTTTGTGGAGACGCACGTGCGAAGTCATGACCGCCAAAAGGGGACGCAACAGTTCGTTGACAACCGTGCTCAACATTTTGTGGTATGTTTGTTCAACCATTTTATTTTGTAAGTTATTATTATGTTTATTGAATTGAATATGATGATTTTTTTTTTCAGGAGACCTATAATAATTGGTTGAGGGAGAGATACGGGGACGATCCATCGACCCATCCGGAATTCGATCCGGATTTGTGGATGGAGGCTGGATCGTCAGGTGGACCCGATAAAAATCGGGTTTACGGGCTCTCCAACACTACCGCGGCCAACTTGCGGTCGACCGGTACTGCTTCAACCGCTGGGAGCTCCCAATCTGTATCGAGCTCCCAATCTAAGGAGTTTGTGGCCTTGCAGCAAAGGTGCGACCACCTATCAGAGGCATACACACAACTCAAAGAAGAGCAAAGATTGGCGAACGAACAATACAGAGCAGAGTTTGAACAACAAAGAGCGGCCTATGAAGAGCTTCGGCAAATGGTCATGAGCATGACACAAGGTGGAACATGTGCGCCTAATCCTTTTTGGCCGCCTAACCCCCATCCTCCTCCTCCTCCTCCTCCTCCACCTTTATATTAATTTTTAATTAACATTATTTACATTTAAAATTTTGTTTAATGTTTTTTTGAAACACATTCATTTTGTAATGAATATTATTTCACTTTGAGTTTTTGTTGCTTAATATAAATTTTATTTGCATAATTGGTTTGTATTACCATTAATTTATATTATTTTTTCAAAATAATTAAAAAACAATTACACATGGATTTACCGACGGAATAACTCCGTCGGCATTGGACAGTGTCTGCCACCGTCACTGACCATCACCGACGGAACAAATCCGTCGGTATAAATTATCACCGACACTTTTGCCGACGGAGTTATTCCGTTGGTAGTTTTATTTTTATAACACCGACGGAAAATATTCCGTCGGTATATTTCAAGGGGGAAACTTTTTTTTTTGGCGCGCACGGTCCGTCGGTAAAAGTTTTTTTTGTATTTCCGACCGATATAGCGACGGAATGTGGAATCACCGACAAAAGGTATTCCGACGGGAGTATTCCGTCGGTAATATAGTCGGTAAATACTTTACCGACGAAATTTCTATCACACACCGACGGAATATGTCCATCGGTAAAACTGTGAATTCTTGTAGTGATGACTTAGGATAGGTTTTCATTGTGTCACTCCAATCATACCTATTTTGGCTTTCTGGGATAAGATCTCAATTTTAACTGTGAGTTGCGTGACCTCGTAATCACAAGGTGTGATCAGTTGTAATTCTACAACATTCACAATGTCCCTATTTAGCCCATTTAGAAAACTAGCCATAATAGATTCCCTATTCTCAATCACATTAGCCCAAATCATTGTGATCTCCATCTCCTTGAAATATTCATCCATGGACCTAGAACCCTTATTCAAACCCTGCAATTTCAGGTACAAATCTCTATAATAGTGGTTAGGCACAAATTCTATAGGTTGAATTTTTAGGTGATTCCAGTTGGGCTAGAAACTAAACCTCCAAACCTTTCCAACAGTATATGGCATGCCTTATAATTCTTTAAGACAAGAGAGAATCATCCGTTTGAAGTTGGGTTTTGCTGCTACCAGAAAGAATGCAAAAATAACCAAACTTGTTTTGTTAAATTGTTTGGGCTACTGAACTTTCTTTATTTTATGAGGAAACACTTGTTTGGGTTTCAAACTTGTTTACTTTATTTATTTTAATTACTTTGGGCTAGTTTTAGCTTAGGTTGATTATTATTTAAATTAGATTTATATGCGACCCATTAAGGAAACTAGGGTTTTTGGCTTAAATACTCTTGAAAATAATTTTCAACACACTTTATTTTGCCTAATAATAATCTGATTTTTGTCGACCTTTGATTGTCAATCTTGGTTCTTGATTGAAGTTTTAACTTTTCAAACAATTGACCAATATTTTTTGTGAATTTATACTCTTGCTCGTCTCCAGGTGTAGGCGTTGTGATTGGGTTGGTTAAGATAGATGATATGATCCAGGCAAGGTCAAATTTGGATTTTGACGTAAAATGTGCAACAGTTATAATTCTCAATCCAAACATTGGATCGAGCTGAAATTTTACGTGGCGTCTCTTGATATGTTGTCCTACCTTGGGTTAAAATATCAGGTTAATCAGAGTTCGATAAGGCATCCAAACATAGGTCAACAAAGGTTGTACGAGTTTTGTTATTTACTTCCTTTTGACTTGTGGACTTCCTGTGTGGCTAGGATTCTTTTCCTAAAAGGATGTGGCAGCTTATTTTGGAAATCTCATAATTCTACAAAGATCTTTAATGGGCTGCAACATAGTTTCCAAGTGTGACAAGGATTCATAAATGTTTCATAATCCTTTTCTTACAAGGATTCCTTATTCATCCTAGCTACAAAAAGGAAAGAAGATTTCAGAATTAATTCTCACCTTCAGATTTGATTCTCTTAGCTTACATAGGACTTCTAAAGGGCAACAAATCTGTTCCTATCATATTTAGGATATTAAATTCAGATTTATTTATTTTATTGTTATTTTCTTCTTAGTTTAGGGTTTATTTATATTATTTGAGTTTAATTGTAAGTGGGCATCATATAAGTCCATATAAGGGGTCCATTAGGGTTTATTTTAAGTCTAGAGTCAGTATAAATAAAGGCATAACCAGACATGTAAGTTAGACAATTCAGATTAATAAAAACTTCTTGTTTGCCGCACTTTGTGTGTGTGTGTGTGTTGGTGAGATAATCTCCCTTTCATAGTTCTCTGAAGAACTGAAAAACAACTTATCGATGAACAACTGTGATGCGGACCAGCCCAGAAACACCAGCAAGGACCCATTACATGTTCCAAATGGTCCAATAACTCGGTCTAAGACAAAGACATTGAAAGAGGCATTGAATGCATTCGTTTTGAAGGTTTCCACCAAGTCAGAATTGAAAGGTCCATTGGAATATCAAGAGAAGACCCTAGTACATCTTATCCATATGCAAGAGGGGTCCAATACAACCTTATTTGGGCCATGAAGTGAGGACAAAAAAGAAAACAAAAGAATCTTGCTACAACTTGAAAACAATATGGGTGGCTACCTTTTCCTTTTGTTTCTAGGATTAAGGGGCTGCATGGAAGGTTATAAATAAGCCTTGAATTAGTTCTATAATATTTTACTTCATTCTCTTCTTCTCATTGTAGAACAAGGATTTAATATTAGGGGCTTTATTTGTATTTTGATAGCTATAGCTCAAGGCTTGTTTGGGCTTAATTAATACTTTGTTTTCAGCTAGGATCCAAGGCTTGTTTGGATTAAGTTATGGGCTTTTTCAGTTTAGGGTGTTAGGCCAGTTTTGAGTGGACCTCATATAAGTCCACATAACGGGTCCATTAGGGTTAATTTTTCAAAGACTATTTAAACTCATGTAAGCCAAAATTTCAACAGGTTTGATGAATATTATTCTGAATTTTTTCAGTTTTAATGTGTGAGAGTGATTCTTGCATTCTTCAGTTCTTGAACGAACTGAATCTGACTTATCGAAGATTAACTAGTTTCATGGCGTCATTCTACTCATTCCAATAGTATTGGTGCCTTGGGGCAGGTTTCCATTGTGTCACACTCTTATCAGACCTATTTCAGCTTTTCGGGATCAGATCTCAATCTTGATTATGGGTTGCGTGATCACGAGGTTCACATTAGTCCGTAAACCTGGACTGTTGTGCTTTTAATGCCAAAATTTGAATCTGAACTTACTTGGGTCATATCATAGGGCTGAACCATATCAGAAACACCAAAATTTCAGGAACCCATCAAGAATAAGGGTTTGCAGGTAGAATAAACACTTATGGGCAATGGATTAACAAGAAAATTTGAATAAGTAGAGAAGGGGAGGGCCGACTGTCATTAGAAAAAAAGAGAGAGTAAAAAATCTTCGACTTGTTGAAGATCAAATCCTTGATTCTTACCGGGTAAGGTGTTCTAAACATGGTCTTATAAGTTGTTTCAAATTCGATTGTGATTTGATGCCTTTATGTTGAATTATAGATAATCAAGATTGAGATTTGATCCCGGAAAGTCGAAAGAGGTCTGATAAGAGTGTGACATAATGAAAACCTGTCCTAAGGCACGAACACTATTGGAATGAGTAGAATGACGCCACGAAGCCAGTTAATCTTCGATAAGTCAGATTTAGTTCGTTCAAGAATTGAAGAATGCAAGAATCACTCACATGTTAAAACTAAAAAATTCAAAATAATATTCATCAAAGCTGCCGAAATTTTGGCTTACATGAGTTTAAATAGTTCAAGAAAAATTAACCCTAATGGACCCCTTATGTGGACTTATATGAGGTCCACTCCAAAGTGGCCCAAAACCCTAAACTGAAAAGCCCATAACCTGATCCAAATAAGCCTTGGACCCTAGCTCAAAACAAAGTTTTAATTAAGCCCACACATGGAAGAAAATAATAAAAATAACTAATCTGTCATTAAATACCACCAGCCTTTCTTTCCTTGTGTAGTTAGGATGAATAAGGAATCCTTATAAGAAAAGGATTCCAAAACATTAATGAATCACTGCCACACTTGTAGATTATATTGCAGCTCATTAAAGATCCTTGTGGAACTAGGAAATTCCCAAAACAAGCTGCCACATCCTTGTAGGAAAAGAATCCTAACCAAATAGGAAGTCCACAAGTCAAATGGAAGTAAATAACAAAATTCATACAGCCTACGTTGACCAGTATTGCGGTTCCTTACCGAACTCCGATTGATCTGAATTTTTAACCCAAGGTATTAAAACATGTTTGGAGAGTCCACATAAAATATTAGCCCGATCCAACGGTCGGATTGTAAATTATGATTGTTGCCGTAAACCTGGACTGTTGCGCTTCGTACACCAAAATCCGAATCTGACCTTACTTGGGTCATATCACAGGGCTAAATCATATTAATACATTTAGTGTATGTTAGAACCCGAGTAAGGGGATCACCATGATTTAATCTAGCATACATTTAATGTATGTTAGGATTACGGGTAAGGGGATCACCATGATTTTGTCTACCATATATTGAGTGTATGTCATGGTCTCGGGTAAAGGGATCTCCATGTGTTGATGACAACATGATGATGATGATACCAATGAAAATGGTAATGAGAGAGGAAATAGTTTTTAGTAGATGAATGAAAAGGAGTTCTAACTGAAATGAAAAAGGAGAAATGAATAGAACAAGAATACATATCTACTTTTTCCAAATTATTAGATATGTAACAGCCAGGCTTCTCAGGCCCAAAACAAGGGTATTTGTTTTTTCAATTCTCATATAATAGTCTATTGAAATTTCCACTGAAATTTCGGCAAAGTCTCCCCTATACAGGAAGGTCCCAAGTTATCGACATATACCTTGTTTACACTTCTAATATCTTACATCTCATAACTCAATCACGACCCAATCATCCTGGGTCTCAATCCCACAAACATCATCATCATCACAACCACAACATATATAACATACACTGAACAACAAATATCATTATAAGGGAATAAATGAGATAAACACGCATACATGAAACATGATTATATGAATTTCAAAATTAAGTTCATCTATTCAAGTTTAAACATCAATTATACAAATTAAGTTATATAAAAGTTGTAATATTACAAAATACATGTATACGGCCTATAACCTAGACTATAAAAAGTGAAAGTTAGGTTATACGCCTATTGTGCACGCGATGGTCCGGAACAAAATACATATCATTGAAACATGAAAATCACAATAATATAGCAACACAAATATCCAACAATTTAAAAGACAAACATGCATTCATATTTTATTAACTTATGCCTTCTGGTTTTCATTAGAAACTCTTTCTTCTTCAATTACTAAAAACTGTTTCCTCTTCCGTTATCAACCTCCATTCAAGATTTTATAAGATCAACCATGATCATTTTCGCGTAACACATTACCGATACTACTTTCATTAGTACATCATCACCTCGTAGGAGTCGGATGTATGCTAGCCAATACATGCTAATCCCCTTACCCATGATCCCAGCACAAACTAAATGTATGCTAGTCAATACATGCTGATCTCCTTACCTGGGATCCAAACATACACTACATGTATGCTAGTTGAAACACATATTAAACTTCTTATATTTTCTTTGTTAGTGGTACTTCCATCACTTGGCAATGCACACAAGGGTAGTTCATATTGAGCACACATATACATTCAGAATACTATCTGAAAAACAACATCATTACACCAACTTCCATCCTTTCACATATTATCCAATGTTGCAAATTCACATCTCATATTATTAACATATTTAATTCTTGAATTTAAATAAAGAATCTTAGGTGAGGATCACCTACCTATAATAGAAACTCTACTCGTGCTCCCTTAGTGCTGTTGTTGCACCACGCTTATGGTCCCTCCTGCAAATCACGGGTTTATCTCATAAATTTTCCTCACTCAAGAATATGTTTTATAATAACCCTGTCAACAACCAATAAGTCTTTTTTTTTTGTTGGTAAGCAATAACCAATAAGTCTTTCTTTCAGTCATTTCTAAATATTTGAACTATTACTGTTTAAACCTTGAACTGTTACTATCTAGATGTTGAACTGTTACTATTCAATCTCTCCTCAAATTTTTAACTATATCTAGAGTAATATAACTCCATTTCAAGCAAGATTGGTCTCGTTGGAAAGCTAAGACACGAGGCTACAAGTTCTCTGAAGGAAAGAGAACCCAGTTCATCCTCTAAGATAGTCATAACAAACCATACCTACTGCCTACAAGGTTTGTGATGACCCAATCTCAGTTGGTGACCCATAGCTGGAGTTTTACAGCTCCAAATTGAGCAAGACCAATTTTATTAGTTAGCTAACATCCAAAACTACAATTACTATGAAGAAACCTGATCCTAATTCCCTCATCCTCATCCTTCTGCTCGAATTCTCTTTAAAAGTCAGGAGACAAATCTGTCCAGATTCATCAACCTTTCCATTTACACACAACATCCACAATTTAACTTTCTCTCTTTTATCTCAACCTCTAGCCATATCACATACCATAAATAACAAACCAATAATATTCCATATAATCCATACTGTCAAGTTATAATGCATTATAACATATCCAAATATCAACTTTATAAATGGTGAAATTTCTAGAAACATGGGTTTAACCAAACTGACCTCAAACTTGCAGACCTACAGTGCGAGAAGCACAACTTCTATACCAAGTGTTTGTTTCTGATCTCCATCGTTCAAAATCTAGACAACATCAGGAAGAACAACATATCTAAATTATAGCCCAATCTAACGATGGTTGGAGGAGAAAACAGTTGGTGACAAAGACTGTCCAAAAGTGTATTTTCCCAGAAATTTACCTCATGTGATATCTCAAACGGGGACTGTTATAGAAGATCTCTCTAGTGACAAGGTACACTACATGGAGGAGAATAGCATATACAAATATCGCTCTGATCCAACGGTAGAAGGTGAAGTTATAGCTGTCGGATTTTCTACCATTAATATGTCTTATCTACAGCCTCTCTCTAAACCCTCTCTTGCTCTTGCAAGTCATTCCAAGAGATAAAATAGAATGATATTTATAGTGCTATCATCTTATTAATTGCACATTTATCCCCAACCTTTTTTTTTTATCATTTGTTTATAAACTCCCAACCTTTTGTTATTTGAATATTGACCTCTCTTGGTCTTATGTATTTATTTTGTCCCCACAAATGTTTTTCTTTTCAACAATTTAGTACTATATTCACTTTTCATTTCATTAATTTCACTATTTTTATCTTGATTTAGGTTTCTTTAATTTAATTTAACACATTTTACTATTGGTTAAATTTCTCATATTTTAATAACCTAGAAAAATTATAATCGGGGGTTTACAGGTATTACTGTACTTATTGTGATATTCATGTTTCAATAATATGTATTTTGTTTTAGGACCATCATATGCAAGGCAGGAGTAGATTAGCTTTTATTCACCTTTTGTTATGTAGTTTAGGGAGAATGACCTTATATTTTTGTAACATGAAAATATTTGTATAACTTAATTGTATAATTAATGTTCAACTTGAATAGATGAACTCAGTTCTATAGTTCACATAACAATGATCCATGTATACGTGTTTATGTCTTTTATCCATCTATAATGATATTTGTTATTCAATGAATATCAAAAATATTATGGATGATGTTGTAACCCATTTTTGGGTCCCCATATAAAAAATAATAAATACAAAAAAAAAGAAAAAAGAGCCCGAAACAGTGCTGTTTTGATAGCACTGTGGGTCTTCTTCTTCCCCTGGACACGCGAGGCAGGGGAAGAAGAAGATTTTTTTTCCCACTTTTTGCCTAATTTCTTTCCCGGATTTTGCTCAATAAGACGCCCACCATAGACACCCACTTGCCTGGCGTTGTTATCCGTTGAAGGTAGTGGATTGGGCGACCAACAGTAGCCGCCCCAACACGTTCTCCCTCCCCTGTTTTCCTATAAATACAGGGGAGGGCCGAGAGAAAAAAAAGAGAAAAAAAAGAAAGAAAGAGGGGACCGAGAGAGAGGGAACAGAAGGGAGAATAAAAGAGAAGAGAAGGGAGAGACAGAGAGAGGAAAGCAGGAGAGAACACAGAAGAAGAAGAAGGAGCAGCAGAGGAGAAAACAGAAAAATACAGAGGAGAGAGAGAGAAGGAAAACCGCCGGCCACCGCGAACCGCCAGCACCGCCACCACCACCCCTGCCGCATCAGCTGCTGCCAGCATCAACACCGTTCCAGGTAACTTTCTCCACTGTCATTTTTTTTGCTTCGGCTTCGGCTTCATCTGCATGCAGAACGTTTACGTTCTGCAGCAGATGAAGATTAATTAGCTAGTTACTGTGCTGTGCACAGTAACTGGCTAATTAATTCACGGGTTACTGTGTGCACAGTAACCCGGTTACTATACACGCTGATTAATTCTCTGTTACTGTGCACACAGTAACCCCGGTTACTATGTGCACAGTAACCAGCCCATGCATTTGGGCCATGTTCGGCCCAGCCCATGTAAAAGGGCCAGGTTTGGCCCAGCCCATGCAATTGGGCCTGATCCGGCCCATAAAAAAAAAGAAAAAGTATTATTGTTTTAAAAAATATTTATGATGTTCCCATTTTTTATTTATGTTATTTTTATTAATATCGGGTAGTATTTTTTATGTCATAAAAATACAAATCGGGTATTAAAATACCCGGTTTTTTTGTCACAAACTTTCAAAAATACAAAAAAATTAAAAAAAAAAACATTTTTGTGCATACGGCCAAGTGTCTCAAATCTAAAATATCATATCGTATTTTTCATATGTCAAAAAACAATATTTTAGCATGCATTTTGGCTTTAATAACCAGTTTATTAAAGTCAAGAGAACATTGGCCAAAATCTCAAAAAACAACAAAATATTTTATTTTGTTTGATTTTAGTATCAGGGATTATGAATTTATACGTAAATCGTATTCCTGATATTAAAAAGATATTTTCTTTTGACGGCTTCGAATAGTTAGTTTTTTACCCGATAAAGATAAGGATCTCCTTACAGGAGGACTTTTCTTAAACCGTAAACGAACCAACAATTCAAAAACCACAACACAATTTTAGATATTATCAGACATTAAAACAATGCAGCCTACCTTAGGTAGGGCGTAGTTGGGGTGCTAATACCTTCCCTTTACGCAACCAGTCTCCGTACCCGATCTCTAAAGACCAGTTAAGGTTTCTAGTAACCAGAATACTAGGTGGCGACTCCCAGTCCATATTTTCACTTGTAGAGACAAGAATTCCTTGTCTCTCTCTATTTGCAAGGAATAAACATTCCGATTTTTCCTTGAGGGTGGACGATCGCCGCGCCGCCGCACACGTGCGACAGAATGGCGACTCCACTGGGGACCTTGTGGACTAAGCTTTGTTTTTGTCTGATTATTGTGTTTTTTGTTGTGGTTTGCGTGTTTATTTTTAAATATACATTTCCTTTATTTTTTTCTTACAAGCTTTAATTTCTGTATATATTTTTCAAAGCATACACAAGCCTTTAAGTTAAGTGGGGAATTAACGATCTGCCCTATGACTATTGGTCGGGTTCAGATGCGTGAAACACCCAACTCATATCTGAGAGCCTGCTTGGTAATGGTGGGCATACGTGCCTTAACTGTTCTTTGCAACGCCCCCATACTGCCTTTACGAAGGACGTCACTGGGCAGATATGAGACCCTTTTGAGACCAGGTAGAAAACCTATTCATGAATAGACCCTGTCTTTAGTTTGTATGCGCTATCTTTCTTTACAGAATATGTCATACAAAAATAATAATAAAAAAAATCATGTCATCCCTCGAAGGGCAAGTGCATCATATTAATTACATGTTCAAACATTTAACATGCATACATGCCAGATCGAAATATAGGTCCCCAAAAAGTCTACAACACCCGACTTCGAGCAAGAAACATGGAAGATGAAGAACGTGCTCAACGTGAAGCCTATTTGCACGACGAGTTGGAGTCTCTGAAAATAAGTGTGGCTCACCTCACTAGCTTACTCAAGCAAACACTAAGAAATAACTCTGATGAAGGTCCTTCTAATCAACCGATCACCTTTGATCCGGCTCCTACTACAGTTCAGCCTGAGGAAAGAATGAGCAAACATGGTCAAGAACCTCAGCAAAATCCAACATTTGTGCAGTCAACAACACCTGCACCATCCCCAACAGTCGTGAGGGCATCTGCTAATGAGTCCCACAAGGCTAAGTCATCTGATAGCATTGATCAAGCTAAGATAGAGGCGCTGGAAGCCAGACTTAAAGCCATTGAAGGGATAGACTTATATGACCCGGTCCGGGCAGCAGAGATGTGTTTGGTCCCACATGTGGTTGTCCCAAAGAAATTTCGTGTTCCTGAATTCATCAAATACAGTGGAACACAATGCCCCATGACTCATCTCAGGTCCTACTGCAATAAAATGGCTGAGGTAGTACATGATGAAAAACTACTAATGCACTTTTTCCAAGACAGTTTAAGTGGGGCAACTTTGAGTTGGTACATGAGATTGGATAACACAAAAATTCGCAACTGGAAAAATCTTGTGGATGCTTTCGTCAAGCAATACAAGTACAACATGGACATTGCGCCCAACAGAACCAGTTTGTCCAATATAGAGAAAAAGGATAAAGAAAGCATAAGGGAATATGCTCAAAGATGGCGAGAATTAGCTGCTCAAGTACATCCCCCACTTCTAGACAAAGAGATGGTCTCTTTATTTGCCAATACACTCAAAGCACCATATTACGAACATATGATGGGTAGTTCAGCCCAACAATTCACGGATGCTATGATAGTATGTGAACGTATAGAGCAAGGTGTCAAGAGTGGTAGAATTGTTGCACCAACCGAGAAAAAAGGCGTCGAAAGGAAAGAGGTTCACCATGTTGAAGATGGCTACAAGGGTAAAACAAATACATCCCAAAATTACCATACTCCATTCCAAATTGCCAACATTAGAAAACCTGAACCCCAAAACTTTCAAGCCAAAAGCCAAATTGGAAATTTCCAAAGGGTTCAAGAACAACTACCTCCACTACCGTTACCCCTGAATGAGATGTATCAAAAGCTATTGAGCATCGGGCAAATAGCTCCAGAACCTCTAACACCGCTGCAGCCACCTTATCCTAATTGGTACAAGCCAGAACTCAATTGTGAATACCATGCCGGTATTACTGGGCATAGCATCTATACCTGCAACGCCTTCAAGAGAAAGCTTCTGCAATTAATCAAGGCTGGGTGGATAGAATTGGAAGACACCCCCAATGTGAATACGAACCCGCTGCCTAATCATGCTTGAAGCATATTAGGATGGAATGTTTGGGGAATTGGAAAGCATCAATGGTCCAGCATGATAGCTTGAAGTTTGTTGAACTCAAATTTTGACCGTGGTGTTGTTCCGCATTGTCTTTGAGTCCTCTACGCAGAGCTTTTGAGAGGAGGTTAGCCTATGAACAGATTCGCCAAAATAGAGGAATGAAGCCTACCTTGTTATTGCCTTTTGTTAATGCTTTTGAATAAGACTTTCTCTGTTAATGTGCTTCTCTTGTGAGATAAGATCATATGTTTTCTTGTGTTCACATCACACTCTTCTTTGTTGTTATTACATGTAAATAACATTTTTGAGCGCAACTTTGCTCACAACACTACAACATGAAGAATCCTTTGGTTTTCCTTTCTTCCAAACCCATACATTAATCTCATATGTTTTCAAGGATATTTTTTTGGGACCTCCAAAGTGAGTACAAAAAAAACAAAAATCGTGTTGATATTTGTCCAAAACAAATGCATTTTGAAAATTCAAGTGATTCCTTAAATAGGTACACATATACCTAGAAAACTTGAAAGAAAAAAGACAACAAAGATAAACAACACTATGAGGTGACTCAAAAGCTGAGTTTTATTTGACTGAATAAATCATTTGGCATACGCGCATGAAAGCAAGACCTATCGATCCTCAATGCATGAGTTTGAGATGAGGAAAGGCCATCTTTGATAATCCTTTCACAAGGCTAAAAAATATTCGTTGCAGTCCCATTTTGAGCCTAGTAATGTTTTTTGGAAATAACCTTGACTAGGATCACACCCCACACTGGGGGGCAAAATAATAGAGTTTTTACCCATCCAGACAAAGCAATGAAGATGGGTGCTGGATTTGATCATGTAATTTTTAATCTTTCATTATCATGAAGCAGTGATTGGTTAAGAAAAGAAAAGAAGAAGATCTAAAGGATCTAAAAGATTTGAGCTTCTCATACAAACAACTGATATGATTGTGCTCAACCAAACAAAAACGGAGAAAACAAAGAGAAAAGCCCAAACCCGACACTGGGGGGCATGAAGACTATTTTGAAAAAAAAAAAAAAACAAATCCAAAAGACAAAAGGTCAGGAAACAAGCACAAGTGATCCCTAGTCTTGAAATCCCTTAAACACTTTTTGAGCTTACAACATATCTATTTTCTTCGTAACCAATAGCCAAAGCCTACATTATATACCTGATAAAGCCCTTTCTGATCAAAGGCAAGCAATCTGGATCGGTATGCAGTGCTTTCTCGTGCGAGTCAAATCATTATTCATGCAAATAAAATAAATGCTTTGAATCAATTCGGTTCTCAATAACCCTCAAATTGAAATTTAAACATTTTTTGACCAACCAGAGGTCACTTCATCTTTAAACCAAAAGCAAAAATGCTTTCATCACTTCAAGAAACCTATCCATAGGAATCACTTGAATTTTTGAGAACAAGTTTATTTTGAACCAATATCAAAATCATTTTTGTGATTGGAATAACTTGGAAGTTCCAAAAATTTTGCATGAAAACATTTCATTGTACAATAAACCCAAACTTACTTTCACATATCCTCACCCCGAACTAAACCCAAGTTGAACACTTGAGGGGCATGATCAAGCTGGGGGGCAATCAAACACACATGGTAGGACTAGCTCCATGATTCCTTTCTAAGGAAAATGTCGGGTAAAATTGGCAACTCTTGAGATAAAGGGTGAAGGACAAAGATGTATGATGACATCAAACCCTTCCCAGAGGTCAAGATCACAATATGCAACCCGAGTAAGTAGAAGTGGAAAAGCCATCGAAGTTTACTACCAACACTACAACTTTTGAGAGAAAACAAAGACACCATGAAGAAATGGGGGCCTATATTTCTCAGGTAAGTATACATGCATATCAATCATAATGCATTTGCTTTTCAACATTGACAATTAGTGTTTCAACATCATCCTTGGGTAGTGCGTTTTCTAACCCTACCTCCCTATTGAGTGCGCCTTTGAGCCCTCACCGCCTTTTGAGTGCGCCTTTGAGCCCTCATCCCTTGGGTAGTGCGTTTTCTAACCCTACCTCCCTTTTGAGTGCGCCTTTGAGCCCTCACCTCCATTTTGAGTGCGCCTTTGAGCCCTCATCCCTTGGGTAGTGCGTTTTCTAACCCTACCTCCCTATTGAGTGCGCCTTTGAGCCCTCACCTCCCTTTGAGTGCGCCTTTGAGCCCTCACCGCCTTTTGAGTGCGCCTTTGAGCCCTCATCCCTTAGGTAGTGCGTTTTCTAACCCTACCTCCATTTTGAGTGCGCTTTTGAGCCCTCAACTCCATCTTGAGTGCGCCTTAAAGGCACACTCAAAAAGAGGTAGGGTTAGAAAAACGCACTACCAAAGGAGTTGAGGGCTCAAAGGCGCACTCAAAGGGAGGTAGGGTTAGAAAATGCACTACCCAAGGGACTCACCTCTTTTTTGAGTGCGCCTTTGAGCCCTCATCCCTTGGGTAGTGCGTTTTCTAACCCTACCTCCTTTTGAGTGCGCCTTTGAGCCCTCACCTCCATTTTGAGTGCGCCTTTGAGCCCTCATCCCTTGGGTAGTGCATTTTCTAACCCTACCTCCCTTTGAGTGCGCCTTTGAGCCCTCAACTCCTTTGGTAGTGCGTTTTTCTAACCCTACCTCTTTTTGAGTGTGCCTTTAAGCCCTCGCCATCCAATTCTTCATATTTTTTCTATCTGGGTAGGTCACCCATTACAATGAGACCACTCTTTACTTTTATGTTTGGGCAGGTCGCCCATGAAAATAGACCAATGTCAGCGTAAGTGTGTGGGCTGGTCGCCCCTGAAAATAGACCACCTTAAGTATGTGTTGGGCAGCTCGCCCGTGAAAATATACCATCTTCAAAAACAAAGGGTTTGAACACACAGGATTTTGGTTCTGGTTAGAGGGGATTGCCGAAAGGGATCTCAGTCTATCCCAACCACACACAGGATTTTGGTTTTGGTTAGAGGGGATTGCCGAAAGGAATCTCAGTCTATCCCAACCACACACAAGTTTTTTGGTTTTGGTTAGAGGGGATTGCCGAAAGAAATCTCAGTCTATCCCAACCACACACAGGTTTTTGGTTCTGGTTAGAGGGGATTGCCGAAAGGAATCTCAGTCTATCCCAACCACACACAGGTTTTTAGTTCTGGTTAGAGGGGATTGCCGAAAGGAATCTCAGTTCAGCCCAACCACACACAGGACTTTGGGTCCGGTTGAAGTTTTAGGTCAATCAAATTTTGAGATGACCAGTTTCGGAAGACCAATGTTATTTTATCTTTACAACACTTACTATGCACAAATCTTTGCTCCGTAAGCATTGTAAAGAGGGGGGCAACTGTTGTAACCCATTTTTGGGTCCCCATATAAAAAATAATAAATACAAAAAAAAAGAAAAAAAAAAGAAAAAAGAGCCCGAAACAGTGCTGTTTTGACAGCACTGTGGGTCTTCTTCTTCCCCTGGACACGCGAGGCAGGGGAAGAAGAAGATTTTTTTTCCCACTTTTTGCCTAATTTCTTTCCCGGATTTTGCTCAATAAGACGCCCACCATAGACACCCACTTGCCTGGCGTTGTTATCCGTTGAAGGTAGTGGATTGGGCGACCAACAGTAGCCGCCCCAACACGTTCTCCCTCCCCTGTTTTCCTATAAATACAGGGGAGGGCCGAGAGAAAAAAAAGAGAAAAAAAAGAAAGAAAGAGGGGACCGAGAGAGAGGGAACAGAAGGGAGAATAAAAGAGAAGAGAAGGGAGAGACAGAGAGAGGAAAGCAGGAGAGAACACAGAAGAAGAAGAAGGAGCAGCAGAGGAGAAAACAGAAAAATACAGAGGAGAGAGAGAGAAGGAAAACCGCCGGCCACCGCGAACCGCCAGCACCGCCACCACCACCCCTGCCGCATCAGCTGCTGCCAGCATCAACACCGTTCCAGGTAACTTTCTCCACTGTCATTTTTTTTGCTTCGGCTTCGGCTTCATCTGCATGCAGAACGTTTACGTTCTGCAGCAGATGAAGATTAATTAGCTAGTTACTGTGCTGTGCACAGTAACTGGCTAATTAATTCACGGGTTACTGTGTGCACAGTAACCCGGTTACTATACACGCTGATTAATTCTCTGTTACTGTGCACACAGTAACCCCGGTTACTATGTGCACAGTAACCAGCCCATGCATTTGGGCCATGTTCGGCCCAGCCCATGTAAAAGGGCCAGGTTTGGCCCAGCCCATGCAATTGGGCCTGATCCGGCCCATAAAAAAAAAGAAAAAGTATTATTGTTTTAAAAAATATTTATGATGTTCCCATTTTTTATTTATGTTATTTTTATTAATATCGGGTAGTATTTTTTATGTCATAAAAATACAAATCGGGTATTAAAATACCCGGTTTTTTTGTCACAAACTTTCAAAAATACAAAAAAATTAAAAAAAAAACATTTTTGTGCATACGGCCAAGTGTCTCAAATCTAAAATATCATATCGTATTTTTCATATGTCAAAAAACAATATTTTAGCATGCATTTTGGCTTTAATAACCAGTTTATTAAAGTCAAGAGAACATTGGCCAAAATCTCAAAAAACAACAAAATATTTTATTTTGTTTGATTTTAGTATCAGGGATTATGAATTTATACGTAAATCGTATTCCTGATATTAAAAAGATATTTTCTTTTGACGGCTTCGAATAGTTAGTTTTTTACCCGATAAAGATAAGGATCTCCTTACAGGAGGACTTTTCTTAAACCGTAAACGAACCAACAATTCAAAAACCACAACACAATTTTAGATATTATCAGACATTAAAACAATGCAGCCTACCTTAGGTAGGGCGTAGTTGGGGTGCTAATACCTTCCCTTTACGCAACCAGTCTCCGTACCCGATCTCTAAAGACCAGTTAAGGTTTCTAGTAACCAGAATACTAGGTGGCGACTCCCAGTCCATATTTTCACTTGTAGAGACAAGAATTCCTTGTCTCTCTCTATTTGCAAGGAATAAACATTCCGATTTTTCCTTGAGGGTGGACGATCGCCGCGCCGCCGCACACGTGCGACAGATGATATAATGATGATGTTTGGGGATTAAGACCCGGGATAATTGGGTCATGATTGAGTTATGAGATGCAGAATACTAGGAGTGTAAACATGTTATATGTCGATAACTTAGGACCTCTAGCATAAAGGAGACTTAGTTAAAATTTTAGTAGAAATTTTGGTAGACTTTAATATGAACACCATGTGTGTGTAAATTCTCTATTTTTCAGTTGTCATGAGACTGTTGTTTTATCCTCGATCTAGGGATGTTATAGTTTTCTAGCCCTCGCGTGCCAAATATTGTGCTTTCTAGCCCTATCCATTTTCTTTTGAGTGCGCTTTCGAACTCTTAACCATTAGATAATGCATTTTATAGTGTTATCTCTTTTCCTTTGAGTGAGCTTTGAAGCCCTCATTGCTAAAACTCTAGTTAAAGATTCGTCAATCTTTGACGTATTTGTGAATATCTTAAAATTTTAGAAAGATTAGCCATTTATTGATTTAGTAAATCCACAACCATTTATCTTCTTTTCTTTATAAGCTTACTATCTAAAGTCTTTTTTTTTAAAAAAAAAAAAACCCAACCACACAAGGAAAAGGGAGGAGGCCAAAAATAAAAACTTTAAGAAAACTAAAAAAAACTAGATTCTCTTCTCCGTTCATAAAAAACCCTATATTTATTATGTTACTCCTTAGCTGACAGCCACCACACAAGAAAAAGGCAGATCTATGACCCTTATCTCTACTGTTAAAAATAATAACCAAACCTAGCCTTTTTCATACCCATTATCACCATTACTGGTAACCTTCCTTCAAAACCCACGACAACATCTCACTATCCAACCACTCCTCGTAAAACCTAAAAAAGGACCCACATCATACCTTTGGCCAACACCTAATACCTCACTACCCAACACCTCACTATCCAACACCATTTCCTTTCTTCTTCTTCACTAAAAGCAACCCGTCTAAAACCAAACCCTTTCTTAGCCAAAACATCATAGGTATTTGTCATTCCATCTTTCACCCTTAAAAAATAATTCTAGCATTTCATCTTCTTCTCTCAGCCAACCTCACCCCTTTTTATCCTTTATTAACAATAATCACCATCCTCTACCATAACAAGCTTTGCTTCTCTTCAATGTTTCTCCACTATAACCAACCCTGCACTTCCTATTGTCCAGAAATGTCAGCCCTGTACCTCCTACTAACCAATATCAACCTTTAATTTCCAGCACTAGCAGCATCTCCCCTACATCTCAACTGATGCTGCTCCATCTCTTTTCTCCACCGTGACTAGCCTTGCACCAGACATCTAGTAACAACCCTGTAAACTCTAGCTAGTAGAAACAGCTTTTCTTCTCAGCCATGCTAGTCTTCCAGTCGTAAGCAAAGGTCTTTTTCTTAGCCACACCACCAGCAGTAACCACCCCTTACGTCAGGTAATTTTCTGAACTTAATAACCTATATTTTGCTTTTCTTTTCATGGTGCATGCAGGATGTGAATTAATTCATATCTTATTACCTCTTTTTGCCAGAAAAGAGAGATGGGTTGGACCCTCAACATATCCCATCTTTTTTATTTATTAAAAAATTTATCGGGTCTTCAGTCAACCCAACCCAATAGGATTGGGCTTGGGCATCGGGCCAACTATGCCCTTTAAGATAAGAGTGTTTTGCTAAACATACCCTAGTGCCTTTCCTCTAGTTTTTAATTTATCTTTATATTAAATAATGTGAACCTCATGATTGTGGTCACGCAACCTACAAACAAAGATATTAATTCTCGAAAAGCCAAATAAATCAGGTTTGATAGGAGTGTGACACAAATATAACTTGTGCCTAGGCATTAACACTATTAAAAACGAAAAACCCCCACCCAACGGATATTGATTCAAAAAGATGAAGTATAAAGATTACCACAAAGTCAGTTGCTCTTCGATAAGTCGTTTTCAGTTCTTACTAAGGAATGAAGATTATCCCACCAACACATAACAAGTGCGGCAAAAGATTTTTATTGATCTGAAAATTGTGTAACCTTACTGACACGATCAAAATATTGATGTCTTCTCCCAAGTAATAAATAACCCGGCAAAACTAGGGTCGAACCATAGAGAGGCTATATAAATTATAAATAACAACAACATAACAACAACAACAACAATTATAGTAGTAGTAGTAGTAATGATAGTAATAATAGTAATAGTAATAATAAAGAGGACATTAAACAACGATAAAAACAAATGTCAAGGTTAGAGGATCCACTAATGGTACTTCAAACAAGTATAGTATAAACTTTTATTACTCAACTGGAATCCACACACAAAGGAGGTTCCAATCAGATTATATATTGTTAACATGATTACATTAATTATCTTATTCGAGTAATGCCTATACTTGTAAATATTATCAGGTATTCATGGTGATAGCTTATGTTAACAACAAATCAAGTTCCTTTCATAGCACACATGTAGGTTACACCATACAGTCGGGCTATGAAAGTGCCAAGCATTTGTTGTATCAAGGGTTGTTCAACACAAATCTAGATTAACCATTTAACAAGCAAGGTATTAAGAGTGAGCAAGATAATAAATATAAAACATGTTAGTATCAAGCATTAAAGTCCATGTTGAGTTTATACTATACTTATTCTTACACCATTAGTGTAACCTTTTCACCCTGACATAATAGATTTAGCTAAACATAATGAAAGAAAGAAACATAAATAAACAAGATAAGAATATAATTATATAAGTAAAGGAAAGGAAATGAAAAGCACAAACAAGAGATTAATATAACATAAAATAAAATTAAACATTACAAAATACAAAGAAAGAGAGTAAAAGCATGATCTTGATCTAAACACCAAGATGCCTAAATGCATGGTAAATGCCTCTTTTTATAGGCCAAAATTTGGAACTATTGATTTGATGAATAATTGTTGAGTGGATGGCCACATCTTGACTTGGTAACAATCCTTATCTTCTTATATGAATAAAACATCATTGCTGATGTCGGAATTTGAACCACCTTTACTCATTAAAGTTCTAGGAAATTGTCTCAGCTTTCCAGGGAAAAAAATTAAGGTCATTTGGACTTCTAGAACTCGAGATATGGTCTGAATACTGAACAGTATCTTGGCTGCAGGACAAATTCAGACTTCTCCGTTACTTGAAAACAACCTTTTTAAATCTTGAACTTCACATGAAAATTTTAGGCCTATGTCTTATCTTTCTATCCATATAAAACATACCTGAATCCGAGATCAAGAGCTCCAGATATGATCCAATTACCGAACAGTATTCCAGTTTGGATTAAACTAGCATCACTTTTCTAAGTTTCACCCTTTCTTTATCTTCATAATTTCAGTAGTTAAATTCATCAATTAATCATTTGATTTATGTGATAAGCCTGCATTTAAGATGAACATTTACCATATATTAAGTTATCTTATAGTATCAGACTTGTTATTATAAATCATGCTTTAGTTAAGAAGTTATTGATACTTCAAGTGCAAAATGATGATATAAAACCTTGATAAAAATGAACTTTTAAGTATAGAAAATGATCATTTTCTTATAAGTATGTGACAACTTGTTTTGGAAATTTTTTAGTTCTACAAGGAATTTTAATAGACTGTAATGTAATTTTTAAGTGGCAATGATTCATTAATGTTCCAAAATTCTTTTCTTACAAAGATTCCTTATTCATCCCAACTACACAAAAAAATAAAGGTTGATGGTATTCAATGACATATTGGTTTCTAGGATCATTGAGCATCATTGTAGGCTATAGATAAGCCTTATATCAGACTTGTATAGTTTTCTTTTTCTTTTTCTCTTCTCACAGCAACATATAGGATTGATTTATGAGTTTTATTTTTATTATCTCAGCTATAACCCTGGGCTTGTTTGAGCTTAATTAATATTTTATTTTTAGTTAGGATCCAAGACTTATTTGGATCAGGGTTTGGGCTTACTAGTAAAGGTTTTGAGGTGGTTTTTGTAAGCGAGTCAATTCAGCCACAAACATAAATCTATTAGGGTTAATTTCTCAGAACTATTTAAATACATATGAAACCTAAATTTTATAACCTTTGATGAATAATACTTATGAACTTTTCAGTTTAACGTGTGAGAGAGATTTTTGTATTTTTTTTATTCTTGAACAAATTGATTCTAACTTATCGAAGATTAATTGGCTTTATGATCTTATTTGATTTTATTCCAATAGTATTGATGCTTTGAAACAAGTTTTCATCGTGTTATACTCCTACGAGACCTTTTTAAGCTTTCTAGGATCAGATCTCAATTTTAATTGTAGATTGAATGATCACAATGTTTGCATCAATATATCAATAAGATATATTTTTAAAATCATTTTAAAAAATAATTTTGATTGATATATAAACTAATAAAAATATATTTTCTATCAAACAATAAAATAATTTAATTAACATTTACATCTAAAATGTTTAAAATTTTGAACCACTATTTAGTAATTGAAAATGGAATTTCAAAATAAAGAATAAAATCACCTTCTAAGTTGTAATGGGAGAGAAAAGTAAAAATAGCATACGTATGATGAGACTTAGTGAAAAAAAGAGAAAAAAGAGAGGGGTCTCCTATGGTGAGAAAGGGCAAAAAAGAAAGAAAAAAGAGAAGTGAAACTGGTGGGCTTTGAGCTGTGATTTAGCTATCCTTTGACACGTCTCCAAAATCCCTAGAAAGTATCTCTCTCTCATACACACACATTTTATGTCTAAGATCTCCAACTGCATAACATTTGCTTCAAAACCCCATTTTCTTCTAGCAACACTTGGGTGAGGGAAGTAGAGAGGTGGTGAGAAAGAAGATTATATCAGATGTCTCACGTGAGATGAAGAATAAGACCCCCTTCCCTCTTCATCTCTCCCTCGTCATTGCCTTTTTTCTAGGCACAGTTGTATGCCTCTCTGCTGCTCAACAAACACCAACTATCTCGAGCTATGGAGGAGGCCTCAGTGATGCTGAAGCTATGTACATCAAGAAGCGGCAGCTTCTTTACTACAAAGATGACTTTGGTGACAGAGGAGAGAGAGCCACAGTAGACCCATCTCTAGTTTTTGAGAATCCAAGACTTAAAAATGCTTACATGGCATTACAAGCTTGGAAACAAGCCATTTTCTCAGACCCTCTAAATCTAACAGCCAATTGGGTTGGGTCTCAAGTTTGCAACTATGAGGGGGTTTTCTGTTCTCGAGCTCCAGACAACAAAACAATCCGTACAGTTTCCGGCATTGATCTCAACCATGGTGATATTGCCGGCTACTTGCCAGAGGAGCTTGGCTTCCTGGTGGATCTTGCATTGTTTCACATCAACTCCAACAGTTTTTGTGGGACTATACCTCACAAGTTCAAGAAACTGAGGTTACTCTTTGAACTGGATCTTAGCAACAACCAGTTTGCTGGGAAATTCCCAAAAGTGTTGCTCAAGCTACCTTCACTCAAATTCTTGGATCTGAGATTCAACGAATTTGAGGGCACTGTACCGAAAGAGCTATTTGATAAGGACTTGGATGCAATCTTTATCAATCACAATAGGTTCGTTTTCGATCTGCCTGTAAACTTTGGCAACTCCCCAGTATCAGTCATTGTTTTGGCAAACAACAAGTTCCATGGATGTGTGCCATCAAGCTTAGGTAACATGTCAAATCTCAATGAAATCATCCTCATGAACAATGGATTTAGATCTTGCTTGCCAGCAGAGATAGGTTTGCTTAAAAACCTGACAGTGTTCGATGTTAGCTTCAATCAATTGATAGGTCCATTACCTGATACAGTTGGCGGGATGGTGAGTCTTGAACAGCTCAATGTAGCTCACAACATGCTCTCGGGGAAGATTCCGGCAAGTATTTGTCAGTTGCCGAATTTGGAGAACTTCACCGTCTCTTATAACTTCTTCACTGGAGAGCCACCAGTTTGCTTGAGTCTGCTGGATTTCAGTGACAGGAGAAATTGTTTGCCAGGAAGACCAGAACAGAGATCTGCAGCACAATGTAAGGCATTTTTGTCTATGCCTGTTGATTGTAGCTCGTTTAGATGTGCTCCTTTTGTTCCATCGTTGCCTGCTCCTCCTCCGCCTTCACCTCCAGTGCCAGTACTTTCACCTCCACCACCACCTCCTCCACCACCAGTTTACTCACCGCCACCACCTTCACATCCAGCACCACTAGTATACTCTCCGCCTCCACCACCGCCATTGTATTCACCACCACCACCACCGCCTCCTCCCCCACCTTGTATAGAACCACCTCCACCAATACATTATAGCCCACCACCACCGCCTCCGCCAATACATTATAGCCCACCAAAACCACGTCCAGTTCATTATCGTTCACCTCCCCCACCATCACTGCTTCCACCAGTTAACTACCATTCGCCCCCACCGCCATCGCTTCCACCGCCAATTCCATGCGAAAACCCTCCACCACCATCCCCATCACCACCCCCACCGATAATCTATGGAAGTACGCCCCCTCCGACTCCAGTGTATGAGGGGCCATTACCACCAGTCACAGGGGTGTCATACGCTTCACCTCCACCACCACCCTTGTATTGATTCTTTTGAGAATTTACCTCTAACCTTCCATCAAACCAAACAAGGAAAGCAACACTATGGAATTCGTCATCAGGGTTTCTTTTTTCCAGGCAATTCTCGTCGCTCATTAAGAGAAAGTTGAGAAAGCGTCTGTGCAGTTTTCCTCTTTCGATTGAATCATTGGTCTCTCAGTGAGATTTTATTGTATCATTGTTATTGATTATTGAAGCAGAGAAGAGGATAAGAGACGTAAGAGGAGACATTCTCGCCATATTTATTTGAATTTGTAATGAAATATTTGAGTTACGAAATAAAAATGGCAGAGAAAGATCAGTAGGCTGCAGAGAAAGTTGAATGTATTGGGGATGAAATGGAGGCCCTAATCAGGGCTAGTTTAGCTAGCATTGCTGCTGGTTTGTGGGTTTTTTTTTAATCATACTTATTTCCTTATTTTTCTTTTCAATATATAGTATAATCACGAACATTTCAATTGTACTCTGTTGTAATTTCGTTTTTGTTGTGGGAATGAAAATTACATTTGCCCAAATTGTCAGTCATTTCTGTTCATTTTGTTTGATCACTCTTGCCTAATTTCTCCCTCATAGTAGATTTTGCTATCAATAAACAGAAATCATAAGCAGTTTAAATCAGTGTTATTAAACCCGGATCGATCCAGGATCCGATTAATTCAGTGATTGAACCAATCCAGGTTCAATAAAAGACTGGTTGTGGCAACAACCCAGCCAAACTCGGGTGATCTAGGTGAACCTTGACGAGACCCTTTTCTTTTTAATGTGGGATTTGAAATTCATTAGTATATATACTTTATATTCCCAGGAAAAAAGTCATATTTTTTCAATGTAGAATAAAAAACCTTTTGATTTAAATATTTCAACTAAAAAGGATATCACCTTTTGTATATATACTCTATGTTCTCAAGAAAAAAAAATCATGTTTTTTCAATGTGGGATAAAAAAACCTTTTAATTTAAATACTTCAACTTAAAAGGATAATATAATATCTTTTTAATATGGGATTTAAAGTCCTTTCGTATATATACTTTTATGTTCCCATGAAAAAAGTTATGTTTTTTCAATGTGGGATTTGAAATCCATTAGTATATATACTTTATGTTTCCAAGAAAAAAAAATCATGTTTTTTCAATGTGGGATAAAAAAATCTTTTGGTTTAAATATTTTATCTTAAAATGATAATATTATATCTTTTCAATATGGGATTTGAAGCCCTTTCATATATATACTCCATGTTCCCATGAAAAAAGTTGTGTTTTTTCAATGTGGAAATTGAAACCCATTAGTATATATACTCTATGTTCTCAAGAAAAAAAATCATGCTTTTTCAATGTGGGATAAAAAAACCTTTTGGTTTAAATACTTCAACTTAAAAAGATAATATAGTATCTTTTCAATGTGAGATTTGAAACCCTTTTGTATATATACTCTATGTTTCCATAAAAGAAGTTATATTTTTTCAATGTGGGATAAAAAAACTTTTTTGATTTAAACACTTCAACTTAAAAACTTAACATAATATCTTTTTAATGTGGGATAATTTTTTTTTTAAATATTTTTTTTAAACTTCATTGTTTACAATATGTATAATCTATATTTACATGGATTTTTTTATATGAAATATTATATATTTATTTTTTTAATTTTTTCGGGTGACCCGAGTTGACCAGAGTTGACCCATGAAACCCGAGACTCGGACCCTTGGCCGGGTCAACTTCCTGGCCGGGTTTAATAATTATGGTTTAAACACTTTTTAACTACGTAGCTAAAGGATCTTGATGAATTTCTTTATGGGAATCCATGCATTTTAGTTTCAGTGATCATATCCGCCTTTTCATTAAGAAATGTCAGTTGACAACCATCTAGTAGGTGGTCTGGTGATAAGAGTTTAGGATCAAGAGGTTTGATCTCCTTGTAGTCTCAAATTCTAGTTCTATGATTGTTAATATGATAGTTACTGGAAGATTACATAGTCGTTAATTTCAAGACCCATAAAATTAATTGAAATACACATCTATGGTTGCTAATATGATGGTTACTGGACACTTACATGGTCGTTAATTTTAGGACTCGTAAAATTAATCGAAATACATACAAGTTGGCTCGGGTATCTATATTAATGAAAAAAAAAAATTACCGGTTGCCATGTACATAATATATATTTGTGGGACATTTGACAACTATTTTCCGGCTTATGCAGAGAAAAAAACAATTCCGGACTTCGATTCCAGTATGTGGGTGTTCATTTTAATGTGAATTAGGGGGCCATCTATGTTGTGTTGTTTTCGATCGGGACGAGCTGCAGGTTCTTATTAATTCCAATCCAGTCCCCTTGATTGGTGCTGGATTTTACTCTTTTGATTTCCTTTTCTTTTTTTTCATTAGATCAAATAGCGTGCTTGCCGTCAAAAGTCAAAACATCATTTTGTCAAAAAATTATTTATTCTTAAAATTAATTTTATTTATTATTTTTAAATTGATTAAATATATTGATATAAAAATAAGTTTTAAAAATTTAAAAAATATTATTTTAATATATTTTTAAATTAAAAATGTTTTTTTAAATAATAGCTATTTGAGACTACAGTCCAATCGCCCGTGTGCTTTCCGTTTCCTTTATGTGACTTTGAAATTTTGAATTTAAAACCTTTGAAATTATTAACCTTTTCACTTGATGGTTTCAAACTTGGGCTATTGGACTCTGGGATGTTGATCTTTTACGGTAGTATATGCTCATGAAAAGTTGAGTCAAATTGGAAATCTCTCTTTACCGTTAATACTTTTAGGTGTGCATCATTATGTATCATATGGTATGTTGGTCAGTGGTGTCGGCTCCTAAACTCCCTCCCTTGCACGCGTTTCCTTTGAAAAGGTGCAAAAAACTCCTTTCTTCCATTCTTGTTTCCCGCCGCTTGAATGAGATCGCTATTGGATGATTTCCTTTACCATCTTTTCTCAACATGGATCATCTGAGCTGTCTTTACCTCTACTGTTTCACACGAGTTGAGATAAGATGGAATTTCAACAGCCATCACCATTGGCCAATCCACTAGCCCAACTGCTGTCTGTAGCCTCTCATTTGTGTTGCAACTTTACCTTTGGTAGCACAAAAATGTTCCCCCAGCCAAGTTGAGTGAAGCCCATATTCGCATGTACACAAACTTCAAAGCACAATTTAGCATCTCTCCTCTTAGATTGAGAAAAATAGCTGTCCAGGGAAAGTGTCTCACGTTATCAGATCCCTACTAGAACAACTTTATTTGTATTGGTGGGGCAATTTAAAGGCAAGAGCACAACGATGTTGTTCAGCCCAAAAATACTAGTAATAACCAATTATATGTTCAAAATGATCTAATGACTCGGTCCAAGAGATAGACATTAAAAGAGATATTGAATGTATTTGTTTTGAAGGTTTTGACTAGGTCAGAATTGAAAAGTCCATCGGAATATAAAGAGGAGGTCTTAATACATCTTATCTATATGCAAGAACAAATCAATAAATATAATACATCTTATTTGGACCATGAGATGAGGACAACAAAAGAAACAAAAAAAATCCTACTATAACTTGAAAACATGAGTGGCTACCTTTTTTCTTTTGTTTATTGGATTAATGGGTTGCATGGAAGGCTATAAATAAGCATTGAATCAGTTCTGTAATATATTTTATTTCATTCTCTCTTCTTATGGCTGAACATGGATTTAATATTAGGGGCTTTATTTTATTTTGATTCTATAATCCAAGGTTTATTTGGACTTAATTAAGACTTTGTTTTCAGCTAGGACCTAAGTTTATTTTAATCAAGTTATGGGCTTTTCAGTTTAGGGTTTTTGGGTCAGTTTTGAGTGGGCCTCATATAAGTCCACATAAGGGGTCCATTATGGTTAATTTTTCAAGAACTATTTAAACTTATGTAACCAAAATTTTAGGAGCCATTGATGAATATTACTTCTGAATTTTTTCAGTTTTAACGTGTGAGAGTGATTCTTGCATTCTTCAGTTCTTAAATGAATTGAATCTAGCATATCAAAGATTAACTGGCTTTGTGGCATCATTCTACTTCATTCTAATAGTGTTGGTGCCTTGGAGCAGGTTTTCATTGTATCACACTCCTATTAGATCTTTTTTCAGCTTTTCGGGATCAGATTTCAATCTTAATTATGGGTTGCGTAACCACGTGATCACGAGGTTCATATTAGTTGATATCAGAGCTAGGCTAGAAAACAAGGTCGTCCTTATGTTATTTTTGTTTTTTTAATGTTCCTTTAAGTCTTTTAGTGTTTGCGTCGTTTATCTTCTTGTTCTTTGTGTCCGCATCATCTAAGCAAAAATAAAAATTGTTATATTTCATCTTGTTATTGTATCTAATCATATCAGTAGCTTATATATATATATATATATATATATATATATATATATATATATATATAAAGAGAGAGAGAGAGAGAGAGAGAGAGAGATAGTTGAAATTTGAAGGATGATTCAATTTTGCCGCAAAAGCACAACTCCACTTTTGCTTAAGGTTTTAATTTGAGGTTCAATTCTGCCGCAGAAACACAACTCTTAGTGAACTATAAGCAAATGACCTCAGAATCAATTACAACTTCACATTCTATCTATTGGTGGTGAGATCGCAAAATATGTAAAATTTGCGCTTATTTTGGTATCGTTTGCTTAAGGTTTTAATTCAATGTTCAATTCTACTGTAGAAACACTACTCTTAATGAACCATAAGCAAACCACCCTAGAATCAATTGAAACTTCATATTCGGTATATTGGGGGTGAGATCGCACCATATATTAAATTTGGTCTTGTTTTGATATCGATTTTTAGAGGTTTTAATTAGAGGTTCAATTTTGCCACAAACTGATCATACAAGGGGTTTGTTTTGTACCTAGACATAAGGTCATTTCGAGATCGTTTGGTCTAAGTTTCAATTTCGTTATGTAAAAATTGTGTAACAGGTTAGATTGGCGTCAAGTTTCAAAACATGATCCTTATTGTTTGGTTTGGTCCAAATCTTTTTGTTTCTATTATATTTGGGTTACCTAGGAGTCAAGTAATTTTTCTCACTAATATTCGCTTCTGTTTTATTTCATGTTTTTGTTTCGTCCAAAATTCATATGAATTTGCATTACTACTCGTGAAATTATGATCGTAGTTTTGTTTGGCTTTGTTTTCAGTATATATTGATTCTTGAGTCTAAAAATTTAATTAAAGTGAGTTGCGAAGGCTACTGACTTTGACTTGTTAATTTCAGTTCCTAAAGAACCAAAAGAAAGCAAGTTGTAAGGTAAAAGGCGTGGTGAGCTTATTAGAGTGAAAAACCTTAATTTTTTTTTGTGATACATGACATGACCAAAAGATTGATGTCTTCTCCCAAGTGCAGGAGTGTCGAAGAAGTTGGTCAATCCATTGTTCAGCAGTAGCAGAAGAGATTATGATTTGTCGTACTGAAGATGTTAGAAATTCCTGTTCCACAGCATGATCAAGAAAAGATAACAACTTATCATAAAAACCATTAACATTGAACAAACCTATGGGTTTATAGTGAATGTGCAGTTGGGCCCAGGAAGAAATATGAAAGATCTCTTCCAATGTGCCCAGACCACCTAGTAAGGCAATGAAGGCATCAGCATGGTTAAACATTGCATTCAGTCGATCAGACATTGTGGGGACCTGTAATTCCTCTCCAATGGTTTTTCCAATGATGTCCCGTTATGCTAACGCTTTGGGGACTACCCCCAAAACTTGACTACCTCCTAAAAATACAGCTATTGACACTCCCCCCATTAACCCAAGGCTGCCTCCTCCATACACTAAATGAATCTTTCGCTCAGCTAGTACCTGACCAAGATGATTTGCTGATTCTAAAAACTCGTTTTCTTTCCCAAGAATGGATCCACCGAAAACACAAATATTGTTTATGTGATGACTTGAGGAACTTGCCATTTCTACACACTTCTATATTTGATGAATGTATGGGTTGAGTAGAAATGAAGGGAAGGAAGAGAAGAATTTATAGATGAGAAATTGAAAATGCAATCATACCACCTATATGTAGGCCAGTCGTAATCTCACTCTCTCTATTTATTTATTTATTTTGAAAAAGCATATGTATATACAGGTAGTTGTGATTGTGGCTCACATCTTTCCTTGGTTTTACGTTCAAGAACGGCTTAAACGTCCTCTATGGTCGGGGATAGGCTTCCCATTCAGTTTTCTTAAAAACTGGCAAACAAGGTCTTTTTTAGTCAGATTCCCAAGACTAAGTCAAGCATGTTCTTTATGGAATTGTGGCCATAAATTATGAATTGCATGATGCACATCTCCACTAGAGTGCGTCTCAAGAGTCAATAGAAGATTATGTAAAGACCACTTACTCAGGCCATCCTTAATTTTTCAAGAGTGGTGTCCATTTTCAACTGAGAATTGGGGGAGAGATTTAAAGAAAGGAGAAATAGCAAAGAATTGCACACATATATACATAGATATCAGTTATCATAGGAAACTGAAAGAACCGACTAAAGACTCACTGAGTACCGTTATCCGCCATTTGACCGGGGTGAGAGACTAGCAAAACAAAAGTGATATAAAAACAATGTGAGAAAAAGAATTAATCTTTATATACAGGATCACCCAATTCAATAGAGTCATTTTCAACTGAAAAATTATTAAAATAAACTTTCAAACGATGGCCATTTACCTTGAAAACATTACAATTCTTTGGATTTTTGATATCACAGGCCCCATATGGATACACATGTTTCACAATAAAAGGACCGCTCTATCTTGATCTTAGTTTTCCAGGAAATAAATGGAGTCGAGAATTATAAAGCAAGACTTTTTGACCAACATTGAATGTTTTTCTCAGTATTTTCTTGTCATGAAACTCTTTGATTCTTTCTTTATGAATTCTTGAATTGTCATATGTATCATTTCTTATTTCCTCAAACTCATTTATTTGCAATTTTCGCAGCTGACTAGCATCATCAGTGTTTGAATTGAAAGCTTTAATAGCCCAATAAGCTTTATGTTCAATTTTCACAGGCAAGTGACAAGGTTTTTCATAGACTAGTCTATAAGGTGACATACCTAATGATGTTTCATACGCAGTTCGATAAGCTCAAAATGCATCATTAAGTCTTAAAGACCAGTCTTTTCGATTAGGGTTCACCGTTTTCTTCAAGATCTGTTTGATCTCCCTATTAGCAAGTTCTACCTGTCCACTCGTCTGAGGGTGATAAGGGGTGATAACTTTGTGTGTAATTCCATATTTCTTCATTAAAGACTCAAATGGCTTGTTGTAGAAATGTGTTCCACCATCACTTATCATGGCTCGAGGGATTCCAAATCGACTTAAAATGTTTTCTTTCAAAAACTTTATCACTGTTTTGTGATCATTGTTTCGACTTGGAATTGCCTCTATCCATTTTGAAACATAATCTACTATGACCAATATGTACAAGAAACCAAATGATGGAGGAAATGGACCCATGAAATCTATACCCCAACAGTCAAAGATCTCAATGACAAGAATAGGATTTAAAGGCATCATGTGACGTTTTGAAATAGATCCCAACTTTTGACAATTTTCACAAGTCTTGCAGAATGCATGTGAGTCTTTGAACATGGTGAGCCAGTAAAATCCAATTTGTAAGATTTTTGCAGTTGTCTTTCTTGATGAGAAATGACCCCCACATGCTTCAGAATGACAAAATTTAATGACACTACTTACCTCATTGTCAGGAATGCATCTTCAAAATATTTGATCAGGACAATATTTGAATAAATAAGGGTCATCCTAATAAAAGTTCTTCACTTCATTCAAGAACTTTCTTTTGTCTTGGGTACTCCAATGAGCTGGCAATTGTCCTGAAACAAACAAATTAACAATATTAGCAAACCAAGGCATTATAGAGACAAAAAATAAAGATTCATCAAGAAAGTAGTCATCGATTGGTGTGATGTTAGATTTCGAATCGGTTGTCAATCTTGACAAATGATCTGCAACAACATTTTCGGTGCCTTTCTTGTCTTTGATTGTGATATCAAATTCTTGAAGTAACAAAATCCACCGCACCAATCTAGTCTTAGAATCTTTCTTAGAGAGAAGATGTTTCAATGCTGCATGATCACTAAAAACAACAACAGGTGAGCCAACAAGATAAGATTTGAACTTGTCACATGCAAATACTACTGCAAGTAATTCTTTTTCAGTGGTAGTGTAATTCATTTGAGCACTATTTAAAGTTTTACTTGCATAGTAAATCACATAAGGTTTCTTATCTTTTCTTTATCCCAAGACAGCACCTACGGCACAATCACTAGCGCCACACATTATTTCAAAAGGTAGTGACCAATCAAAAGGTTGAATGACAGGAGCAGAAGTAAGCAAGCTTTTAAGTTTAACAAAGGCTTTTTCACATTGTTCAGTCCATTCATAAATATTTTTCTTTGTTAGAAGGTTACATAATAGTTTAGATATTACACTAAAATCTTTGATGAACCTTCTGTAAAAACCAACATGTCCTAAGAATGATCTAACATCTTTAACAGATTTTGGTGTTGGTAAGTTGGCAATTAACTCAATTTTAGATTTGTCAACCTCAATTCCTTTCGATGAAACAATGTGACCAAGTACAATGCCATTTGTTACCATAAAGTGATATTTTTCTCAATTCAGTACAAGATTCTTCTCTTCACACCTGTTCAAAACCTTTTCCAAGTTAGTTAAACAATCATCAAATGAATCACCAAAAACTGAAAAATCATCCATAAAAATCTCAAGAAAACGTTCAACCATATCACTAAATATGTTAAGCATGCATCTTTGAAACGTGGCTAACACGACCAAAAGTTTGAGGTCTTCTCCCAAGTGCAGGAGTGTTGAAGTAATAAATAACCCAATAAAATCGTGGTCGAACCATAGAAAGGTTAATTGTATAAATTATAAATAATAATACAACAACAACAATAATAACAACACTAATAACAATAATAGTAATAGTAATAACAATATTAATAGTAATAATAATAATAATAATACTCAGTACGTGGCGTTGTTATACCTGAAAATTATCTAAAAGATCGGGTCACAGGTTTCCAGCCTATATATTGAGTTCATGAAAATATCAAAGAGATATATTATATAATATAAATAGATTTCTGATGCGAATGAACAAGGCAAGACCAACAATATCAGGATTCTTGATCAAACACAGAGCATACTTAATATACATAAAATATAACAAGAATGTAAATAATAATAATAGTGGTGGTGGTGGTAGTAGTAGTAGTAGTAATAAAAGAGGAAGAAGTTAATGAGAACTTTGAGATGGAAGATTAATGTAAGGATTAAACAATGATAAAAACAAATGTCAAGGTTAGAGGTTCCACTAATGGTACTTCAAATAAGTATAATATAAACTCTTATTACTCAATTGGAAACCACACATAAAGGAGGTTCCAATCAGATTATAATTGTTAACATGATTACATTAATTATCTTATTTAATGATGCCAATACTTGTAAATATTATCAGGTATTCATGGTGATAACTTATGTTAACAACAAATCAAGTTCCTTTCATAGCACAGGTGTAGGTTATACCATACGGTTGGGTTATGAAAGTGTCAAGCATTTGTTGTACCAAGGGTTGTTCAACACAAATCTAGATACACCATTTAACAAGCAAGGTATTAAGAGTGAGAAAGATAATAAATATAAAACATGTTAATATCAAGCATTAAAGTCCATGTTGAGTTTATACTATACTTATTCTTATACCATTAGTGTACCATTTTCACCTTGACATAATAGATTTAGCTGAACATAATGAAAGAAAGAAACATAAATAAACAAGATAAGAACATAATTATACAAATAAAGGAAAGGAAATAAAGATCATAAACAAGAGATTAATATAACATCAAATAAAACTTAAACATTACAAAATACAAAGAAAGAGAGCAAGAGCATGATCTTGATCTTGATCTGAACACCAAGATGCTTCAATACATGGTAAATGCCTCCTTTTATAGGCTAAAATTTAAAACTATTGATTTGTTGACTAATTGATGAGTGGGTGGCCACATCTTGACTTGGTGACAATCCTTATCTTCTTGTCTGAACAAGATGTCATTGCTAACATCATAATTTGCATATAATCCTCAGGATTCTAGGAAATTGTCTCAGCTTTCCAACAAAAAAAATATGAGGTCATTTGGACGTCTAGAACTCAAGATATGGGTTGAACACTGAACAGTGTCTGGGTTGCAGGACATATTCGGACTTATACGTTGTTGCTATAATTTGGACTTGAAAACGGCCTTGTTAGATCCTGGCCTCCACATGAAAGTTGTAGGCCTATGTCTTACCAAATCTGTGTAAACATTTGAGGTCATTTGGACATCTAGAACTCGAGATATGACCCCATTACCAAACAGTGTTCCAGTTTGAACTGCACCAACATCTCTTTTCTAAGCTTCACCCTCTCTTTATCTTCATAAATTTCAGTAGTTGAATTCATCAATCAATCTTTTGATTTATGTGATATGCCTGCATTTAAGATGAACATTTACCATATATTAAGGTAACTTATAGTATGAGACTTGTTATTATAAAATATGCTTTAGTTAAGGAGTTATTGATACTTCAAGTGCAAAATAATGATATAAACCCTTGATAAAATGCACTTTTAAGTATTAACCACACCCCCCAACCAGCTTATTACTAGTCCCTAGTAATCAAAGCGTTAAAATAGAAAAACAATTTGCAAGTTTCACAAAACAAGGCATTCATCATTCAACTTCCATTAATCTATCCAGATAAACAAACTCATTAAATTTATATTCCTGCTTCATACTTCTTAAACAAGATATTAAAAAACCTTCTTTTTATGTGCTCAATGTATGAAAACATAGATGATGGCGCTTTTTGATACGGTTCAGCCTTGTGATACAACCCAAGTAAGGTCAGATTCGGATTTTGGCGTAAAAAGTGCAACAGTCCAAGTTTACAGCAATAGTCATAATTCTCAATCTGACCGTTGGATCTGGCTAATATTTTATGTGGACTCTCCAGACATATCTTAATACCTTGGGTTAAAAATTCAGGTCAATCGGAGTTCGAAAAGGAACCACAATACTGGTCAACGGAGGCTGTACGAATTTTGTTATTTACTTCCATTTAACTTGTGGACTTTTTATTTGGTTAGGATTCTTTTCCTACAAGGATGTGGCAACTCGTTTTGGGAATTTCCTAGTTCCACAAGGATCTTTAATGAGGTGCAATATAATCTACAAGTGTGGCAGTGATTCATTAATGTTTTGGAATCCTTTTCTTATAAGGATTCCTTATTCATCCTAGCTACACAAGGAAAGAAGGGTTGGTGGTATTTAATGACAGATTAGTTATTTTTATTATTTTCTTTCATGTATGGGCTTAATTAAAACTTTGTTTTGAGCTAGGGTCCAAGGCTTGTTTGGATCAGGTTATGGGCTTTTCAATTTAAGGTTTTGGGCCAATTTTGAGTGGACCTCATATAAGTCCACATAAGGGGTCCATTAGGGTTAATTTTTCAAGAGCTACTTAAACTCATGTAAGCTAAAATTTCAACAGCTTTGATGATTATTATTCTGAATTTTTTAGTTTTAACGTGTGAGAGTGATTCTTGCATTCTTCAGTTCTTAAACGAACTAAATCTGACTTATCAAAAATTAACTGGCTTCGTGGCGTCATTCTACTCATTCCAATAGTATTGGTGCCTTGGGGCAGGTTTTCATTGTGTCACACTCCTATCAGACCTATTTCGGCTTTAATTCATTTAAGGAGCATGAACTCGCCTTTAATTCATCTAGTTCAGGTCCAAGAGGAGCCCAATTCGTATGGAACAAGGGGTTGATATTTGAGGCCCAATACCAGCCTTGTTAGGCTTGTTTTGTTTCCTAATGCTACAGGGATAAAAAGCCAGCAATTGATTCTCCTAATTAAGTAAGGAAGTTGGTCATATCTTATTCCTAAACAGGGGAGGACTATTTAATGTTTTTCATAACATAGGAAGGCAAGTAATTAAATCAGCAACAAATGAGAAAATTTATCCAAGCTAATCAAGGACATCAAAGGAAAGGGGGCAGCAACAAAAATTTGATTCTAGCATATTAGGATGGTAATTTTTGGATCTTTATTATTTTTATTATTTTCTTCTTAGTTTTTGGGTTATTATTACTTATTTGGGTCAATTGTAAGTGGGCTTCATATAAGTCCACCAAAGAGGGGTCCATTAGGGTTTTTTTAAGTCTAGAGTCAGTATAAATAAAGGCATAACCAAATATGTAAGGTTACGTAATTTTCAGATCAATAACTTCTTTGTTGCACTTGTTGTGTGTTGGTGCGATAATAATCTCCCTTCCTTGGTTCTCTAAAGAACTGAAAACGACTTATCAAAGAACAACTGGCTTCGTGGCGTCATCCTTATACTTCTCGTTCGTGAATCAATATTCGTTGGGTTGGGGGTCTCCGTTTCCAATAGTGTTGGTGCCTAGGTATAAGTTATCTTTGTGTCACACTCTTATCAAACCTGATTTACTTGGCTTTCTGGGAATTGGTGTCTTTGCGCGTGGGTTGTGTGATCACAAGGTTCGAATCACGAATGGACCCTTTATGTGGACTTTTATGAGGTCCACTCAAAACTGGTCCAAAACCCTAAACTGGAAAAGCCCATAACTTAATCCAAACAAGCCTTGGATCCTAGCTGAAAACAAAGTATTAATTAAACACAAACAAGCCTTGGGCTATATAGCTAACAAAATAAAATAAACCCTTAATATTAAATCCATGTTCTGCCATGAGAAGAAGAGAATGAACTAAAATAGTATAGAACTGATTGAAGGCTTATTTATAGCCTTCCATACAGCCTCTTAATCCTAGAAACAAAAGGAAAAGATAGCCACCATGTTGTTTCCAAGTTGTAGTAGGATTCTTTTATTTCCTTTGCTGTCCTCATCTCATGGCCCAAATAAGGTTGTATTGGACCCCTCTTGCACATGGATAAGATGTACTAGGATCTCCTCTTAATACTCCAATGGACCTTTCAATTCTGACTTGGTGGAAACCTTCAAAACCAATCCATTCAATGCGTCTTTCAATGTCTTTGTCTTGGACCGAGTCATTGGTCCATTTGGAACATGTAATGGGTCCTTGCTGGTGTTTCTGGGCTGGTCCGCATCAGGCAAGGATTCATAAATGTTTCAAAATCCTTTTCTTACAAGGATTCCTTATTCATCCTAGCTAAACAAGGAAAGAAGATTTCAGAAGTAATTCTACCTTCATATTTGATTCTCCTAGCTTATATGGGACTTCTAATGGTCAACAAATCTGATTCTAACATATTTAGGATAGTAGTTTTTGGATTTTTATTATTTTCTTCTTAGTCTTTGAGTTAGTATGGCTTATTTAGGTCAATTGTAAGTGGACCTCATATAAGTCCACCTGGGGGGTCTATTAGGGTTTATTGAAGTCTAGTGCTGTTGTGATGTCGCGGTCGCACAAATTAATTACCCTAGCTTAAAACACAACACACAAGATAGTATAGAGCAAGCAAGGGATCGATTCCACGAGGAAGATTTAGTTCAGATTTTTATGCTATACGTTATGCAATTTGGGGGGATTTGGATGTTATATAGGCTAAAGCAAAATAAAACAGAAAACTATCAAACACAATTTAATAAAATCAAAAAATTATCAAGAGAACAAACCTTGGTCGCAATCACACATCCACCTATAGAAATCAGAACTGATCCTTGAAACGAAACTCCAGTTTAATTCTGAATTTTTATCTTTTCTTAACGTTGGTTAATTAACGGATCAGCCGTATAACTAACCCTAACCAACAAATAATCACAGTGTCCGCACTAATGATTTAATCCAATGGCAGCCTTAAGATCTAGATAAATTCATTAATCTTAACAACCAAGTTGTCTGCTTATGTTGCTTTGATCGAATGTTCTCCCTAAGTTTAATAACGTAGTTCCGCTATAATTATCAAGCTTAGTTGCTTCACAAGTTTATATACCACAACTCCGGTTTTGATATCAAACTTAGCAATAGATTGTTCACAATAATAACTTAGAGTCCGCTCTAGCAAATTAAGATAAACAATCATAGGAAAACAAACATACTCATTCATAATACAAACTGAAAATAAATGGAAGAATAAATCTCACAGTTCTTGAAATCCGAAGGTTTCCGTGTCCTTGCAACCAAGAAAATGAGTTTAGCCTTGCATGTTTGTTGAACAACTAATCAAAAAGATGGAAGAATGCATGATTTAGGGTTTCTTAGAGTAGGGGGGCGTTTTTCTCCTCTTGGGTGGCTGCCCCCCTTCTCTTCCCTCATTCTTTTTATATGCTAGGAAACCCTAATCTCTATTTTACAAAACAATCCTCCCTTAAGTAGACAGTTTACATTTAAGTAGTTCAATAACTATTTTCCTTAAAAAGGAGAAATAGCTTTGCATGAAATCTTCAAGCTTTGACTTAAAGGAGCTAAATTGCTGAAATGAAAACTTGGATGTCAGTTTAGATGCTTCGGAACGTAATTTGGACTCGTTTCTTCACGAAACCTGTTTACTGGCAGAATTCAGTTGTCATCTTTGAAAAATCATATCTCCCTCATATGACATCGTTTTTGGCTGAAATTTGGAGCGTTTATAGGCCTTTGAGTCAGGAATCCAAAACAATTGATTTTGCATTAATTGGACTTTTGTAGCTCTAGATATTCAAGTCGGAATGACTGAATGTCAACACTGGCAGATTGAGAGATTTGACTTTGAAAGCTGCGATTTTCATGCTCTTCCTTATTTTATTGTCTTACCTTCAATTTACTCCTTTTTGCATCTTTCATCCAAAAGTGCCTTCAAAACATAAAACAAAGAATATCAAGGCATTTTATATATAAAACATAGGCAAAACACTAGTTAAATATGGGTGAAACTATCGAATAATATGGTTGTGTCAAGTGCCTAGGTACAAGTTATCTTTCTGTCACACTCCTATCAAACCTGATTTATTTAGCTTTCCAGGAATTAGTGTCTTCGTGTGACCACGTGATCACGAGGTTCGCATCATTTGGTATCCGTGCTTAGCTCCATTAATCAGGTTATATATCCTTCTGAAATTTTTGTTTCTTGTTGATTTCGCAAGAATTCCTTGGTATCCAATGTCTTCTTCTCCTTGAATTTTGGCATATAAAAAAAAAATTCATTATGTTATTGTTCATAATATATCAGTAGCATCAAAAAAAAGAGAGAAAAGAGAGAAGAAAAAAAAATAAATTCGTTCAAAAAGATGTTTATTGGTTTCTGCCTCAGAAAACTAAATAAGAAAAAATTAGATCAAATCAACTTGGAATTAGCTCAAATTTGATACTTGAATTATTTGGTCCTAATTGCACAATATATTAATTTTGGGGTCAATTGGATATCGTTTTCTTTGGTTTTTAATTTTGGGTCTAATCATGTCTAATTCATAACATTTTTGCATCAGTATATCAAACCTTATTGTAAATTGCTTAAACTTTGTATTATGTCTATTTGGGTTGATATCGCACTATATCTAAAATTTTAGCTTAATTGGACGTCATTTACTTTAGTTCCATATTCGAACTTAACTCATTGAATGCTCACTCTGTCTCCGCAACAATGAAGATCACAACCACTTGTTCTTTGAATGCTCCTATACGAAAGCATTATGGTGGAATGTTTGTGAAAGATGCGACATTCCAAGAATGACAAAAAGCTTGGATGAATGGATTCGATGGGCCACTGTCACTTGGCATGGCAAAAGTTTCGTCAACTTTTCTCCTAAACTGGGTTTCTCAGCTACAGTGTATTGTATCTGGCAAGAACGGAATGCAAGGATCTTTGCAGATGTGTCCAAAACTTTGAATGTGGTTTTTGATCAAATCGAATGTATCATTCGTGATAAGCTTGTTTTGATAAGGAACGTTCAACAAACAGATGAAAACATAAGGATCCAAAGACTTTGGAAGGTCAACAACATGGACTCTTAATTTGATGTTTAGCTGGTTGTTTTTGTACCCCTAGCATATCTAGTTGGTCTAAGTTTTTGTTTTGTTATGTGGCTAGCCTATAGCCATTTGTTGGTTTCGTTTCTGTTCACATTGTAAATCTTGGGTATGCCCATTATATTCTTTGTATTATTTTTTTTAATATATAAGTCAGCTTACTAAAAAAAAAACTTAACTCATTGTAAAGGAGTTTGTTTTGCGTCAACTTTTGAAATTCACTTTCTTTCTGTTGTTTTCGTTTCTTGCAGTATATTTACAACATATCCAACTTTTTTAGATGTTATTTCATGGCTTTTTCATATTTAATTTCTGTTTTTATTCGAGTCTTCAGTTTCGTTCGTATTTCAGATAGATTCGATAGTTACTCACGAGACTATCATCGTGGTTTCATTTTTGCTTGGTTTCTTTTCTTTTTATTGCTTCTTGAGTCATATATACATATTTGGATTTGCGCTGCTAAGTTGGTTCTATTTGGTGTTGGTTTTAGTTCCGCAAGAACCATTAGAAGGTGAGACGAGTGGTGTGAGCATGTGAGGATATTAAGAGTGTTTAAGCGAAATAGGAGCGATGCAAGGATTTTTTTTTTACCACTAACCAATTTTTGCAGGTACTATCATGTCAGCTCAAAAGAACACACCATCCCCTAGCTACAACAAGTAAAGAAGATTTCAGAATTAATTCTAGCTTCAGATTTGATTCTCCTAGCTTATATGGGACTTCTAAAGGGCAACAAATCTGATCCTATCATATTTAGTATATTAATTTCAGATTTATTATTGTTATTATTAATATCTTCTTAGTTTAGGGTTTATTTATATTATTTGGGTTTAATTGTAAGCAGGTATCATACAAGTCCACATATGGGGTCCATTAGGATTTCTTTTAGTTTGGAGTCAGTATACATAAAGGGCATAACTAGACATGTAAGGTTAGACAATGCAAATTAATAAAAACTTGTTGTTTGCCACACTTTGTGTGTGTGTGCTTGTGTTGGTGAGATAATCTCCCTTCCATGGTGATGCGGATCAGCCTCACACCAAGCGTAATCATGCCAACGACCCATTGGAGGTGCCAATTGGGCCAATCATAAGAGCTAGGGCAAAGAAGCTTAAAGAAGCATTGAATGGGCTTGTTCAAAACTAATGGAGCAAGATGGACCTAGAGGGGATTGGGACATTTAAGGAGCATGAAGGACAACCTTTAATTCATCTAGTTCAGGTCTAAGAAGAGCCCAATTCATGTGGAACAAGGGGTTGCTATGTCCAGCCCAATACCAACCTTGTTAGGCTTATTTTTTTCCCTAATACTACAAGGATAAAAGGTCAGCAATTTATTCTCCTAATTAAGTAAGGAAGTTGGCCATATATTATTCCTAAAGATGGGAGGACTATTTAATGCTTTTCCTAATGTAGGAAGGAAAGTAATTAAATCAGCAACAAAGGAGGAAATTTGTTTTCTTATTTGTCCAAGTTAAACAAGGAAATCCAAGCTAATCAAGGACATCAAAGGAAAGGGGGCAGCAACACAAATTTTCCAAAATCAGATTTTTCCTAGTTTATGTAGGACTTCTTAAGGGTGACAAATCTGATTCTAGCATATTTAGGATGGTAATTTTTGGATTTTTATTATTTTCTTCTTAGTTTTTGGGTTATTATTACTTATTTGGGTCAATTGTAAGTGGGCTTCATATAAGTCCACTTAAAGGGGTCCATTAGGGTTTCTTTAAGTCTTGAGTTAGTATAAATAAAGGCATAACCAAACATGTAAGGTTACGTAATTTTCAGATCAATAAACTTCTTTACTGCACTTGTTGTGTGTCGGTGGGATAATCTCCCTTCATTGGTTCTCTAAAGAACTGAAAACAACTTATCGAAGAACAATTGGCTTCGTGGCGTCATCCTTATATTTCTCATTCGTGAATCAATATTCGTTAGGTGTGGGTTTTCGTTCCCAATAGTGCTGGTGCCTAGGTACAAGTTATCTTTGTGTCACACTCTTATCAAACCTGATTTTACTTGGCTTTCTGGGAATTGGTGTCTTTGCGTGTGGGTTGCGTGATAATGTGATGACGAGGTTCGAATCATATGGTTCTCTAAAGAACTGAAAACGACTTATCGAAGAACAACTGTCTTCATGGCATCATCCTTATATTTCTCGTTCGTGAATAAATATTTGTTGGGTGGGGGTTTCCGTTTCCAATAGTGCTGGTACCTAGGTTCAAGTTATATTTGTGTCACACTGATGCGAACCTCGTGATCACATGGTCACGCAACCCACACACAAAAACACCAATTCCCGGAAAGCCAAGTAAATCAGGTTTGATAGGAGTGTGACACAAAGATAACTTGTACCTATGCACCAGCACTATTGGAAACGGAGACCCCTACCCAACAAATATTGATTCGCGAACAAGAAGTATAAGGATGACGCCACGAAGACAGTTGTTCTTTGATAAATCGTTTTCAGTTCTTTAGAGAATCATGGAAGGGAGATTATCTCACCAACACACACACACAAAGTGCGGCAAACAAGAAGTTTTGTTAATATGAATTGTCTCCTACTCAACTTACCTTGCCCTTTCAAGTGCTTCAATGATTAATGATCAGAATGTATCACAAACTCCTAGGCCCACAGGTAATGCTGCCACATCTCTAGAGTTCTTATCAAGGCATAGAGTCCTTGTCATATGTAAAGGTAATTCAAAGCTGTCCCATTAAGTTTTTCGCTGAAATACGCAATGGGCCTTTTATCCTGCATTAACACAACTCCTATACCAATACCTGACGCATCATATTCAACTTCAAAAGCTCTCATAAAGTCTGGCAAAGTTGAAACAGGTGCCGAACAAAGTTCATCTTTCAACAAATTAAAAGCCTTATCCTATTCATCATTCCATTTAAATCCAAAAGACTTTTTAACAATTTCAGTTAAAGGTGTAGCAATAGTACTAAAATCCTTCACAAACCTTCTATAAAAACTAGCAAGTCCAAGAAAACTCCTTACCTCACTTACCGATTTTGGTGTAGGCCAATCCTGGATGGCCTTAACTTTCTCCTTGTCCATCTCAATACCCTGTGCAATTATGACATAGCCAAGAAACACAATTTTTTCTGTACAAAAGGTACACTTCTTAAGATTAGCATATAATTGCTCACTACGCAACACACTAAGTACATTACGCAAATGATCAAGATGCTCATTTAAGTTCTTGCTATAGATCAAAATGTCATCAAAATACACAACAACAAACTTACCTATAAACACACGCAATACATGATTCATTAAACGCATAAACGTGCTAGGCGCGTTCGTAAGTCCAAACTGCATGACTAACCATTCATACAAACCATGCTTAGTCTTAAATGCAGTTTTCCACTCATCACCCTCTTTCATCCTAATCTGATGGTATCCACTTTTTAGGTAAATCTTAAAGAAAATACATGATCCATGTAACTCATCTAGCATGTCATCAACCTAGGAATAGGATGTAGATACTTTACCGTTAGGTTTTACCATCCTTTACAATAATGAACCTATTTCTAAACCCATCGTGAATCGCTTTCCGATCAAACTGTCATGGATGCCCCAAAAGTAAGTGACTAACATGCATTGGGACTGCATCACACAAAATCTCATCAGAATACTTCCCAATAGCAAACGCAATCGAAACCTGCTTGTAACCCTCACTTCACCACATTCATTCAACCATTGCAATCTATAAGGCCTAGGATGCTTAATACAACTCATATTCAATTTCTTCACAAGGGTATCACTAGCAACATTAGCACAACTACCTCTATCAATTATCATGCTACATACCTTGTTTTGGATATGACATTGAGTGTGAAATATATTTTCCCGTTGCTGATCTGCATCATCTTCTTTGATTTGCATGTTCAGCGCACGCCTTATAACCAAGGCCTCTCCCTCAACAGGATATGCAATATCCTCATCACTACAATCCACCAAAGGTGGCATCTCTTCACTTTCAGATTTGTCACTTTCAGATTCAACCTCCCCATTGTCTCTTGTAAACATAACTCTTCGGTTTGGACACTGAGATGCAATGTGCCCCTTCCCTTAACACTTAAAGCATTTAATATCTCTATCACGAGTAGGTTGATATTCAGATTTACCTTTCCCATCCATATGAGTATCCTTTTTGGCCTTAGGTGGTTCGGCCTTTGCATAAGGCTTTGGTTGGGCAGCCCCTTCTCTCTTCAAATTCAGCCTCCATATTGAGGAAGATGAAGCTAAATTGGTCTGAAAACATGTACTGCCCCTTCTCTTTATTTGCCTCTCCACCTTTGTTGCCATTCGCAATGTTGTAGTTCTATAACATTCGCAATGTCCCTATTTAGCCCATTTAGAAATCTAGTCATGATAGCTTCCCGATCCTCAATCACATTGGCCTGAATCATGGCGATCTCCATCTCCTTGAAATACTCATCCACGAACCTAGAACCCTGAGTCAAACCCTGTCATTTCAGATAAAATCTCTATAATAGTGGTTAGGCACAAATCGCCTTCTCATCAACACTTTCATCTCCTCCCACGACACTACCGGCCTCTCTCCACTCCTTCTTCTACTAATAACATTTTGATCCCTCCAAATCAGTGCATAATCCGTGAATTCGATGACAACCAATTTCACTTTCTTTGCCTTCGAATAGTTATGGCAATCAAAAATCCAATCCACCTTTTTCTCCCACTCCAAATATTCCTCGGGATCGTTTTTACCTTGAAAAGAAGGTATTTTCAGTTTGATAGCATCCAAATCACCATCTAAATCAGCATGTCCCCCAACACCACAGAAATTTTCCCTTTGGCCAAATTAGCCCCTAGTTCTATTCCCCTATCAAAACTGATTGGCTTTCCGGGAATTGGTGTCTTTACATGTGGGTTGCATGACCACGTGATCATAAGGTTCGCATCAATAAAACTTACCAAAATCTGAATGTCCGCATGCATTATAAATCTCGGCAAAATTAGAATCATTAACATACAATTTCTTCACATATTCAAAGCCTAGCAATCTAGTATTCATGGTGTTTAAAAGAACATACCTATGCAAAAATGCATCAGCCTCTATGTTCTCTTTGCCTTGCTTATACTTGATTATGTAAGGAAAAGTTTCAAAGAATTCAACCCATTTTACATGTCTCTTATTCAACTATTTTAGCCATAAGTAATGTTGTCATGTCTCAAGTGCTCTTATCAGGGCATAGAGTTCTTTGTCATAAGTGGAATAGGTCATGGTTGCTTCACTTAACTTCTCATTACAATACATAATAGGTCTACGATCCTATATCAAAACAACACCTATTCCTATTCCAGATGCATCACATTCTATTTCAAAAGCTTTTGTAAAGTCAGAACAGGTGCAAAGCATAATTTCTCTTTCAAAAAAACAAAAGCAAATCTTATTCCTCCCCCCACCTATTTAACCCCAACTGACTTCTTAACAAATTCATTCTAGGGTGCAAGTAATGTACTGAAATCTTTCACAAAACACCTATAAAAAATCTAGCTAACCCCTAAAATCTCCTTATTTGACTTACTGATTTTGATGTAGGCTATCCTGAATGGCCTCAACTTTCTCCTCATCCATCTTGATACCCTTTGCAGTTATAACATAGCCAAGAAACACAACTTTCTCCATGCAAAAAGGTACACATTGTAAGATTAGCATAAAAGTTCACACTAAGCAGCACATTAAGTACAGTACGCAAATGATCAACATGCTAAACAGTAAGGAACAAGTTTTTAAAACAATTACTTGACTCCTATATAACCCAAATATTATTTGAAACAAAAAGATTTGGACAAACCTAAACAGTAAGGATCATGTTTTGAAACTTGATGCAAATCTAACCTGTTACGCAATTTTTACGTAACAAAATTGAAACCCAGACCAAACGATCTCGAAATGATGTCAAATTGAATATTTAGTATTCTAATACTAACCAAACAGCAAAACTAAATTTATAGGTCGTTATCTTATGTCTAGGTACCCAAACCCCTTGTATGATTAGTTTGCGGCAGAATTGAACCTCCAATTAAAACCCCCAGAAGCCGACATTAAAATAAGCCTAAAGTTAATACATGGTGTGATCTCATCCCAAATACACAGAATATGAAGTTTCTATTGATTCTAAGGTGGTTTGCTTATGGTTCACCAAAAGTAGTGTTTTTGCGGTAGGATTGAACGTCAAATTAAAATCTCAAGCAAACGATATCTAAATAAGCCTACATCTTATATATGTTTCCATTTCACTCCCAATATATGTAATATGAAGTTGAAATTAATTCTAAGGTGATTTACATATTGTACACTAAGAGTAGTGTTTCTACGGCAAAATTGAACTTCGAATTAAAATCTCAAGAAAATGATATTAGAATAAGTTTAAATCGAATATATGATGTGATCTTGCCCCCAATAGCCCATAACTTAATCCGAACAAGCCATGGATCCTAACTGAAAACAAAGTTAATATTAAGCCTAAACAAGCCTTGGGCTGCAGCTAACAAAATAAAATAAAGCCTCTAATATTAAATCTATGATTTGCCATGAGAAGAAGAGAAAGAAGTAAAATATTACAGAACTGATAATTTTAAGCTATCTTCACAGGTTTCGTGTTTCACACAAAAAACCAAGGCTTTTTCACTATAATAAGCTGACTATGTCTTTTACCTCACAACTTGCTTTCTTTTGGCTTTTTAGGAACTCAAATCAATAAATCAAAGTTAATAGCCTTCATAGTGCAATCCAAATATATTTTTAAGCTCAAGAATCAATCAATATACTGAAATCAAAGAAAAACAAAACTAAGATTATAATTTTACGAGTAGCAATGCAAATTCATATGAATTGTGGATGAAAGGAAGACACGAAATAAAACATAAGCAAAAAATAGCAAGAATAATAACTTGAATCCTAAATAACCCAATTATAATATAAATAAAAAGATTTGGATGAAAACAAACAGTATGGATCATGTTTTGGAACTCAACGCAAATCTGACTTGTTACCCAATTTTACGTACCAGAATTGATTTTCAGACCCAACAACACTAGAATGACCTTAAATTCAATATTTAGTTTTCGGATATGAAAAAAACAACAAATCTCGGTTTATAGGTTGTTATCATGTCTCGATACTGTAACCCCTTGTATGATCAGTTTGTGGCAAAAGTGAACATCAAATTAAGACCTTAGATTCGCCCTCGAATCTGACCTTGCTAGGTTCGTATAAAACTAAACGGTAAAAACTTTTACGCTAAAATCCGAATCTTATCTTGCTTGGTTCGTATCACAAGGCTAAACCGTATCATTGCCTCCCTCTTCAAGAAGATTTGCTCTTGAATCTTGAATAGGATCAGTAGCAACTGCAGTAGCCTCTTGTTTAAGCCTTCAGAATTCCCTTATTGCTAACACTCTCCAACAACACTATATGGAAGTAGTGCCTGCCAAGAATTTCAAATAAAAACACCGTACTAACCACTTACGTATATGCTTTTGAATGATAACAACAGCAACTCTCCTTCATCTTTCATTTTTTTGGCGCTGTACCTCCTTTTCCCATGAAGATCATAGAATAATATTCTACACTTATCAACTTCTTGTTCAAAAACCCCTAAACCGTGGCTTAATTTTTGCATCCTTGAGCTAGAATCCTCCTTCATTCCCTCTCCCTTGCTGAATACATGACACAAGTAGGAAAAATAAAAGAAGATGGAGACACAACAAGAATAGAGTTTTTGACAGGAAGAACACTAATTTAGATTTGAAATTACAAATCTGACTTTTGTTTGGACCATAACTGATCAGAAACAAACAAATATGAAATTGATGAGAATGACTCAAACAACAACCAAATATCCCATATACGATGATAATATACTGGAAGGAACAAACTCAACAGAAACAAAACAAGTTCTGAAAGACAACGCAAAACAAACCCGTTATAGCAAGACTAAACCAGATTTTGGAACCTAAAGAAAACACAATCTAAATGACCTCGAATTTAATATATAGTATTAGGATACCAAGAAAACAACAAATCTCAGTTTATAGGTTTTCTATTATGTCTAGGTACCCAAACCCTGTGTATGATCAGTTTGCAGCAAAACTGAACCTCCAAAAGCCAATATCAAAAGAAGCCCAAATTCAATATATGGAGCGATCTCATCCCTAGTACATAGAATATGAAGTTTCAATTGATTCTAAGATGGTTTCCTTATGGTTCACCAATAGTAGTAGCTAGGACACATGATGCGATATCACCCCCAATAGACTGAATATGAAGTTTCAATGGATTCCCTAATAGATCTAACTTTGTGGGCTGAACTTACCCCATACAAAACTGACCCAAAAACCCTAAACTAAAAAGCCCATAACTTAATCCAAACAAGCCTTGGATCCTACTTGAAAACAAAAGTATTAATAAAAATAACTAGCTTGTCATTAAATAGCACTAGCCCTTTTTTTCTTATGTAGCTAGGACACAAGAAAAGGATCCTTACAAGAAATCCTTACAAAATAACTAAGGAATCCTTACAAGAAAAGGTTTCTGAAACATTTGAATCCTTACCACACTTGGAGATTATATTGCAGCTCATTAAAGATCCTTATGGAACTAGGAAATTCCCAAAACAAGCTCCCACATCCTTGTAGGAAAAGGATGCTTGCCAAACAGGAAGTCCACCAATCAAAACAAAGTAAATAATAGAATTTGTATAGCATGTTCGGACCTATATTGCATGTCCTTCCAAAACATGGATTCTCCTGAAAATGTACCCCAATATAGACAAACACCTATGGAATCTTCAGGTAAAATTTCAACTCGATCCAATAGTTGGATTTGAAGTTATGCTCAATAGTGTAAAACTAAACAGTATAAACTTTTATGTCAAAATCTGAATATGACCTTGCATGGTTCGTATCACAGGCCTGAATCATTGCGATCTCCATCTCCTTAAAATACTTATCCAAGGACCTGGAACCCTGATTCAAACCCTTCAATTTGAGATACAAATCTCTATAATAGTGGTTAGGCATAAATCACCTTTTCATCAACCAACTCAGCAGCGAAATCCAAATATGCATTTATGACTCAAGAAGCAATAAAAACCAAAAAACAAAACTGCGATGATAATCTCTCGAGTAGCAAGCGAATCTATCATAAATATGAACGAAACTGAATACTCAAATAAAAACATAAACGAAATATTGAAAACAATGAAACAACACCTATATATGTTGGATATGTTGAAAATATACTGCAAGAAAAAAAAAAAGCAAAAAGAAAATGAATTTCAAAAGTTGATGCAAAACAGGCTCTTTTACAACGAGTTAAGTCCGAATTTGGAACCTAAACTAAAAATAATGTCCAATTAAGCTAAAATTTCGGTTATAGTGTAATTTCATCCCAAATATACAGAATATAATGTTTGAGCAATTTACATTAAGGTTTCATATACTAACGCAAAAACATTATGAATTAGACCTGATTAACCCGAAATTAAAAACCAGAGCAAATGATATCCAATTGACCCCAAAATTAATATGTGGTGTGATATGGACCTAGTAAAAACATCTTTTTGAACCATTTTTTTTCCTTTTTTTATGCTACTGATATATTTTGGATAGTAACAGAGTGAAAAAATAATTTTTTTTTATATGCTGCAAATTTAAGGAGAAGAAGAAATTGAACACTAAGGACTTTTTGTGGAAAGAACAAGAAACAAAAAAAATTAGAAGGATATTATAACCTAATTAATGGAGCCAAGCTCTGATACCAATTGATACGAACCTTGTGATCACGTAGTCATGCAACCCACATGCAAAGACATCAATTCTTGGAAAGCCAGGTAAATTAGGTTTGATAGAAGTGTGATGCAAAGATAACTTGTACCTAGACACAAGCACTATTGGAAAAGGAAAAGTCCACCTAACAAATATTGAATCAGAGCTAAGTCGATCTTCTTCTTTCTCTAGGTACAAAGAAGACCAAATGGATGGAACAACCCTCAGACCCAATCGACACAGTACCGAGCCAGAGCAGTCTAACAAGAGACTGTTTGTTATTTGATAAGTCGTTTTCAGTTCTTTAGAGAACTAAGGAAGGGAGATTATCCCACCAACACACAACAAGTGCAACAAAAGAAGTTTATTGATCTGAAAATTGCATAACCTTACATGTCTGGTTATGCCCTTATTTATAGTGACTCTAAACTAAAATTTACCCTCTTAGGTGAACTTATATGAGGCCCACTAACAATTGAGCCAAATAAGAAATAACAACCCAAAGACTAAGAAGAAAATAATAAAATTCCAAAAATTATTATCCTAATATGCTAGAATCAGATTTGTCATCCTTAAAAAGTCCTAAATAAACCCTAATGAACCCCCTTAGGTGGACTTATATGAGGTCTACTTACATTTGACCCAAATAAGAAATAACAACCCAAAGACTAAGAAGAAAATAATAAAATTCCAAAAATTATTATCCTAATATGCTAGAAATCTAATCTGGAAAATTTATGTTGCCACCCCCTTTTAGGTCCTTAATTTTCCTTATTTTACTTCGACAAATAAGAAAACAAATTTCCTCCTTTGTTGCTGATTTAATGACTTTTCCTTCCTAGGTTAGGAAAAACATTAAATAATCCTCTCCTCTTTACGAAGATCTGGTCAACTTCCTTACTTAATTAAAAGAATAAATTATTGACTTTCTATCATTGTAGCCTTGGGGAAAAAAAAAAAAAAACAAGGCTAACAAGGCTGGTATCAGACCGGACACATCAACCCCTTGTTCCACACCAATTGGGCTCTTCTTGGAGCTGAATTAGATGAATTAGAGGTTGTCCTTCGTGCTCTTTAGATGTTCCACGATCCTCTAGGTCCATCTTGCTCCATATGTTCTGAACAAGCTCATTCAATGCTTCTTTTTCCTAGATCTTGTAATTGGCCCAATTAACACCTCTATTGAGTCGTTGGCATGATTACATTTGGTGTTGGAGATCCTACAATCTTATTTGATATGATCCAAGTAAGGTTATATTTAAATTTTGGCATAAAATCTTCTATTGTCTAGTTTTATGTTCTTGAGCACAACTCTAAATCCAATCGTTGGATGAAGCTGAAATTTGACATGAAGATTCCAGAGGTATTGGTCTATGTTGGAGATGCGAACCTCGTGATCATGTGGTCACGCAACCCACAATCAAGATTGAGATCTGATCCCGGAAAGCCAAGATAGGTCTGATAGGAGTGTGACACAATGGAAACCTGCCCCAAGGCACCAACACTATTGGAATGAGTAGAATGACGCCATGAAGCCAGTTAATCTTCGATAAGTCAGATTCAGTTCGTTCAAGAACTGAAGAATGCAAGAATCACTCTCACACGTTAAAACTAAAAAATTCAAAATAATAATCATCAAAAGCTGCCGAAATTTTAGCCTACATGAGTTTAAATAGTTCTTGAAAAGTTAACCCTAATGGACCCTTTATGTGGACTTATATGAGGTCCACTCAAAACTGGCCCAAAACCCTAAAATGAAAAGCCCATAACTTAATCCAAACAAGCCTTGGATCCTAGCTTAAAACAAAGTATGAATTAAGCCCAAACAAGCCTTGGGCTGTAGCTAACAAAACAAAAATAAAGCCCTCATCTCATGGCCCAAATAAGGTTGTATTGGACCCCTCTTGCACATGGATAAGATGTACTAGGATCTCCTCTTGATACTCCAATGGACCTTCCAATTCTGACTTGGTGGAAACCTTCAAAACCAATGCATTCAATGCGTCTTTCAATGTCTTTGTCTTGGACCGAGTCATTGGTCCATTTGGAACATGTAATGGGTCCTTGCTGGTGTTTCTGGGCTGGTTCGCATCATCCCCTCTCTCCTCGAAAGGATTCGACCTCGAATCAAAATCTGTGTCACACAACGTAAGATCAGCAACATTAAAGGTAGCACTAACACTATACTCACCTGGAAGGTCAATTTTGTATGCGTTGTCATTGATTCTCTCTAAAATCTGAAATGGACCATCACCACGAGGCTGTAATTTTGATTTCCTTTGGTTAGGAAATCGTTCCTTATACATGTGCACCCAAACCCAATCACCGGGTTGGAAAACAACCAGTTTGCGTCCCTTATTTGCTTTAGAAGCGTAAAGTCTGTTCTTTTTCTCTATTTGTAGTCGAACTCCCTCATGGAGTTCTCTCACCATCTTTGCCTTCTTTTCACCATCTAAACTTACCCTTTCTTCAAAACGTAAAGGAATTAAGTCCATAGGAGTTAGTGGATTAAAACCATAAACAATTTCAAATGGAGAAAAAGTAGTAGTCGAATGCGCAGTTCTATTGTAAGCAAACTCAACAAAAGGCAAACATTCTTCCCAACTTTTCAAATTCTTTTGAATTACAACACGTAAAAGTTGGGATAATGTTCTATTCACTACCTCAGTTTGTCCATCTGTTTGAGGATGGCATATTGTCAAAAATAAGAGTTTAGTTCCCAACTTTCCCCATAAGGTCTTCCAAAAGTAACTAAGGAACTTAACATCACGATCTGACACTATACTCTTAGGAATGCCATGCAAACGTACAATCTCCCTAAAGAACAAGTCTGCGATATGAGATGCATCATCTGTTTTATGGCATGTAATGAAATGCGCCATTTTAGAAAACCTATCAACCACAACAAAAATAGAGTCTCTACCTTTCTTTGACCTAGGTAAACCTAAAACAAAGTCCATAGAGATATCTACCCAAGGTTCAGTAGGCACAGGTAATGGTGTATATAGTCCGTGCGGTTGTACTCTAGATTTTGCCTTTCTACAAGCAATGCACTATTCACAAATTCGTTGCACATCTCTTTTCATCTTTGGCCAAAAAATGCTCATGCAATACATCCAAGGTTTTTGCAACCCCAATGTGACCCATTAAACCACCCCCATGTGCTTCACGAACAAGCAATTCACGCATTATAAATCTCAGCAAAGTCAGAATCAAATAACCATCCATCAAATAAAACTTACCAAAAGTCGAATGTCCACATGCATTATAAATCTCAGCAAAGTCAGAATCATTATCATACAATTCCTTCACATATTCAAAACCTAACAATCTAGTATTCATGGTGTGTAAAAGAACATACCTGCGCGAGAGTGCATCAGCTACGATGTTCTCTTTCCCTTGCTTATACTTGATTACGTAAGGAAAAGTTTCAATGAATTCAACCCATTTTGCATGCCTCCTATCCAACTTACCTTGTCCTTTCAGATGTTTCAAGGACTCATGATCCGAATGGACTAAGAACTCTTTTGGCCACAAGTAATGCTGCCATGTCTCAAGTGCTCTTACCAAAGCATAGAGCTCTTTATCGTAAGTGAGATAGTTCAAGGTCGCTCCACTTAACTTCTCACTGAAATACGCAATAGGTCTCCGATCCTGCATCAAAACAGCACCTATTCCTATTCCAAACGCATCACATTCTATTTCAAATGCTTTCGTAAAGTCAGGTAAAGCCAAAACAGGTGCAAAACATAATTTGTCTTTCAAAAAAACAAAAGCCAACTCTTGTTCCTCCCCCCATCTAAACCCAACAGACTTTTTAACAACTTCATTCAAGGGCGCAGCTATTGTGCTGAAATCTTTTTTTTTTTTGGTAAGCTGACTTATGTATAAAAAAAATGATACAAAGAATATAATGGGCATACCCAAGATTTACAATGTGAACAGAAACGAAACCAACAAATGGCTACAGGCTAGCCACATAACAAAACAAAAACTTAGACCAACTAGATATGCTAGGGGTACAAAAACAACCAGCTAAACATCAAATTAAGAGTCCATGTTGTTGACCCTCCAAAGTCTTTGAATCCTTATGTTTTCATCTGTTTGTTGAACGTTCCTCATCAAAACAAGCTTATCACGAATGATACATTCGATTTGATCAAAAACCACATTCAAAGTTTTGAACACATCTGCAAAGATCCTTTCATTCCGTTCTTGCCAGATACAATACACTGTAGCTGCGAAACCCAGTTTACGAGAAAAGTTGACGAAACTTTTGCCATGCCAAGTGACAGTGGCCCATCAAATCCATTCATCCAAGCTTTTTATCATTCTTGAAATGTCGCATCTGTCACAAACATTCCACCATAATGCTTTCGTATAGGAGCATTCAAAGAACAAGTGGTTGTGATCTTCATTGTTGCGGTGACAGAGTGAGCACCTATTGGGACCATGTATACCAAACCAATGAAGTCTATCCTGCGTTGAGAGTTTCCGTTGGATAGCCACCCATAGAAGAAATGCATGTCTTGGGACAGCATTCTTGAACCACACAATGTCATGCCAATAAACCATTTGACGATGAATTCTTAGTTGCTCCCACGCTACTTTGACCGAGAAACTCTGATTTGGCGAATCCAACCAAACAATCTCATATTTTTACCCCTTAGGAGTAGAGGTGGAAGGAATAGCTTCTATAATGGGGTGCCAGCCAAGAGCATGAGTGATAGGAATTCTCCATTCTAAGTTATTAGTCAGCACGTTCACTCTCGTGTTATGTTCCATACCTGAATCATAGATGAATCTTTCACCGTAAGTATCAGCGAGCGGGCTGTGAGGATGCCAATTGTCAAACCATAGAGAGGTTGTCATTCCATCTCTGATGATGTGCTTCATCTTCGGCCATGCTAAGGATCTCAGCTTTAGAATCTTTCCCTAAGCCCAAGAGCAGCTTCCTGGGGCCTTGATTGTCCAGAAATTCCTACCTCGCAAGAGATTGGATCTGATCCAAGTAGACCAGATTGAGCCATCCGAGTCATTGCACAAGTTCCAAATGTGTTTCAACAAGGCAATCATTTTCCATTCTGTTATCCTTTTTATGCCGAGCCCCCCCTCTTTTTTTGGAAGACATACCTGATCCCAAGCCACTTTAGCCCTAGTAGTGCTCATATCTGAACCTGACCAAAGAAAGGATCTCATAATTTGCTCAACATTTTTCACTACTTGCCTAGGTAATAGGAATAGAGATGCCCAATAGACCTGGATGGAGAATAAAACTGAGTTAATCAGTTGTACTCGCCCTGCAAAAGAGAGTGTTTTGTAGGTCCATTGTCGTACTTTAGCGGTAATTCGATCCACGAGGCCCGTACAATCAACAGCCTTTAGTCTGGACGAGATAAGAGGCACTCCCAAATATTTCATAGGAAGCCCCCCCTCTCTAAACCCAAGAATACTGATAATCTGTTCCCTCTCAGCACCTAACATACCGCTTAAGAAGATGTCACTTTTGTTTGGATTTGGATATAGACCTGATAGATCTTGAAACTCTGTGAGTATATTTTTGATCATACGAATTGAGTGTACATCCCCTTTGTTGAATATCATCAAGTCGTCGGCAAAGCAAAGATGAGAAATTCTATCCTTCTTGCATCTCCAGTGAAACTTGAAGTTTTGATTGGCACTCATACTACAGAACAGCCCTGACAGGATTTCCATGCATAGGACAAACAAATATGGGGATAATGGATCACCTTGTCTCAGCCCTCTCCCCCCTTGAAAAGTAGCCTGCAAGTTCACCGTTGATGTTGATTGAGAATTAATATAATGTAACACAACCCATGATCCAATCAATGACTGTTCTAGGGAATCCCATTTTTATTAACGTAGCATCAACGAAATCCCACCGAACTGAGTCATAAGCCTTCATCAGATCTACTTTCATAGCACAACGAGCAGGACCCGTAGATTTATGATAGCCTTTCATTAGCTCTTGAGACAAAAGAATATTGTCGCTGATTCTCCATCCAGAGATAAAAGCTGTCTGATACGGACCTACTAAGGATGGCAAAACAACTTTCATTCTCCCAGCTAGAATCTTCGCGATGCATTTGTATACTGTATTGTAGCAAGATATAGGACGAAAATCTGTCAACCTCATAGATTAGCAACTTTAGAGATAAGGGAAATGGATATGGCATTCATTTCTTTAAGCATTCTACAAGTCTGAAAGAAGGAGCTAACAGCTTTGATTACATCTTCCCCTACTATATGCCACATTCTTTTGAAGAAACCTGCGTTGAAGCCATCCGAACCAGGGGCTTTGTTGTTTTTCAAACTAAACATAGCATGCTTAATCTCCTCCCTTGTTACTTCTTGTGCTAGTTCATGTTGTTGAGTCGAAGACAGTTTGCAGTTAATTGCCGATTACATCACTTCCTCGTTCAAGACCCTAGGCATCTGTTTCACTCCCAACACACGCTGGAAGTATGCAATTACTTCTGATTTGACTGCCTCGTGTCCTTCAACGACTTCCCCATCCTCCCTTGTAACGGAGAGAAGCTTATTTCTATTCTGTCTTCCATTTACTGATTTGTGGAAGTAGCTAGTATTCTGATCCCCCAAGCTAAGCCATTGTATCCTTGCCTTTTGTTTGAAAAAACTCTCTTCCGCCCTGACGGTAGAAGTATAGTTACGAACAACATCTCTTTCTCGAATGCGTAAAGTTGGATTCTCAGGCGCTGTATGCAGCTCCTGTTGAGCCTTATCCATTTGATCTTTTGCATCTTTGACTCTATCTGATATATTAGAGAAGTGAGTCTTACTGAAATGTTTAAGTTCCTGCTTTAGCTTCCTTAGTTTGCAACACAACTGATACATTGGACAACCCCCCGAATGCTGATCCCATACTTTCTTCACCAAGGGCATGAACTCGTCATGATCCATCCACATATCGAAGAATCTGAATGGTTTCTTTATGTTCTGAACATTGCCAGTAACCTTTACCACCATGGGAGAATGATCTGAAATACCAGCAGGCAAGAATCTCGCTTCCGACAATGGGAAGTGCATATTCCACTTCTCATTCACAAGCACTCTATCTAGCTTTCGCATAATCAGATTCTCAATACATTGGTTTGTCCATGTATAATGCATACCAGAATACCGAAGATCATCCACTTCGCATCTCGAATACATGTTTCCAACCTGTCCATCTGACCATCCCACGCAGTAGACCCTCTTGACCTTTCTGACGGGTTGCGGATAGCATTAAAGTCACCCATAAGAATCCATAGGGTTGACTCCCATGCATCACTACGACTCACTATATCAGACCATAATGTCTCACGTAAGGATGCATTATTGTCTCCATAAATGATTAAAGTATTAAAACAGATATTGGTAGCTAATATAGTGACATAAACATGGATAGCCTGGTCTGACATACCGCAGACATCCACCTTCACCACATCAGCATTCCAACAAACCCAAATACGACCACGGGAAGAGAAATCATAATTGTACAAGAAGGACCAATTACGCAGAAGAAGATTAGAAATATTATCTTTATTCTTTTCTCTAACCCGAGTTTCAACCAAACCAAAAAAAACCATCCTCTCTTGATGGATTAGCCAACGCAATTCTGAATGCTTTATGGGGTCATTCAAACCTCTAACATTCCAACATCCAATCATCATAAGAAAATAGAGAGGAGTACAAACAGCAACATAAAGGTTACCTTGACCTGCCACCCCGCGGGGAACCAGATTTCTTATTCTTCTTTGAACCCTTTTTCATTTTCTCCAGAGAGTCTCCAGCCTTAATAGCTGACTGATTAATAGTTTCCCCATCGGTGGAGTTCGGAGTTTGTGGACTTGTCGGAATCAGTAACGTCGGCTCCTTCTCATTCCATTCTCTATTTATATCACCTCCCATTGCTGCAACATCAACATTCAGCTCATGACTAATAGTATAGAGAACCTGGTTCACGGTCACTTTGCTTTGTATTGGAGACGACTAAACTTTGCTCTAAAGCAGTACATGTAGCCCCTTCCTCCTACTCCATGTCTCTCAAAACATGAGGAGAGGTGGGAGTTTTGTCTTCACGGCAACCAGCATTGCACACATCTGATGTCGCATGATCATTACAATCAGATGTATGTATCCCAGATGTTGAGCAACCATTCTCATTCTCACTCTTATGCACTTTAGATGCACACAGACCATTCTCACCACTTACAGAACCCTTATTTCGTTTAACAACTACCTGCCATTGAAACTGATTCTGTTTGTTATCCGCAGATTTAGAGATCACAGCTCCTACTTTCCTCGCACCCTCTGCCACTGCTGTAGGATGAGCAACTTTATTAGTAGTACATATCGCTATGGTGTGTCCAAAGATGTTGCAGTTATTGCACCTTGGCGGTATCCATTCATAATCAGCTGAGATTGTTACGAATACCCCATTTGGACAGCGAAGGTCATATTCCTTAATCAGCGTCTTTGAAGCATCTATCTCAACGCAAACTCTTGCGTAGCTAAGCCTTTTGCGTAACAGTGTAGTACGATCAACATGAAGGGGAACCCCAATAGCACTCGCTATACAACTCAGCCCCTTAATAGTCCAATACTCAAGAGGAACATTATACAGCCTAACCCATACTGGAACTCTAACCAAATCATCTTTCAAAAATTGCATGTTCGGTTGCCAACGTTTAAGCACCAAAGGTCTGTTTGCCATGTGCCATGGGGCTCTTTCCAGAACATTAGTGGCGCGATCAACATAATCAAAAGTGAAAAGGTAGAAACCATTTTCTGAAGATAAAACTTCTGATAGACCATAAGAGCCCCATATCCTTTTCGCAATCGAATTAACAACAGGATATGGTAATTTCTGACCCATAAAATGACCAACAAGGGTGGATTTCCAAAGTTCACAGCCATTGTCAAACACATCACGCGGAGAAGCTACTGTTATACGACCATCAGTTATAGTGGGGGGCTCAAAATGCAGATTTCAAACTGGATTAAAATCAATGTTCTTACTACCCTCCTTGACATCAACAACAGAACCCTTCACAGCATTTAAAAAATTCAATTCGGTCTTAAGGTTTAGTTGTTCTTGTTGCTGAGACCCTACCTTCAATTCATCAACTTCAGAACCCAGCACAAGATTCATTTCTGAAACAACATGAGGAGCCTGGAGAGTAGAGGATTTCTCTATGCTGGCTTCAGAATCAGCTTGATGGTCACTAGGAAACTGAGAAATCTTCATACGATGACTATTCAACATATCTTTTAGCTCTAATCTTAAGGTATGTCCAAACTTAACTTTATTTTGTTGTTTAATGTTAGAACAGATTCCACACCATTGGAACAGATTCCACACCAGAACATGAAGACATTATGGCAATAGACAAATACTAGAGAGAGCAAAGCTCTAATGAGAGATTATCATGTTTATAGCTGGTATTGGAAGTCCAGACAGAAAACCCACTGAAGAAGATGCAGCTGCTCACCTTATCTCAAAGAATTACGAGGCTAGTATCTCTCAGTTAATTGATTGAAACGATGATCCCTTCGGTCAAGATGTAGAGCATGTTCTGATGGAGAACATACTCAAATATGGTGACGATCCAACTGTGAACCAAAGAGATCGAGCTTCGACAACCCCAGAATTATGAGTCCCGTATCTCACAGTTCATTGATTGAAATGATGATCCGTTCGGTCAAGATGTAGAGCATGTTGTGACGAACAACATACTAAAAAATGGTGACGATCCAACGGTGAACCAAGGAGATCAAAGACAATACAGATTAGAGAGAGAGAGGGGGGGAGAGAGAGAAAGAGAGAGAGTGTGGTTTTTTTAAAAACCTCCTGAAATCTTTCACAAAACGCCTGTAAAAACTAGCTAACCCATGAAAACTCCTTACCTCACTTACCGATTTGGGTGTAGGCCAATCCCGAATGGCCTTAACTTTCTCCTCATCCATCTCGATACCCTGTGCAGTTACAACATAGCCAAGAAACACAATTTTCTCCATGCAAAAGGCACACTTTTTAAGATTAGCATACAATTTCTCACTACGCAACACACTAACTACATTCCGCAAATGATCAAGATGCTCAGTTAAGTTCTTGCTATATATCAAAATGTCATTAAAATACACAACCACAAACTTACCTATGAATGCACGCAACACATGATTCATTAAACGCATAAACGTACTAGGTGCATTTGTAAGTCCAAACGGCATTACTAACCATTCATACAAACCATGCTTAGTCTTAAATGCTGTTTTCCACTCATCACCTTCTTTCATCCTAATTTGATGGTACCCACTTTTCAAGTCAATTTTAGAGAAAATACAGGATCTATGCAACTCATCTAACATGTCATCAAGCCTTGGAATGGGATGTCTATACTTTACCGTTATGTTGTTGATGGCTCGGCAATCAACACACATCCTCCATGTTCCATCCTTTTTTGGCACAAGTAGCACGGGTACAGCACACGGGCTCATACTCTCACGAATGTAGCCCTTTTCCATCAGCTCATCAACTTGCCTTTAAAGCTCCTTCGTCTCCTCGGGATTGCTTCTATAAGCTGGTCGGTTAGGAATTGAAGCTCCGAGTACGAAATCAATCTGATGCTTTATCCCACTCAATGGTGGTAATCCGCTAGGAGTATCGTCGGGAAACACGTCATCAAACTCCTGCAACAAAGAAATAGCAACACTAGGCACAATATGATCAAGATCATTAGTATTAAAGTAAGCCTCTTTGTACACAAGTAAAATCATTGGCTTGTTTGTGAAAAATACAGATCTGACCTCACCCTCTCTAGCATAAAAATTGGGTTGTTTCTTTAGTTTTTCCACACAATCCTCATCACACTTACTGACTTTCTTCACTCCTCTTGTCTTACCTCCACTCTCGGCCAGATTTGGGTGTTTTTGAGTTGTGGTCGAATGGTTTGATTTGTTTGGAGTGTTGGCCGAATATTTGCTTGTGTTTGGAAGGGTGGCCGAATGGGTTGTGGTGGTTTGGGTTCTAGCCGAATCTGATGTTCTTCTCTCCCCTTGTTCCTCACCTTGATTTTCTCTCCCCATCGCCTCATGCTCACTTTTTAGCTTTATTTGATCATCATACACCTGTTTGGGTGTAAGAGGTACAAGAGTGATGGTTTTACCATCTTTTACAATGGTATACCTATTTTTAACCCCATCATGAATTGCCTTCCTATCATATTGCCATGGTCTCCCTAACAAGATGTGACTTGCTTGCATTGGTACCATGTCGCAAAGCAAAGGAAATGAAAAGCATAAACAAGATATTAATGAAAGCAAAACTTAAGAATTAAAAAATATATATAAATAGAGAGAGCAAGAGCAAGTTCTTGATCTGAAAAACCAAGCCCCTAAATACACAAAAAATATCTCCTGTTATAGGCTAAAATTTGGAACTATTGATGACTAATTGTTGAGTGGGTGGACAACTCTTGACTTGGTAAAAATCCTTATCTTCTTGTCTGAACAAAACGTCATTGCTAACATCACAATTGGAACCAACTATATCATAAAAGTTCTAGAAACTTGTTTTATCTTTCCAAGAGAAAAAATTCAGGTTATTTGAACTTCTAAAACTCAAGATATGGGCTAAACACTGAACAGTGTCTGGGTTGCAGTACTAATTCGAACTTCTCTGTTGTTGCTATAATTTGGACTTGAAAACAGCCTTTTTAAATAGTAGACTCCACATGAAAGTTGTAGGCCTATGTCTTACATTTCCATCCATATAAAGCAGACCTAAATCTAAAATCTACAACTCTAGATATGACACAATTACCGAACAGTGTCCAATTTGAACTGCACCAACATCTCTTTTCTAAGTTTGGCCCTCTCTTTGTCCTTTGAATTTTAGTACTTAAAGTCATTAATCAATCCTTTTATTTATGTGATAGGCCTGCATTTAAGATGAACATTTACCACAAATTAAAGGTATCTTATATTATTATATATGTTATTATAAAACATGCTTTAGTTATGGAGTTATTGATACTTCAAGTGCAAAATGATGATATAAAAAATTGATAAAAATGCACTTTTAAGTACTAATCAATATGCTCAAGAAGATATTTCCGGCCTATAGGAAATCAAAGTTATAACCACGAGGAGATGGGCCATTTTAGATCCTTGAGAGGATCAATGACAATGCTTATAAAGTTGATTTGTCAGGTGAGTATGGTGTTAGTACTACCTTTAATGTTTATGATCTTACTCTGTTTGATGTAGGTGATGATTCGAGGTCAAATCCTTTTGAAGAAAGGGGATGATGAGGATCAACTCAACACCAAGCGTAATTATGCCAATGACCTATTGGAGGTGCCAATTGAAGAAGCATTGAATGGGCTTGTTCAGAACATATGGAGCAAGTTAAACAAGGAAATCCAAGCTCATCAAGGACATCAAAAGGGGCAATAACACAAAGTTTCCAAATAAGATTTCTCCTTATTTATTTTGGACTTCTTAAGGGTGACAAATATGATTCCCATCTTTCAAGAAACAACATCACTGTTGTGATGTGCATGACGTCAAATGACAGATTTGCCTCCTAGAATTGAAGGGGTTTTGAGTTAATCATAAAGTTACTATTAGAGCGTGTTACCACCTCGTATCATGGTCATTAGGAAACCTATAGATTGTGAGAGTCTAGGTGAGAGGACTAGTTGTGCAAGGGAAAAATGCATCACCCCCGGAGCACCCTACTTAAGGCAAGTTGCATTGTTGATTGATTGTTAATCTAATTTATATTTCTATTTGTTGGTGTCATCTAAGGTTCAAGACAAATCCTTTTTCACGAGTAAGTCTCTTACCTTATCAGGTTAAATCCTAACCATTCTAAAGTCTAATGTTTAGTAAAACATTTATTTTCTATTTTGTATATTTAATACCTAAAGTCATTCTTTACAATATAATTTTTTACCCCCAAATATTAGAGTCTATAGTTAAATCCTAATACTCCTAATATTAACTAACACAAATTAATTGTTATGGAATTTTTGGTTTTTTGGCCAAACCCTAATGGATAATCATAATCTGGTTATGATATTCATTTTGTATTTTTAAAGCATGATAAAAATATGATTTTATTTTTTAGAAATATGAATGAAAAATATTTAAGATTTGGTTGTATGCACGAAAACAAAATATATTTTTGTGTTTTCGAAATAAGGGAATTTGTTTCCTTGATTTTTTTAAATTTTAGAGAAAACCAGGTACTTTTTAATATCATGTCTATATCTTAAATGTAAGTCTACAACCTCATATTAAATGAATTTCTTAAAGAAAAAAAATATTTTTGTGTTTTCTAAATTAAGGGAATTTGTTTGAAGTATTGGAGGAAAATCAGGTATTTTAATACCGGGTCCGTATCTTATAGTGTAGGTCTATAAACCGATATTAGAAAAAATTATTGGGTAAACACTTGATTGACCAACAAATAATTTCAAAATGGTCCTTGAATTGTTTCAGAATTTTTTTAATTTTTTAAGGGTTTGTTTGGCTAGACACGTAAATATAGACAAATCAAAGCAAAAGGGAAAAAAGGCTTAGCGCGTGTATGCCAAAGACACCCTTAGCCTAAAATCAGCGACATTAAAAATGTCTTAAAGGCATGTTTAGCAAACATGCCATAAGGAGCCAAATAAGGCCTTATACCTTAAGGAAAAATAGGGTGTGCCAAACAAGCCCTTATGTCTGGGTTTGGATTTGGTCCACCCATATAGGCTAGACCAATTAGGCTTGAGGCCTAAGCCCACTTGTGATTTGTTAGGTTGATAGATGACATAACAGTCTCTTTTTAATAAGTGGGCTAGACTCAGCCTAGCCAAACGGGCTAGGCCTAAGACCAACCCCTGCAACTTGGGCACTGATCCAATCTAGTGACCAAGTTGTTGACCTCTTTGTAGAATGTGAATTATTTACATTCTACATGTTAATTGATGTGGACCAGCCCAGAAACACTAGCAAGGACCCATTACATGTTTCAAATGGTCCAATAACTCGGTCCAAGACAAAGACATTGAAAGAGGCATTGAATGCATTGGTTTTGAAGGTTTCCACCAAGTCAGAATTGCAAGGTCCATTGGAGTATTAAGAGGAAACCCTAGTACATCTTATCCATGTGCAAGAGGGGTCCAATACAACCTTATTTGGGCCATGAAGTGAGGACAACAAAAGAAACAAAAGAATCCTACTACAACTTGGAAACAACATGGGTGGCTACCTTTTCCTTTTATTTCTAGGATTAAGGGGCTGCATGGAAGGCTATAAATAAGCCTTGAATCAGTTCTATAATATTTTACTTCATTCTCTTCTTCTAGGGGCTTTATTTTTATTTTGATAGTTATATCCCAAGGTTTATTTGGGCTTAATTAATACTTTGTTTTCAACTAGGATTCAAGACTTGTTTGGATTAAGTTATGGGCTTTACAGTTTAGGGTGTTGGGCCAGTTTTGAGTGAACCTCATATAAGTCCACATAAAGGATCCATTATGGTTAATTTTTCAAGGACTATTTAAACTCATATAAGCCAAATTTTCAGCAACTTTGATGAATATTATTCTGAATTTTTTAGTTTTAACGTGTAAGAGTGATTCTTGCATTCTTCAGTTCTTGAATAAATCATCTTGAAGAGAGGGGAATGATACAATCCAGGCAAGGTTAAATTCGGATTTTGACGTAAAATGTGCAACTATCCAGTTTTACGACAAGAGTCATAATTGTCAATCCTACCATTGGATTGAGCTAAAATGTTACGTGGAATCTCCTGACATGTTGTCCTACCTTGGTTAAAATATCATGTCAATCGGAGTTCGGCAAGGCATCCAAACACGGGTCAACAGAGGCTGTACGGGTTTTGTTATTTACTTCCTTTTGACTTCTGGACTTCTTATTTAGCTAGGATTCTTTTTCTAAAGGGATGTATCAGCTTATTTTGGGAATCTCCTAATTCTCCAAAGATCTTTAATGGGCTGCAACATAGTTTCCATGTGTGGCAAGGATTCATAAATATTTCAGAATCCTTTTTTTACAAGGATTCCTTATTCAGCCTAGCTACAAAAAAAGAAAAGAAGACTTCAGCATAAATTCTACCTTCAGATCAGACTTCCTAGTCTATTTGGGACCTTTTAATTGGTGACAAATCTGATTGTAGCATATTTAGGATGGTAATTTTTGGATTTGTATTATTTATATTATTTTCTTCTTAGTCTTTGGGTTATTATTACTTATTTGGATCAATTGTAAGTGGGTTTCATATAAGTCCACCTAAAGGGGGTCCATTAGGGTTTATTTTTAAGTCTAGAGTGAGTATATATAAAGTCATAACCAGACATGTAAGTTAGACAATTCATATTAATATAACTTCTTGTTTGCCGCACTTTGTGTGTGTGTGTGTGTGTGTTGGTGAGATAATCTCCAATCCATGGTTCTCTAAAGAACTGCAAAACGACTTATCGAAGAACAACTGTCTTCGTGCCGTCATCCTTATATCTCTCGTTTACAAATCAATATTCGTTGGGTGGGGGTTTCCGTTTCCAATAGTGCTAGTGTCTAGGTACAGGTTATCTTTGTGTCACACTACTATCAAACCTTGTTGACTTGGCTTTTTAGGAATTGGTGTCTTTGCGTGTGGGTTTCGTGACCATGTGATCACGAGGTTCGCATCACTTTTTTTATTAATTAACTAGAAACAACACACAAAGGAGGTTTCAATCAGATGTTTTATCCTTAATAGTTCATTATAAATTCTTAACATGATCATATTAATTATCTTATTTTAGTAACACCATACTTTTAAATATTGTCAGGAATTCATGATGTTAACTTATGTTAACAACAAATCAAGTTCCTTTCATAGCATAGGAACTTTTAAGGGTTAGTGGTATTTAATAACAAGTTAATTATTTTTATTACTTTCTTTCGTGTTTGGGCTTAATTAATAATTTGTTTTGAGTTAGGCTCTAAGGCATAATTGAATTAAGTTATGGGCTTTTCAGTCTAAGGTTTTGGGTCAATTTTGAGTGGACCTCATATAAGTCCACATAAAGGGTCCATTAGGGTTAATTTTTCAAGAACTATTTAAACTCATGTAAGCCAAAATTTTAGCAGTTTTGATTATTATTACTTCTGAATTTTTAAGTTTTAACGTGTGAGAGTGATTCTTACATTCTTCAGTTCTTGAACAAACTAAATCTTACTTATCAAAGATTAACTGGCTTCATGACATCATTCTACTCAATCCAATAGTATTGGTGCCTTGAGGCAGGTTTTCATTGTATCACTCTCCTATCAGATCTATTTAAGCTTTTCAGGATCAGATCACAATTTTGATTTTCGGTTGCGTGACTACGTGATCACGAGGTTCACATCAGTATAGAAAGAAACATAATTTCCTTTTAAAATTCCATTTAATTTCACGTTGCCTATTAGTCATTCATAATCAACAACACCTTTTTAAATCAAAGATAATATTTCAATCATCTTAATCAACAACCATCTCACCATTACATAACAAATTTCATTAGTGATTTATCAAAATTCTATAATTGTTTTTACTTGGTGCCATTTTTTCTTAAGGTTGCATTTAATACTTCTATGGAATAAAATATCAAGCCAGTATGAAATCACATCTTATACTACCATGACTTATCATTAATTCAATTCATAGATATTTTCTATTTTCTATTTTCTTCTTACTTTGGCCAACCACCTATAAAACATGCCACCGTGTTTTTTCAAAGTTTTTCCTTATTTTCACACTCGTAAACCCATAATACCCCAATTAACTCAATCCCACATGAAATTGCATTTTCCCCTATTTCTTCCCCAAGACCCTTAATCCATTTTTTCCCCCTAACTTGTTTTAAAACTGTTGTTACCCATTTTTGGGTTCCCACACAAAAAAATAATATATATATATATATATATATATATATTTTTGAAAGAAATCCAAAAAATAATAGGAGTGAGAAAAGGATGTTGAATGCCCATAAAATGACCAGAAATTGGTTGAGAAGGTTAAAAAATACAAGAATTGAAATTTGATAGTATATTTTTGATTGATGAGAGCCTTATGGACAAGAAAAATTCAATTTGAGAAAGAAAAGTCTAAAATCAGATGTTTATGGACTCAATTAAATTTTTAAGTCAATTTAGGCTTTTATTGGAAGAAATTAAAGTTCTAGGGTCAAATTATAATTTTAAAGAGTTGATTTGGTCAAATCAGGAGCTCAATTGCATAATTATTAAAGTTTAATGGTGAATTAGGGACTTTATTAAAACAATCCTAAACCAAAGACTAAACCGGAAAAGGCGCATAAATAGAGGGGCCGAAAGTGACCAAATCAGGGGTTAAATTGAAGAAATTAAAAATTTATTGATTAATTAAGGGTCAAATCGCATGAATCTAGAACCAAGGATTGTTTTGTAAATGGCGCTAAATTCAAGGGATCCAATTACAATTTACCTAGGGGCTTGATTATAAAATTACAAAAAATTCAATTACAGTTTTAACATGTGAGAGTGATTCTTACATCCAATATTATGCTTGCATAGATGGCTTGGTTGGGTCACTGGCCCAAACCAATGACTAGGCTGAGTTGGCTAGGTCCACCCAGCCCGAAAAAATAAAAATATTTATTTTTTCAAAATGATTTTAAAAAAAATATATTATTTTCTTGCATATTTTTCTATTGAATTTTGCTTTGTATCGGTTTGTATTTTTATACCGTAAAGATACAAATTCAATATTAAAATATGTAGTTTTCAACAAAAACATTGAAAAAATAAAACAAAATATTTTTTTTTCATGCATACGCCTAAGTATCTCAAAAAAAAATCATATCAGATTTTCATGCAATAAAAATTCAAAAATATGTATTAACATGCATTTTGGTTTTAATAACTAGTTTATTAAAGTTATGAGAACTAAGCCAATATTTTAAAAATTAAAATATTTTTATTTTTATTTTCTTTTAGTATTTGGGGTTACGACTTTATATGTAAGACGTATTCTGGATATTAAATTCTTTCGTTAACGTTAGAACAATTATGTTTTACCTAATAAGATAAGGATCTCCTTACTGAGGAGGACTTTTCTTAAACTATAAACAGACCAATAATTAGAAAACATGACAAGACCTTTGATTTTATCAGATAATAAAATAATGCAACTTAACTTAGATAGGGTGTATTTGGGGTGCCAATACCTTCCCTTTATGCAATCAGTCCCCATACCCGATCTCTGAGATGAGTTAGGGTTCTTAGTGATCAAAATACTAAGCAGTGACTCCCATTTCATTTTTTAACAGATAAAAGACAAGAATTCCTTGTCTCCCCATATATGCCACATTAGATACCAATATGAGAGTGGATTTTTGATCACGACGCCGCACACGTACGACAAAAACAATTAAATTCTACTCTTGAATCCCTCTTAGAGACCGTTTGGTAGTGAGTTTGAACCTGTGTTTGCCGAAATTTTGATTTTTTTTTTTTTGCTAAAATTGAGTTCGGTTTGTACTTTTTTGATCGTTTTGATGTGCTGATGTTAAAAATAATTTAAAAAAAAAAAAAAAATCATTGGCATGTATTTCGGCACGAAAAGCTATTTGAAAAGCAACCACTACCACACTGCCAAACACACTCTTAATTTGGAGTTTAGGTGTTTCTCTCCTTCATAAACTAATTCCACCACCCCTTAAACCCTAAATCTTCTCACAACCCTCTTTATGTAGCTAATAAAAGGGTGAGGTTGGCTTTTTATATTATACCCCCCCTAAATCTCTTATTTCTTTTTTGGTTATTTTCTAAATTTCAAAAATTTAAATATTACAATTTAACCCCACTTTGATTTTTATTTATATTAATTCCAAAGTTAATTGTCCTCTTCATTATTTTTCTTTCATAATCTATTAACATGGAACTTTATTATTATTATTATTATTATTATTATTTCTCCGGGCTTACACTAAGGATTACTTTCATAACTATCATAAGTGTCCTTATACATGCTGGTTTAGTGTACTTGTCAATAAATAAGTATCTATATATTTAGCTCTACATATATCTTATATCTCAACATATGAAAATAACTTTTTTCTTTTATAAAAAAAACTTAATATGTATCAATTTTAATAGTTGTGATTAATATCTAATCTTAATATAATATTAACTAAGAACATTTTTAAGGATAATGCTTTAATGTAATAATAATTCTCATAATTATAATTATATAACTTTCTATGCAAAATATTTTTATCCTAATAACTTTATCTTTACTATATCAAATGATTATTGAAAACAATGAATGCTTTTATATATATATATATAGTCAGTCAATGTCATGTGCAATAATTCAATATGCTACATGACATAAAAATTTCACATATATTTTTCTATGCAAAACACCTTTTTTTTCTGTTATTTTATTTTGACATTTACTATTATCCATTTTTTTCAATGATTAAAAGCAACATCTACAATATTCTTAAACATGCACCTAGTTTTAAATTTCAACTTTATGTTTTTTTCAATGTTTAAGACTTGTTATGATTTTGTTGATTTATAGATGATATTTTAACACAATTACATACTAATATAAGTAAATAACCCAAATAAAAACATAAAGTTGAAATTAAGACTAGTGCATGTTTAAGAGTATGGTTGATATTGCTTTTCAAAGTGATTTTCGTTTGGAAATGCATCAAAATAATATTTTTGATTATTTTTTAAAATATATTTTTGACACTAGCACATCAACATATTTAAAAATATAAAAAAAATTAAATTGAAATTAAAAAAATTCAAAGACTTTCAAAAACTTATTCAATTATAATCCCAAACATCCCATAATGATAATAATGATAATACATCTTTTAAACACAAGAAAAAGTACAAATAGCCCACGATTGTCAACCCAATTAATTGATGACCTCACGTTTCAAATGGACTTTTTAGATACTGTTTTAAACGCTCACAACTGCGCTTACTGTTAACAGTGGTTTATTTTTATATATGGAACCAAACACGCCTGCTAGTGCATAATTTTTCTTAATATTTTCATTGCTGTCCGTACTGTGCATGATTGCAGCAGGAATAATGCTTTTATGCTCTTAGTTAATTATTTGTCAGAAAAAGGCTCTTATCTATGCATTATTGGTGGTAACAACTCCTTATTGCCACTCCACACCTAACTTTTATGGACCAAATTACCCAACCCAGAAATGGAAAAGGTACATGTTGTCTTGCCCAGCTGCCATGAGTTGTAATGCTCTTCAATGACGCTCATTGATGTTCTTAATTTATAAGCTCAAGTGCAGGAAGGGAGCCATCACAAGGAACTCAATTCAAATCAGAGACCGTACGGAGAGCTTGATATTCATCCGGACCAGAGAGCCTATCATTTATCAGTCGTTAGTTTAGGGATGGTCTAGCAATAATGGCTCTGCACCCCCATCTTGGACTACCAATCTCTTTTTTCCCGCAATGGTCATCTGCAGGGATCATGCATGAACTTTACTGACAACTCTTTTCCTCCATTAATCTTTCATAATCACCATCAATCTTTCATAATCACAGTAATACTTATATAGGAAGTCCGGACATGACCACAAAGTGATATGATCTACGCCGAAAACAACTTATTAAAGAATAATTAATTTCATGGTGTTATCTTTATACTTTTTATCTACGAATCAATATTTATTTGGTGGAGGTTTTCTGTTCTCAATAGTGCTAATATCTAGATACAAGTTATCTTTATATCACAATCCTATCAAACCTGATTTACTTGACTTTCTGGGAATTGATTAGGGGTTTTCGACCCTATTACCATTGCTTGATTTTGGTTTAGCCCCAACTTTTCTCATGTCTTGGATACATGTTCCAACCACATTACCATGTTTTCCCACCTTCTCAAGTCTGTCACACGTTCCCCCCATCACAAAATTCATTTTTTCTATCATCTTCATTATGGCTTGCATTTGGAACTTAAGTAGATATTGGGAGGGGGTGGTGTGTTGTTTTGATTTGGCATGATAGTACATACAAAAATTGTTTAGTGGTAAAAATTCCTCACATTGCTCGTGTTTCGCTTAAACACTCTTAATATCTTCACATGCTCACACCTCTCATCTCACTTTTTTGCGGTTTTTGCGAAACTGAAACCAACACCAAATAAAACCAACTTAGCAACGCAATCCAAATATATATGACTAAAGAAGCAATAAAAAATAGAAAACAAGCAAAATAAAACTGCAATGATAGTCTCACGAGTAGCAAGCAAATATATTTGAAATATAAACGAAACTAAAGACTTGAATAAAAACATAAATGAAATATGCAAAAAGATGAAACAACACCTATATGGATATGTTGAAAGTACACTGCAAGAAACGAAAATAACAGAAAGAAAACAGATTTCAAGTTGACGTAAAACATACTCGATTACAACGAGTTAAGTCCGAATTTGAAACCTAAAATAAATGATGTTCAATTGAGCTAAACTTTCAGTTATAGTGTGATTTCAACCCATATAGACAGAATATAAAATTTGAGCAATTTACGATAAGGTTTCCATATACTGATGCAAAAATGTTATGAATCAGACTTGATTAGACCCGAAATTAAAAACCAAAGCAAACGATATCCAATTGATCCCTAAATTAATATGTAGTGCGATAAGGACCCCAATAATCAATGTATCAACTTTGAGCTAATTCCGAGTTAATTTGATCCAATTTTCCCTTGCTTAGTTTTATGTGGCAGAAACCAATAAACGTCTTTATGAACAATAATAAAATAACAATTTTTTTTTTATATGCCAAGAATTCAAGGAGAAGAAGAAACTAGACACTAAGGAATTTTTGCGGAAACAACAAGAAATGAAAATTTCAGAAAGATATAACCTTATTAATGGAGCCAAGCTTTAATATCAAATGATGCAAACCTCGTGATCACATGGTCAAGCAACCCACACGCAAATACATTAATTCCCGAAAAACCAAGTAAATCAGGTTTGATAGGAGGGTGATACAAATATAACTTATATCTAGACACCAACACTATTGGAAACGAAAAACCCACACCCAACAAATATTAATTCGCAAACGAGAAGTATAAGAATGACATCACGAAGCCAGTTGTTCTTTGATAAGTCGTTTTCAGTTCTTTAGAGAACCAGGGAAGGGAAATTATCCCACCAACACACAACAAGTATGGCAAAAGAAGTTTATTGATCTTAAAATTGCTAACCTTACATGTCTGGTTATGCCCTTATTTATATTGACTCCAAACTAAAAATAAACCTTGATGGACTTATATGATGTCCACTTATAATTGACCCAAATAAGTAATAATAACCCAAAAACTAAAAAGAAAATGATAAAGATATAAAAAAAAACTGAAAATTATTATCCTATATATGCTAAAATCAGATTTGTTACCCTTAAGAAATTTCAAGTAGACTAAGAAATCTGATCTAAAGGTAGAATTAATTATGAAGTCTTCTTTCCTTGTTGTAGCTAAGATTAATAAGAAATCTTTGTAAGAAAATGATTTTGAAACATTTATGAATTCTTGCCACTTGAAAACTATATTGCAGCAAAAAAAATCCTCGTAGAGTTGGGAGATTCTCAAAACAAGTTGTTATTTCCTTGAAGGAAAAGAATTCTTGCTAAATAAAAAGTTCACAAGTCAAAAGGGAAGTAAATAACAAAATTTATACAGCCTTTGGTGACCCATATTTCGATGCCTTCTCGAACTCTGATTGACCTCAAATTTTAACGCAGGATAGGAAATGTCAAGAGACTCCACATAAACTTTTAGTTCAATCCAACGGTAAGATTGAAAATTATGATTGTAGCCGTAAAACTGAATAGTTACATATTTTATATCAAAATTCAAATTGCCTAGATCATATCACAAAGGCTCTAATATCTTTTGATCGGACTCACCAACATCACCATCTGAAAGGATATTTTCATTTAGGAACATGATTTGAAAAAAAGAAAAATTGGCCAAATAGAAGAATTTTTTTTTTTTTTATGAAATAACACTTAGATACGTTATCAACTTTATCATTGCACCAGACTTCAATTTTTTGTTCACATATTTACTTGAGGTTTATACTCAACTAGGGTTACATTTGCTTGAGTTAATAATAGAGACAACCTTCATATACAAGGGTTTTTCCTTTAAAATTTTAATATTTAAGCCCTTCATTCTTCAAACTTTCCTCCCCATTACTCAATCAGTGTTACAATGTCACCAGGTATTCCTATCAAGTAGGTGAAACGAAATAACATTTCAAGATGTGAGCATGAAAGCCTACAAATCAGAATTTCAACTACATAGTAGATACAGAAAATAGTAATTTCAAAAGAGAGTTGTTATATGACAGACTTCAGTCTTGAGAATTGACTGCAAATAGGAGCTTAGCATTCAAATCCGTGGGCATATAAGCAGATACATTGAATCAACATAAACGGTTTCAATCCTTGTAGTCTAGACTCTAGAATACAAGTGCTTCATAATTTATGGGATTTGCTGAGAGCCTCCAGCCCATAAAGTAAACATACCACATAACGTGTTAAATGGAACCGTGCGAAGGAGAAAAAGGAAGCACTTCAATTAGCAATGCGCAACCCACCCTTGAGAGAAGGAAAAGGAAACACATGAGAATCTGCCCAATAAAAACAACACATCAGTTCACTGTTTTCTGCAACTCTGCCACAACACAAGAATTTATGAAGACAAATCATGCAAGGCGAATAATTGATATTAGATAGCATTCTATTCCCAAGTGACACTAACTAGAAAGCATATGGACAAGCATGGCTCCCAACTTGGTGAAAGGGGATTTCCGGCCCGAAGAAATCTCATCAGTATGGGTGCAACAAGATGTCCTTTCTACAGTAGATTTACTGAATCAACATTACACCTCCTCCACTGTCATTGCTCCTGGTATTTTTGGTCTAGAGTAATTCAACGGTTCGGAGTTTCAACTGGAATCTCTTAAAGATTTCTACTGTCAATGGCTAAGCTACAACTCAGAGAGGTTAGTTTTCTCTGCAACCTTGTGGACTGGCAAAAAATAATGTAGTGTTCAATGGCGTGCAACCGAATTGCTCATCTCCTTCTCAATCGGTTGTATAGAATTTCAGTTTGGATTCAAGCCATGCAAGAGAGTTTCACATATACAATGTATGCTTTGACTAAAGGATCATAAGGTATTAAATTGTGGACCAAACCTGCTAAGAAGCACATGTTATTATGGTCTGATGTTTAGCTTCAAGCCTTGTACTTAATCTTAGTTAGTCATAATCTATATGACTGACTTTCTTTTATTAACAATACTCCCTCTCATTTATCAAAAAAAAAAAAAAAATTGAAGAAAGAACATTGGTATTTGTCTTAAAGGTGCATGTTGTTGTAGTGATGTTCACAAAGCAGGAAAAATTGACACCCAAGACCGGCTTCAGTACATAATTTATCCTTGTTTAGCTTCCAGCTCAAATGGACTTAAAAAGACAAGGTTTGTTAACCGAATTCTGCATAGAACAAACGAGACTGTGGATATGATGGATCAATAATTCAAGATTGAGTTCAGAGGTCCAAACATACAGTTTTTAAAACTTCATCAAAATTCAACAAACCCTTCAATAAACGACCTAGCAGCATTCTCCAGAAAAAGAAAAAGAAGGCCTAGCCAAAAATTCAAGCTAGTTTACCTGAATAAATTTAATCTACCTTTTAATATGTCAGATACAACTTGAACGAATAATTGCAGAACTCATTTGCTTGAACTTAAAATATTTAATCATGTACATAATATAGAATATGACTAATCCCATAATTTATAGTTTCTTTTCAATTTTCCTTGACAGGATATTAATATACCCGATTACAAATATTAAATTATAATTTAACCCAGGCAGAAGTGAAAGGAATATCGATTAAACTATAAAAAAAAAAAAAAAAAACAAGAAAAAAACAAGAAAAACAATGTAAAGGGAAAACCTTTTTCAAGAAGAAGAGTGTTTGCCCTCACACTGAGGACTCTCATCAAAATTCTTGGAAGGATATTTAGCAGTAATCATCCCAACTTCAAAAACCAAATTGTCTCCACTAGAACTAATCCCCGTTATCGACCACCATTTAAAAAAAGCCCAAACCCGGATCCCATCCAGTTCCGCAATCCGACCCTCAACAATCTTCCCACTAACCCTTTTGGAGTACGTGGCTAAGTAATTGTCAGGAGGGAGCGTGATCTTACACGGGCCACCAAGATCGACGGAGAATTCGCCAGAAGCCTGGTTGAAAGTGTAGTTTTTTACGGAGGAAGGGAGGAGCCCGATTGGGAAGCCGTAGTTTGTGAGCTCGGTGTGGGCGGCAGTTGGGGGTTTCTGTTTTTCTGATTGAGAGGTGAAGGTGATTAGTAGGAGGATGAGAGAGATGAGAAAGAAAAGCTTGGTCATTATGATTTTTTATTTATTTTTTAATCTTTTTGGATTGATTTTATATTTTGAAGGTTTTGGGTGCTAGATCAGAGATTTTCTTTTCTTTTCCTGTTGGATTGGTGGTTAGGAACTTAAGAGGGAGAAGATAAACGAAAAGGATGTCATCATGGATGATATTTGACCACGTAAACCGGTAACAACGCGTCACTTTTGGTGGTGTTTTGGTATTATAGTAATATTTGATTTTAAAATATTTTTTATTTTAAAATTATTTTAAAATATATTAAAATAATATTTTAAAATTTACTTTTTATTGTTAAAATGATTTTAAAAAATTTTAAAAAAATAATTTATTTTTGAAAAATATGACTAAGCTACAATACCAAATAAAGCCTACATTATAAAGCTTTATTATTGTTAGACATGTGGCAGCTCTCAACTCCTAAGGTTTTTTTTTTTTTTGCTATAACAAACTTGATCAAAAGCTTTGATAAATGAAATTTTATAAAATCCTGAACAAACTTTAATAACAAAGCTTACAAAAAAAAAAAAACTTTAATAACAAAGATGAGGTGATGTGAACCTTGTGATTACGTTATCACGCAATTCACAATTAAGATTGAAATCTGATCTCGAAAAGTCGAAAGAAGTCTGATACGAGTGTGACACAATGAAAACCTGTCTCAAGACAATAACACTATTGACATAAAGTAGAATGACACCATGAAGCTAGTTAATCTTCAATAAGTTAGATTTAGTTCGTTTAACCAAAAAATACAATAATCTCTCTCATATGTTAAAAATGAAAAATTCAAAAGTGTTATTCATTAATGGTTGCCGAAATTTAAGCTACGTGTTTAAATAGTTCTGAAAAATTAACCATAATGGATCTAACCTTGGGAACTGAATTGATCCATATACAAAAACTAGCCCAAAACCTTTACTAGTAATTCCAAGCCATGATCTAAACAAGCTTTGGATTCTAACTGAAAACAAAGTACTCATCAAGCCCAGATAAGCTTTAGGTTGTAGCTAACAAAATAAAAATAAAGACCATAAGTTCTAAGTCTTTATATGCCGTGAGACGAGAAAAAAAAAGAGACAAAACATTATAGGTCCAATACAGAACTTATTTATAGCTTATAAAGCTACCCAATAATCCTAGGAACTAAACTAGCAGTTGTTGCCTTTTTGGTTTTTAAGTTAGAATAGAATTATGATCTTGGCCTTATATTTATCCTTTTTTTGGAAGGAAAAGAATGTTGCCTTTAATGATCTTCTTTGTCGTCTTTTGGTATCTTTCCAATTCAAAAAACACAATTAAGTTGCTGAATTATTCTCCTTGCACAACAAAGAGACTATGTTGGCCATGTGTTTCCTAAGTCAGCTTGGATTCCTTTATTTTCTTTGTTGTGTTTTCTCCTCACCTGACAAGGAAATAAAATAAAATAATAAATCATGATATTTAAAGAAAATAATCACTGCTCCCACACATAATAGGAAATCCAATATTAGTTAGGACTCCACAAAATACATGGAAACATCTCAAAATAAGGTTGGCTGAAACTGATACAAAATTAGCAACCTTGTTGTCAACACTTCATGGTTCAAATAAGGATGGATTAGGCCCCTTTTGCACATGGATTAAATATAACAAGGCCTCCTCTTGATGCTCTAAAGGATCCCCAAGTTTAGCAGGCTGAAACTTGCACAACCAGTCCATTCAATTCTTCTTTCAAGGCCTTCACTTTGGACCTTGTGATGGGCCTACTTGGAATGTGTAATATTCAGCAAAGGGGATGTACACTCAATTCGTATGATCAAAAATGTACTCACAGAGTTTCAAGATCTATCAAGTCTATATCCAAATCCAAACAAAAGTGATATCTTCTTGAGCGGTATGTTAGGTGCTGAGAGGGAACAGATTATCAGTATTCTTGGGTTTAGAGAGGGGGAGCTTCCTATGAAATATTTGGGAGTGCCTCTTATCTCGTCCAGAATAAAGGTTGTTAATTGTAAGGGCCTCGTGGATCGAATTACCGCTAAAGTACGACATTGGACCTGCAGAACACTCTCTTTCGCAGAGCAAGTACATCTGATTAATTCAGTTTTATTCTCCATCCAGGTCTATTGGGCATCTCTATTCCTACTACTTGGGCAAGTAGTGAAAAATGTTAAGCAAAT